>JAACNH010000523.1:25450-188988 GCA_019447015.1 Hymenochirus boettgeri | reverse complement strand
CAGCCACTTTACACACTAATGTCTGTAAAGGTAAAAAATTATGTTATAGGATGTACACTGAAAATTATTTTTTTAAATTGTCCATTACTGGAAACTGTAATTCTTCCCAACTATCACTGTACCATTTTTATTTTGATCTTTCCTATTTCTTTAGATATCCAGTCTAAAACATCTTACATTTCAGCTGTCAATCAGGTGCCTTAATATCATAAACTGTTTTGTTATAGCTGAAACTCCTATCATACTTAAAAAGGTTCCAGCGTACAATGACGATGGAAAGGAATGGCCTGTGTGGGCAGCTGCTGTTGGCCCCCAGCCCAGCTGAGAGAAGAGGGAGACTCCCCAGGACCTTGCTCCTGTTTGGTGGGTGAGCAGAATCCCTGGATTGAAAGTACAGGTGAATGGGTTACAGTCTCTGGATGCCAAACGCCCATGAAAAAAAGCGACCGCGAATTAGAAAAGCGACCACGCATGAAGAAGGCGAATGTGCGTTAGAAAAGTGAACGCACACTAGAAAAGCGACCACGCATTAGAAGGGTGAATATGCACTAGAAAAGCGAGAGCATATTAGAAAGGCGACCACGCATGAGGAAGGCGAATGTGCATTAGAAAATTGAATTCCAAATAAGAAATTAGAAATGGATTTGATGAATTTGTAAATGTGAGGTGGACATTTTTTGGGTTAGTTTGTGTTATAGTGGCCTTTTTGTGTTTCTAATGGTTTTCGCAATGCAGTCATCTTGTAGATGCGTTAAATTTTCGCTGCAATACTTTTCGCTCTTTATTGCGTTTTTTCAGACGCAAAGTGTTTTTTTTTTTGCTTTTCTATAAATATTGCAAAAAGAATGCCCCTTTGCCTTTTTGAGTTGTTTTACCCACATATTGTAAAGGGCATGGACATGTCAATAGGTAGATTACATTGCAGCTATTGCAGTTGAAAAACTTCTTAATCTGATGGGTCTTGCCCATTCTGTCCTTAAAAAAATCAATTTGACTCATATGTTTACAGAACTTGCATGTCCCACATTTATACATACCGATTAGTTTTGTTCCTCTCCCTAGGGGGCATAGGGATATCCCAAAGTGACTTTTACATAGTCTGTCCCATAAGTTCTGGCTCCTTTTGGCTGTCTTAAGTGGATTGATTGGTACAAGGTCTCTCAGTACTGGATCACTCCTAAGAATACACCAGTTGTCAATCAGTACTTTTTTAATTTGTTCCCTCTGCTGGTTAAAGGGGGTATTAAACTTAAGTTCAATATCTTTTGTCCTCTGTCTAGGAACTAATAAGTCATCTTGAGGTATTTTCTTTACCTGTGATTTATGTGCAGCTAAAAGTGACATGGGTACCCCCTATCGAGGAAGCAAGTTTTCCAGATCATCTGCCGCTGTCACATAATCTTTCAATTCCCCGAATCAAGGGTCTTGGAAGTGAGCTCTTAAAGTGTAGAGGGGGAATTAGTGGCTGTGGGTTTACGGTACAATTTAGTACTTAGCCTAACCTCTTTGTTTTCTACCAACACATCAAGGAATTCACATCGTACCGTATATACTCGAGTATAAACCGAGGTTTTCAGGCTTTAAAAAAAGCCTGAAAATCTTACCTCGGTTTATACTCGAGTCAGCCTATCTCTTACCTTGTCCGCCGGCCGCGCGATCCGCATCCTCGCTCCACAGCTTCTGCGCATCCGGATGATGTCACTACCCGGCGCCGCAAAGTGAGAGGCGCCGGGTAGTGACATCATCCGGATGCGCAGAGGCGCTGTGTGTAGAAGGATGCGGATGCGCGGCGGCGGAAAGGTGCTTTTTGCTTTCACAGGGAATTGGCAAATACTTACAAAGAAGAGTAAAACCTTCTTTATTTGTGCATACTGTATGCACAAATATAGGAGGATTTACCCCTATTTGCAAGTATTTGCTACTTAAGATGTTTGATAACTACAACTCCCAGCATGCTTTATTGGTGGGAGTTGTAGTTTTCAAACATCTTAAGTGGCAAATACTTGCAAATAGGGGTAAATCCTCCTATATTTGTGCATACAGTATGCACAAATAAAGAAGGTTTTACTCTTATTTGTAAGTATTTGCAACTTAAGATGTTTGAAAACTACAACTCCCAGCAATAAAGCCTTGGCTGGGAGTTGTAGTTTCCAAACATCTTTAGTGGCAAATACTACCCCCTCGGTTTATACTCGGGTCAGTGTGTGTTTCCTACTTTTTCCCCTAAAACTAGGTACCTCGGTTTATACTCGGGGCGGTTTATACTCGAGTATATACGGTAACTTAGAGACATTCTGAGTAAAAAGAACATTATATGGGTTAGTATTTAATTCCCGTATATATATTCTTGTAAAAGCTCATATAGACCCTGCCACAACATAAACAGGTCATCAATGTATCTTAACCACAAAAGTACATGTGGTGTATACTTAGCCATAGGGGTACCAAGTGCCACCTCCCTCTCCCATCAACCCAAAAACAGGTTGGCATTCGAGGGAGCGCACTTGGCCCCCATGGCTGTGTCTCTGACCTGTAGATAGTAGGCGTTGTCAAACAGAAAAAAATTGTGACTCAGAATAAAACGCAGAAGATTTATGATAAATCTAACCTTGGGGCAATCTGCTTTGTTCTGCATAGACATAAAATATTCCACAGCCTTGATCCCATCCTCATGATTAATGTTGGAATACAGCAATTCTACATCACATGTGACAATCCAGACATCCTCGTCGACAGTAATATCTTTGACTTTCTTTAGAAAGTCCGTCGTGTCTTGGATATAGGATTCGAGAGCCGTCACATGTGGTTATAGGAAGTAGTCAATATAGGATCATGCAGGCTCGAGCATGCTACCAATCCCTGAAACAATAGGACTACCTGGTGGTTGTTGTGCATTCTTGTGTATCTTCGGTAAGATAGAACGTAGGTGTAACTGGATTCTCAACCATCAGGTAGCCCACCTCCTTTCAGTAATTACCAGGGAATCCCTTGCTGTATCCAGGATTTGGTTCAGGCATCTCTGAAAACATTCTGTAGAGTTAGATGGAAGTTTTCTATAGTTACTGGTATTGGACAATTGCCTTCTCGCTTCCTTTACATAGAGTTCCTCTGCCCATAAAACAATGTTACCACCTTTGTCAGATTTTTTGATGATGACATGTTTGAGGTCCCTTAGTTCCTGTATGACCCGAAATTCCTCCTGTGACAAGTTATGTACAGGTAGTCCCCTGGGGATCATCTCACATGCAGCAGTAAAAAGGCAGGGAAATCAGAGAAGGAAGGAGTAAATTTAGACTTTTTACGAAAGGGCTTACCTGAGGCTGAGGCACAAAGTTCATTAAAATTTTTATTAATGGACTGATGATCACAATCAACCACTGCATCCTCGCCTTTAAAATATGCTCTCAGGGCTATCTTCCTGCAGAGTAAAAACAAATCTTTAATCACAGAAAATGTGTCCATGTTGGTAGAGGGACAAAAAGATAGCCCCTTTTCCAACATTGACCTTTGAGAAGGAGTCAGGGTATGTGGAGACAGATTTATTACTTGGACCTGTGTTATCTCATATACCTCCATCACCCTTGCATATACGGATTAGGTTGTATGCCCCTCGAAGATCTAGTTTGGTGAATATCTTCGCCCCTTTGATCTGATCAAACAGTTCAAAGATGAGAGGAAAAGGATAACGATTTTTAATAGTGATCTAATTTAGACCCTGGTAGTTGATGTAGGGGCGGAAGACCTCCGTCTTTTTTTTTCAACGGAGGAGGTGGAAGTTTGAATGAATCCCTGAGACAAATGTTCTTTAAAGTACTCTTTAATGGCTAGAGTTTCAGAGGGGTACAAAGGGTATGTGCATCCCCGAGGAGACGTAGTACCACGGAGAAGATCGATAGGGCAATCATAGGATTAGCGTAGTGGTAGTTTCTCAGCTTGTTTTTTTACAGAAAACATCAGAAAAGTCATGATAGCATTCAGGGAGACTTCCCACAAGTTTATTTTCACAGTCAATTACCAAAACAGAAAGGACTCCAAGACTTAAGTTCATTATTAGACCAGTCCATAACAGGGTTGTGTAACCGGTGCCATGGAAGTCCAAGGATCAGTGGGGCAGATGGACTTTGGATCACAAGAAAGGATAAACATTCTTGATTAAATATGCCAACACAGAATAGGTAGACTGGGAGATGAATTCTGAGGCCAGAGGTTTATTGTCTATAGCCAGGACTCGTAGAGGTTGCTGCAGATGAAAAAGGTGAAGACCAAGTTGGGATGCAAAGGTTGTGTTAATGAAATTCCCCGCTGCCCCGGAATCAACAAAGGCCTGAGTAGAAAATGATTGAGAATTAAAGCATATAGTGACTGGCAGGAAGAGTTTGAGTGGTTCACATCTAGTTTTACGTAGAAGGAGCTTTCTTAGCTTCTAGGTCCTGGAGTTTCCTGACTTCAAGGGGAAATTTTTGACAAAGTGCCCTTGTCTGACACAATAAAGGCAAAGTCCATTAGTACGTCTACAAAGTTTTTCTTTGGGAGAAAGATAAGTGCCGCCAATCTGCATAGGCTCGTCTGTAGAAGGGACTATGGGTGGAGAGGGTCGGACAGGATGAGTGAAGGTTTTAGGAGTGTTGCAGCGAACCATAGATCTCCCTGCCTCATGGACACGGGTGTCAATTTGGATACACAGAGTGATCAGCTCTTCCAAAAAGACAGGCAATTCTCTAGAAACTAGGTCATCCATAAGGCGGTCTGAAAGTCCCTGCATAAAAGCTGCAGTAAATGCTTCCAGGACGTCTCTGCAGCAAGAGTACAAAATTAAATGGCATACTGTCCCACAGAACGAGAGCCTTGATGGAGTTGCATCAGGTGGGATGAAGCAGCCAAAGATCTTCCTGGAGCGTCAAAAACTTTGCGGAACATATCCAAGAAGGCCCCAATTGTACTGTAACAAACTCGGCCAGACAGCCGGGGTACTTACAGGTACGCTTTCAGGAGGTGACCTAGGTCTGAAGGTTTATATACAGGAGCAGATGAGGCAGATGGCAATTGAATGCTGGATGTGCTGCCTGGAACTGGATACCAAGATGTTGCTGGGAACAGTATGCTGGATGTGCTGCTGGGAGCTGGATACCAAGATGCTGCTGGGAACTGTATGCTGGATGTGCTGCTGGGAACTGTATGCTGGATGTGCTGCTGGGAACTGTATGCTGGATGTGCTGCTGGGAACTGGCAAGGTAAGGGACTCCACTGGAACTGGAAAAGGTAAGTTACTGACAGGAACTGGCAAGGTAAGTGAGATCTCAGAGCAGGTAAGGAATTCCCTGGATAAAGGAGAGGTGAGTAAGGGAGTCTGGGGTAGCAAAATGCTTCAATCGGGGCAAGGGTCCCAGAGGACGCCGGCATTTGAATCCTCGCGCCGCCTGGCGTCCTGACATCATGACGTCTCCGATGCCGACCCCGCAGAGCGGTGTGGGAACGGAGCGGCAGGTAAGTTTCTGACAGAGTCCACGAAGCGAGGGAAGATACCAGGGACTTCCAGGCCCTCCAGCCTCTTGTGGGGAGAGGCGCCTGGCTGGTGTGAGAGCGGCATCCCTTGCTTGAGAGTCATGGGGAGTGGGTGAGAGTCTCTGGCTGGCCTGAAATCAGCCCAGAGGGAACATCCTATGTCCGCTGGCAACACCAACCTAAATGCACGTGATCTTGTCTGATCTCGGAAGCTAAGCTGGCTCAGGCCTGGTTAGTAATTGGGTGGGAGACCTCCTGGCAATACCAGGTATCATAGGACTTTTTACTGCCTCGCTTGACTGGCAGGCTTTTGACCGGGGGGGTCCTGCGTACCCTGTCTGTGGACAGGAACTGCACATAAGGATTGAGGGGTTCCCAGGACCTCCAGGGAGGTTGGGGGCCAACGGCGTCCACCCAGGGTGTCCCCAGCCCAAGCTGAGAGGCGAGGGAGGCAACCTGGGACTTCCAGTGAGGGTTTGCGGCTAGCCGTGTCCGCCAAGGGTGCCCCAACCCCTTATGTGAAGCGAGGGAGGCTCCCTGGGTCTTCCATTGGGACTTGGATGTATTCCTGGCCAAGTCTGAACTCCAGGGTGGTTTTGCGGCTAGACACGGCCCCCGACCATGAGGAGAGGGGGGATCCCCGTGACTTCCATGGGGACTTGGAGGTGATCACTGCCATGTCATACTTCTAGGGAGGGTTTGCAGCTGGCCACGTCCGCCCAGGGTACCCCCAGCCCTTGCCGCAAGGTGAGGGAGGCTTCCCGGGACTTCTGGTGAGGGTTTGCGGCTAGCCATCTTCCGCCCAGGGTGCCTGCAGCCTCGATTGTGAGGCGAGGGAGGCTCCACAGGACATAAAGGGAGGTTGGGAGCTAAATGTGGCTGCCCAGGGTGCCCCCAGCCCCAGCCACGAGGCAAGGGAAGCTACCTGGGACTTCCATGGGGACTTGGACAGGTTCCTGGCCGAGTCAGACTTCCAGGGAGGTCTTAAAGCTAGCCTTGGCCATCCAGAGTGCCCCCAGCCCCGGCCGCGAGGCAAGGGAGGCTCCCTGAGACTTCCAGGCCTCATGGCTGGAGGAGAAGCGGCATCCCTGACTTGAGAGTCCTGGGGCGTGGGCGAGAGTCTCTGGCTGTCTTGAAATCAGTCCAAAGGAAATGTCCTTTGGCCGCCAGCCATACCAACCTAAAAGCACCCGATATTGTCTGATCTCAAAAGCTAAGTAGGCTCAGGCCTGTTTAGTGCTTGGATGGGAGACGGACTGGGAATACCAGGTGTTGTAAGCCTTTTCTTCTACCTTGCTCGACTGCCAGGCTTTTTACCGGGGGTCTCGCATTCCCTGACAGTGGACAGGAACCGCCCGTGAGGATCGGGGGGCTCTCCAGAATCTCCAGGGTGGTTGGGGGCAAACCGCGGCTGTCCAGGGTGCCCCCAGCTCAAGCTGAGAGGCGAGGGAGGCTCCCCTGGACTTCCAGTGAGGGTTTGCGGATAGCCGCATCCATCCAGGGCTACCCCAGCCCCGGCCGTGATCCACAGGGTCCAGGGTGCCCCCAGCACTGACTGTGAGGTGAGGAAGGCTCACCGGGACTTCCAGGCCTCATTGCTGGAGGGGGAGTAAGAGCCCCTCGTGGCTGGAGGGTAGAGGAGCCCCACTGTGCTTGGCTGGTGGGTTTGTGGAGTTCCTGGCTTGAGAGTCCCAGGGAGTGGGTGAGAGTCTCTGGCTGGCTTGAAATCAGCCCAGAGGGAATGTCCTATGGCAGCCGCCACACCAACCTAAACCCACCCGATCTCAGAAGCTAAGCAGGCTCAGGCCTGGTTAGTACTTGGATTGGAGACCGCCTGGGAATACCAGGTGTCAAACTTTTTCTTCTGCCTCGATCGACTCGCAGGCTTTTGACCAGGGGGTCCCATGTACCTAGACGGCAGGAACCGCCTGTGATCAGGATCGGGGGTCTCCAGGGATGTTGGGGCTAACCGCGGCCGCCCAGAGTGCCCCCAGCCTAAGCCGAGAGGCGTGGTCCAGTGTACCCTTATGGTGGACAGAAACTGGCCGTGAAGATCGGTGGGCTCCCAGGGACCTCCAGGGAGGTTGGCGGGCAACCTTGGCCGCCCAGGGTGCCCCCAGCCAAAGCCCGAGAGGCGAGGGAGGCTCCCCAGGTCTTCCAGTGAGGGTTTGCGGCTAACTGTTTCTGCCCAGGGTGCCCCCAGCCCTGACCATGAGTTTCGGGAGGCTCCCTGGGACTTCCAGGGAGGTTGGGCACTAACCATGGCCGCAGAGAGTGCCCCAGGACCTGACTGCAAGGCGAGGGAGGCTCCCCAAGACTTCCAGGCCTAATGACTGGAGGGGGAGTAAGAGTCCCTTGTGGCTGGAGGGTAGAAGAGCCCCATTGACCCTGGCTGGTGGGTGAGCGGTGTCCCTGGCTTGAAAGTCCCGGGGAGTGGGTAAGAGTCTCTGGCTGTCTTGAAATAAATCCAGAGGGAATGTCCTATGGCCAACAGCTACACCAACCTAAACACACCCGATCTTGTCTGATTCCGGAAGCTAAGCAGGCTCAGTTATTGGTCTGGTTATTATATGGATGGGAATTCCAGGTGTCGTAGGCCTTTTCTTCTGCCTCGCTTGACTGGCAGGCTTTTGACCAGGGGGCCCCGCATACCCAGATGGCGGAAAGGAACCACCCGTGAGGATCGGGGGGCTCCCAGGAAGGTTGAGGGCGAATTACATCCGCCCAGGGTGCCCCCAGCCCAAGCTTAGAGGCGAGGGAGGCTCCTGGGACTTCCAGTGATGGTTTGCAGCTAGCCAGGGTGCCCGCAGCCCCAGCCTCAAGGCAAGGCATGGGAGGCTCCATAGGACATCCAGGGAGGTTGGGGGCTAACCTAATGGCCGCGAGGCTAGGGAAGCTACCCAGGACTTCCATTGGGACTTGGGCATTTTCCCGGCTGAGTCTGACTTTATAGGCACCCAGGGTGCCCCCAGCCCTGACCACAAGTTGTGGGAGGTTTCCTGGGACTTCCAGGGAGGTTAGGGGCTAACCACAGCTGTCCAGAGTGCCCCCAGCTCCGGCCACGAGGCGAGTGAGGGACTTGCAGGCCTCATGGCTGGAGGGTAGAAGAGCCCCATTGCCCGTCTGGTGGGTGGGTGGTGTCCCTGACTTGAGGGTCCCGAAGAGTGGGTGAGAGTCTCTGGCTGACTTGAAATCAGCCCAGAGGGCATGTCCTAGGGCCTACGGCCACAACAACCTGAACACGTCTGGTTATTACTTGGATGGGAGACCGCTGGGGAATACAAGGTGTCATAGGCCTTTTTTTCTGCCTCGCTCGACTGGCAGGCTTTTGACCAGGGGGTCCCCTTGGGAGTGCCGGGGTACGCGGGAGGCTCCCTGGCACTCACAAGGAGATTTAGTGGTGATCCTGGCAGAGTCCGACTTTCAGGGAAGGTTTGCGGAGCCTCGCCGGGACTTCCAGTGCGGGTTTGTGGCTGGCCGTGCAGCTCTTTGAAGTTGACCCCCCTACAATCAGCACAAATAACAATTCTATTGTTTTTGGAGTGTGCTACCTTTGTGCCTGTTTGTGCAACACAAATTAAGATTTGTGCTGCTTTCACGATAAAAGCAATTTTTTTTTATAAAGGTAAAATAGTCAACTAGCCCTCTTACAACAGAGTATGGACACTAAACTGGTATTTTTGGTTAGTGCTGCATTTGTGCTGTTTTGTGATGCAAAAATGAATGTTCTAACTTTTGTCTGGAAGATAATAGCAGTTTTTACAAAGGTCAAAAGATAAGCCAGCCCCCCTACAATTGAATATGGATACAAAGCCAGGCTGGTTTGTTAGTGCCACGTTTGTGCTGTTTTGTGCTGCAAAAATTAAGATTCATGCCACTTTCGTTTGGAAGATAATAGCAATTTTGTTTACAAAGGTCAAAAGGTCTCCAAACCCTCTACAATAGAGTCTGGATATGAGAATAGGCTGGTTAGTTAGTGCTACATTTGTTCTGTTTTGTGACACAAAAATTAAGATTTGTGCCGCTTTCATTTGGAAGATAATAGCATTTTTAAAAAAAGTTCAAAATGTCAGTAGCCTCCCTACAATAGAATTTGGGAACAAAACCAGGCTGGTTGGTTAGTGCCACACCTCTGGGTACTTTACACAAGCACTACACTACTTGAAGATTCCCTAGGTACTGCAGTCTGGTCCTCCTATCTGTGACACTGAGTGACAGTTCATGAGGCAGCCAATGGGAAGACCCGCCCATGTCCTGCAAGGAGACGTCTCAGCCAATCACCAGGTACTGCTTTCTGTCTGGCCCTCAGTAAAAGTAAATTGCAAAAATACTCAGGAAAGCAATTCCTGACAATTTACCCAAAGTAATTTTTGGACCACAGTTCCCCTTTGAGGAATGCCCAGATTTTGCTGCTTACTCATGTGCATTGAAGGAAAGCTCAGCCTTCCTGAGAGTATTCTGTAAAGACAAGAATATTGATACAATTAAAGGACAATTATTCTCACTTAGACAATAATCTTATATTGATAGTGCCCAGTGTTAGAACATAAACTGCTAGGTCTTCATGGTTTAGGCACTTTGCTGAACAGCAGATACACACCTTCAAACATTCCCAAGGCTGCCTGGTCTGTTCCCAACTTCCTGCACTGACAGTGACTGTCTGCGATCTGGCCAATGAGAAAGCATGCTTCTTTAACAGCTTGCCTTCTATTGGCTGGATTGAGGACCTTACTTACAAGCTGGGAGAGGACCAGAGTGCCATGGGAAAGTTCAAAGATATGTATCAGCTGCTCAGCAAAGTAACCAGTGGTGAGGACCTAGTGGTTAGGTTCTCATCCTTGGTAATATGAATCTATGAAAGAAGAGGACCAGTATAGAAGTGATTATAATTGGAAGGAGGGTGTCAACAAGATATCTAGCTAGGGCTATTGGTAGAAAGGTAATAAGGAAGGATTTTCATTTTCCCCTTCATAATTCTGATGGGATCTTATTTGCATTCCTCTGGATCAACAGTTAGGCAGGAAATGTGGGTATTGCTGAGTAGGTTCAACTAGATGGACATATGTCTTTATTCAACCTCAAATACTATACCATACTATATATTACTATACTATACTACTATATTAATTAAATTAGTGGTGCATACAGCATGTATACACATATGCACATTCCTAGAAGGTTTTATGTCATCTAGTTTATTTTTAAAGGGCATGTCCACCCCAAAATTTTACTTCTGATATGTGGTAGGGCATGCTCCCCCAGCCCCAACCGCATTAATATAATTGTTAGAAAGTCCCCCGATTCTTACTTACCTGCCCTCTCTCCCCTGCTGCAGTGTTCAGGCCCTCTGCTTGCATGGAATTGAAAGCAGGGGGCGGGACCGGCAGCCGCGTCCGTGATTGGCTGAGAGGCAGGGAGGGCTGCACTGAGCATGCCTCAACCTTGATGAGGTTGAGGAAGTCTCAGGCACAGCATGAGTCACACACTGCTCCTACACAGCAGTTTCCTGGACTTTGGAGGGGCACAGCAGGGGAACTATTTTGAGCAGGAATGTAAGGTAAGGATTGTTTTAAACTACTTGATGTGGCCAGTAAGGGGTTAAATTTTAGTTTTGGGGGTGGACATGCCCTTTAAATAAGTTTGTTTCACTTAATGCATGGCTACAGGATCATGGCATTTACAAGAATATCTCCACTATTAGTGGCATAGGGATCACCATAGCAACCATAGCGGTTACTATGGGGCCCGGAGCCAAAGGGTCTGCTGTGGGAGGCCCCCAATTGTCTGTTGCACGCACACACACACACCAGTGTATGCAAATGTTCCCATTATATATGAACCAACAGTGTCAGAAATAAATAAAAAATGTTTTAAAAAAAACAAAGTTCAGTTTCAAAATAATGACTGAACTCGACAACGCCAGTTAGTAGGAAGTATGTAGATGTGTTAAGAACTGGACTGGCTGTAATGGGCACATGTTGGGAACCTTCTCCTCCTCTGCTGTTAGTGAGAGTTGACACTGCAGGTAACTGGAGGAGAGTTTACATTGATCTGTCAACTAAAGGACTGGATTTATATATGGGAGATCATTACGTGCAACTGACTTGTTACTCTGTTTATGTGATGCCTGGGGAAGGGGTTATGCTAGTTTGTATTACTGGGTGAGACCCCAATACATTTCTGTTTTCAACATCCTTTAAAGTCCAGACTGTCACAGTAACAGAAGAAGCACAGCAGTCTCTGACATTTAGATTTCCCATTTATTACTTTGTCTGACAGTCTGGACAGCACTTTGAAGGAAACTTTAAAGCTTTAGAGTAATATGTGGGGGTCTCGGTGATATAACTGCATTTAACCAGTGTATGTGTCTGCGTGACTGAGTGTGTGTCTGCATGACTGAGTGGGCGTCTGCATGACTGAGTGGGCGTCTGCATGACTGAGTGGGTGTCTGCATGACTGAGTGGGTGTTTGTGTGACTGATCAGTGTGTCTGCACCCTGTATAATATTCAGCCCTGTGAGTGGACTATGGTGGGCAGAGACAGCTGAGACCAAATAATAAGTTAAAGGGCAAGTCCAGCCCTAAAATGAAAACTTACATACAGGTAAATCACCCCCAAAACCCTAAACGGTTATAGTTTGAAATCTGAAATATAATATAAGTCTAACCTGAAATCCTGCACAATGTCCTGTTTTCCCTGTTTCTGCTTCCTGGTTCTTCCAGTTAGCAACTGTCCGTTATGGATTTGACAGTTGACATCACAGCCAATGACAATGTTAATCCCGTCTGCCTCTTCTGAGCATGCCCAGGCTCAGTACATGTTTCTAAATTGCTCAGTTTCCATGAGGCATCCAGAAGCATAGCAGGCATACAGTAATGAATTCATAGGACAAATTACGATATATCAACATATTTTAAAGAGGCCATTCTTTCTAAAAGATGTTCTTACGAGGGTGGAGTTGTCCTTTAAGGAGATAAACTGCTGTCAGCCTGCGGTGCAGAGGTTATGTTTGAGCTACCGCTTTATCCATCTATCTCTTTCTGTCTACCTACCTATCTGTCTCTCTATTTATCTATCTTTCTGCCTACCTACCTGTATCTTATCTGTCTATTTGTCTATCTGCATCTTTCTACCTGTATGTAGCAATATGTGATATTGTAGTTAGCCACTAGAGGCCGCAATACTCAGTTACCAAGGGTTTTGTAAAGGCTTGTTATCTTTGTGTTACAGCTCTCTACGATATTCATGTAATCTGTAGACATGTACCAGGTATCCATAAAATACCTTCTCTTATCCTCTATCCTGTGTTTGTCAGTTAATATATGAAGAACAATACAAAACATGGTGGCAGCGGTATAAAGAACTTCAGTGACCCAAAGTGACTAAAGTAACAGTGAGAGACACAGCAAAGTCTGCAGCTGATAATCCAGACACAGCAACTGTAAGTAAAGTCACATTGTGTAAATACAGACACCATGGAGAGTGGCCTGAAACCCCCTGGGAGGCTAGATGTGAGTTCTCCTAATCTGTCTCTCCTAATTCTCCTAATCTGTCCCAAACATGGAAGCACTGGAAAGAGGAGTTTACTCTGTATGTGGATATAACAGTAGCAAGCGGTGATGAGAAGCGGAAAATAAAAATGTTCCAGTACTTAATTGGGGAAAAAGGCAGAGACATTTTTCAAACTCTATTCAGAGCAAATGAAACTGATAATTTGACCCTAAAAGACATTATTCAGGCATTTGATAAACACTGTGAACCTCAATTAAATGAAACTGTGGAAAGAAAAAAAGTTTTTTTCCAGAAATCAAGATACTGGAGAAACAGTGGATAACTATGTCACAGAATTAAATGCTAGCAGCCAGCTGTGGGTTTGGTGACATCAGAGACTCTCTAATCAGAGATAGAATAGTGTGCGGAATCACAGATTCTCACCTCAGAGAGAGACTGCTAAGAAAGGAAGATCTGGGTCTAGAGAAATGTATTCAGATATGCAGAGCCGCACAACTGACAACAGACAGCATAAAGATGATTGAATGTTCAAATGATGACAACGTATATATGGTATCTCTTAAAGGGTACACACGCCAAAAGTTTCCTGCCCCTTTAATATTATGCAAATATTGTGGGAAAAGACATGAGCGAGACAAAGCAAAATGCCCAGCATATGGTCAGATATGCAGAGTCTGTGGCAAAAAGGATCATTTTGCAAGTAGATGTAGACTGAAAAGCAAACAGCAACAGAGAGCAATAAATACTGTGATACAAAACACAGACACAGACAGTGCAGAAGACATATTGTGGCTACAACTACAGCTGGAAGCAGATAGTGTTAATATAGTAAAACAGCAAGTAATAAGTGATGCAAAGCAACCATTTGCAACTTTATTACTGGATGAAAAACCCATCAGGTTTCAGATGGATTGTGGAGCAAGCTGCAATATTATCCCATATGCATTAGTTAATAAACAGAGATTCAACCTACAAGTCAAATACTAATAATGCACAACAAAAGCACTCTTAAACACATGCAGACTAAAGTTAAGAAATCCTTGTAATAAAAAAAGTTACAGACTTGAATTTACTGTGGTAAACAATGAGGACCATATACCACTTCTGGGAGTCAAAGCCGTTCAAGTTATGGACCTGATAAAAGTACAACATCACCAGGGCCGGATTATCCTCAAGGCACCCGAGGCAAGTGCCTGGGGCCCGGATGTCAGGGGGCCCATCGGGAGCCGTCCAGGGGCCCCAGTATGTCTCTGCATTAAAAATGTGTACTGTACAATATTGGGCAATTAATTATTTATTTACCCGATAGCGCGTGCATGCGCAGCGTTTGATTGATTTGCTGGGGTCCAGACAGGGGGCCCAGCCTCTGACATCCAATCAGGAGGAGGGAGGACTCAGACTGTACAATCATTGGTGGTTCAGTTCGTCTGGGCGGGCAGCTGTCAGAGCGCAGCACATCATCACTGATGTGCGCCTGCGTGCCTTGCGTAAGAGACGGAGACTGCTGGGCGCGCAGGCAGGAGAAGAGGCGTGCCGCGTAAGTTTGCGTAACCCAAGGCCGGGCCCGATGCTGAGCCTGAGTGTGGGACAACACTGTAACTGTAAGTAAACTTCCAGACAGTGTATTCCAATTTCCAACTGAACCATATCTGATGATCTGATCCTCAAACCTCAATAATAATGTGATAACCCAACCACTGTCTTTCATCAGTGGGGGAGTGGGGTAATGGGGTTGGTTATGGGGGGGGTGGGGTGGGGTGGTAATGGGAAGAGGCTCGGACAACTCATGTCATGGGTGATAATGGGGGGAAGAGCAACATCATGGGTGCCATCATAGCAGAGTTAGATAGATAGCAGAGTTGGATAGATGGATAGATAGCAGAGTTAGATAGATAGATAGATAGCAGAGTTAGATAGATGATAGAGAGATAGCAGAGTTAGATAGATAGATAGATAGATAGCAGAGTTAGATAGATAGATAGATAGATAGCAGAGTTAGATAGATAGATAGATAGATAGCAGAGTTAGATAGATAGATAGATAGCAGAGTTAGATAGATAGATAGCAGAGTTAGATAGATAGAATAGATAGCAGAGTTAGATAGATAGATAGCAGGTTAGATAGATAGATAGATAGGATAGATAGGACAGAGTTAGATAGATAGATAGATAGCAGAGTTAGATAGATAGATAGATAGCAGAGTTAGATAGATAGATAGATAGCAGAGTTAGATAGATGATAGATAGCAGAGTTAGATAGATAGATAGATAGCAGAGTTAGATAGAGATAGATAGCAGAGTTAGATAGATAGATAGATAGCAGAGTTAGATAGATAGATAGATAGCAGAGTTAGATAGATAGATAGAGATAGCAGAGTTAGATAGATAGATAGTAGATAGATATGATAGATAGATAGATAGATAAGATAGATTAGATAGCAGAGTTAGATAGATAGATAGATAGATAGCAGAGTTAGATAGATATAGTAGATAGATAGATAGAGAGATAGAGATAGATAGATAGAAGATAGCAGATTTAGATAGATAGATAGATAGATAGAGAGTTAGATAGATGATATAGATAGATAGATAGATAGATAGATAGATAGAGAGATAGATAGAGAGTAGTAGATAGAGATAGATAGATAGAGTTAGATAGATATATAGATAGATAGAGTAGAAGATAGATAGAGTTAGATAGATAGATAGATAGATAGAGTTAGATAGATAGATAGATAGAGTTAGAGAAGAGATAGATAGATAGAGATTAGAGATGATAGAGATAGATAGATAGAGATAGATAGATAGATAGATAGATAAGAGTATAGATAGATAGATAGAGCAGAGTTAGATTAGATAGAGTTAGATAGATAGATAGATAGAGTTAGATAGAGAGAAGTTAGATAGATAAGATAGCAGTAGATAGATAGATAGATTAGATAGAGAGATAGATTGCAGAGATAGATAGATGATAGATAGATAGATGATAGATAGATAGATAGATAGATGATAGATAAATGATAGATAGATAAATGATAGATAGCAGAGTTAGATAGATAGCAGAGTTAGATAGATAGCAGGGTTAGATAGATAGATAGATAGCAGAGTTAGATAGATAGATAGCAGAGTTAGATAGATAGATAGCAGAGTTAGATAGATAGATAGATAGAGAGACACAGAGAGATAGACAAGAAGCAGATAGACATAGTTAAATAGATAAACAAGAGGCAGATATAAAGATAGAGATAGATATACAGAGGGAGAGCGAGGGACAGATAGAGATAGATAGGGGCAGAGGTCCATGTAGAAGGTACAAGAATGTCTCCCTGGCCCAAGGTGTGGGCAAGCGTCTGACTACAACTGAACACAGCAGTAAGTTTAAAATGACCAAATTGCTACCAGTATATAATGAATTTCATCAAGTTATTTATGTTGTCAAATGATTTAATAAATATTACAAAATACTTGCAATCTGGCTTTTACATACTTTACAAATAACATGACCGTTACAATAGTAATATTTGTTTAATGGAACGTTCGGGGGGGGGCAAAAATCTGACTTGTGCCTTGGGCCCCATTTGGTCTTAATCCGGCTCTGGTCAGCTTCAAGCACCCTTGGACTTAAAAATTCCTGTGCTGCTTATGCTATAAATGGCTCTGTGTTAAATGAATCCCTGTTGGAAAGGGATCTTGGAGTTTTGGTGAATAACAAACTTAAAAGGTAGAAAGGAGTGCCAGGTGGCAACAGCCAGAGCCAGCATGGTATAAAGAGAGGTATGGATTCAAGGGAGGAATATGCTATTCTCCCTCTTTACAAAGCATTGGTAAGGCCTCATTTGGAATATGCAGTGCAATTTTGGAATCCTGTGTACAAAAAGGACATCTTTGAAATGGAAAGGGTTCAGAGAAGAGTAACTAAATTAATAAGGGAACTGGGGGAACTTGCATGTGAAGAGAGACTGGAAAAGTTGCAATTATGAATGCTGGAGAAAAGCCGCTTGCATTGGGATATGATTACTGTGTATAAATACATTAATGGGCCATACAATAAACTATCTGGGGCATTGTTCACCAATAGAGCATGTCAGAGGACACATGGACATCCCTCAAGACTTGAAGAAAAAAGGTTTAGGCTTTAAGAGGTTTTTCACTGTGAGAACGGTAAAGCTATGGAACTGTCTTCCAGTGGACATTGTTATGGCAGGTTCACTGGTCAGTTTAAAAAAAAAAAAAGGTGGATTAGTCCAGGGAAATTTCCGATTGCCACTTGGAGTCAGGAAGGAATTTTTTCCCCTTGATAAATTTGGTGGGGTTTTTTTACTTCCTCTGATCACAGTTAGGCAGGAAATAAGGGGTATTGCTAGATGGGTTGAACTGGATGGACGTATGTCTTTATTCAACCTCAAATACTATACTATACTTTACTATACTATACTATTTAAAATGTATCTAGTCTAGCAATTCCTAAGGGTGGGGGTAATAGTGAAGGAGACTATTTAAAGTATTTTTTTCTTAGTACATGTGATACAACGTTTGTTTTATGGATATTTAGAATGTCTTGTTTGGCCATGTTGTATAAATGCAAAGGCAAATCAACACAGAGGAATTCTTATATTATTCCCCTACATATTGGTAGTATGTTGGACACTAGAGGTCACTGTTTGTTTCCTGTAGCATTTTATAATGTATTATTTTGCTATGGTTAAGATATTATAAGGCTAGATTCAGACGAATGGCTGTGCACCGTTTGTGCAGTGTTGTCACCACCGGTTTCTTGAGCGTTGCCGGTTGCTGCATACAATATTTTCCTAGCAGCAAACATCTAGAACTGTTAGTGAAAACGCTGCTCGAACAGTGCACAGATGTTCTTCTTCTGAATCTAGCCATCACATTTTTTCAGGTTAAATATACATATCACTGTTATAGCCGAACCAGACCTATGTGTTGGGAATCAAACACATTGATCTCTTGCTGTGAAGGGTTACACAAAAAGGCAAGATTTCTATTAATCTCTGAGCATGGCAGCAAAACCCAAATAGATTGCGTCTGTCTAATATGATACGACTGAATTATAAATCCAGCAGTCTTTTTTTATAAAGCGAGCTGACTCTGGTTATTGTACAATCGTTATTGGCCTGCGGCCAATTCTTTGAAACTGCCTAACATGAATTTTTTTTTAATGATTAAGATCCAGTCGCCCATCAATATTCTGATCAATTAAGTGTTTTTGGATCATTTTTCCATGTTTTCAATATCGTTGATAAACTGATTGGGCAAGACTGAAAGTTTTCCACCGGCACTCAAATCTACGGGGGTACAAGGTGGAGAATTGTGATAGGTTCTTCTTATCTGATTTTCAATTGTTTCAGAAGTTAGAAAAATTTTATTGGAAAACCAAGAGTCCTAGGTCTTAGGTTCCTTATTTTTTCATTGGTCTTATTAAATTGCTGTTAGCCTCTCTAAGCATCTAATGATCTGTATATTGACTATTCTGCATTGTTACTTCTATTCATTGTTTTACATTAACAAGCTACTAATAGTAATAAGCTGATGAGAAGATTTGCCTTATTATACTGTAAAGTTAATATATTACAGAAAATTCAACTTCATAGGCTGCCATTTGGGTTTAGGTATGTCACCCATATCAATAGGATACTTTTTGGGCTGGCACCTGTTAAAGGAGGTCCATCCATCCCCAGTGCTGGGAGGTTGATCACTGCTGATGGGGATGAGGGACACAAGCTCCCTTCCTCACTAACAAATGTTTATTTTTATCACAAAGAAAAAAGAAATACTGATAAATCCAGAGGGTTATAGATAAAAACAAGGCTACATGTGCCGCCCAGACTGACACACATGTATGAATATGCAATATTTCTGTATATAATTGTGGTATTCTATAAACAATTATAATTAAAAAAACTAAGCAAAGCACATTTTAGATGATTAAGCAGAACCGCCATGAATCCCCTACTGTAGTTCATGTGGATATCGGGGATTTTCCAGGAGTTCAGTGTTCTGTAGGAAGATTCTACGTGCGTATTGCGTATTGTCCCCTGTATTAGCAGCACAACATGTGCACTTACATAACACTTATGCAGACAGCAAACCTTTATGATGGGAAAGAAGAATAAATTATAGTCCAATGTAATGTAATCCTTTCACACTTCCAGGTTTGTCTATACTGCATTTACACCATTTAGATACAAGGCTGAAACAATGAAAATGTTCTTTGCTTCTTGGCGAATTGACTACAAAGTGTGACAACCAATTCTTTCAGGAAAAGCTACTTGAAAAAGGAGGGCAGTGTGATTCATTGCCAGATCAATAGACTTGTGAGCAGGACCACAGCTTGAGGAAACTGCACTAATAGCCATAGTGAAGAAATGTCACATGGTATAAATACTAGCAGACTAATAAATCAAGAGAGGTGTAAATCACCTCCGGATTTATACACCAAATAGCAGTGATCTAGCACCATGGATTACTGCCACATTTTAGAATATTTTAGGATATATTGAGCTCTGAAGGTGCTGATAGGGTGGGCAGATGTCAGTGTGTGACCAGTCCACCCTCACATCCTCTGCAATCCTAATATTTGAAGTGCAAATATACATACAAATAAAACATTATTAAGTACTAGCAGTTGTACCCGGCGTTGCCTGTGTACACATGTGGGTATAGTATTTTTTATGTACAGGTGTGTTTGACTTAGATGGAAGAGACAGGGAAAAAGAAGTGCCCAATTGGTAATGTATGTCATGTTTTTAATAGTTATGAGTTGAGGAGGTGACATTGCTTGAGGCATGTATAGCACATATGTTTATAGCAAAACTTTCTATACAACGTTATCAGTTTTTCCACTTGGAGCATAAATATACAAATGTTGTGGTGAACATGCTACATAGAATTAGCTGTGGGGAAAACATGTTGATTGCAATTGAATATCACAGCACTTGAGTGTGTGCGTCAGTGTCTCTGAATCATGTGACGTGTGGCTCTTTGTCTGTGTTGTTAAAGCTGGGCGTTGCGCTCTCTTAGCTCTGTGTGTTTTTATTAAGCATGCTCTATTTTTTGCACATTAGTTAGCAGTATGTCAATTTGTTTGCACTTTAACACTTTATCCTTGCTCAAGGACCACATTATATTGACTATTAGATCCCAATCAATAAAGTTAGTTTCTGGTCCGAATTGAAAGTGCCATGATGTCTTTTTTCTTTTAGTTGTAACTATCTGTGAAGTGTGTGACATGTGGGCAGTGTGTGTCTGGTGCTTAAGTCCAGGTAATGCAGGTATACCCTCCCAACCGTCTCTGTATGAGTAGATGGATTGGGCATGTCTGCGATGTTGTGGTTGATGGGGGCACTGCATTCTAAGGTGTGGATGGTCTGGGGGCAAGTCTGTGATGTTGTGGTGTCCAGGAGGCTTAAACGTGACATTTGGTGGTCGCAATATTTGGGGGCGTGGCCATGCTATTTAGGGGCGTGGGGTATGTTTCTGGGCATGGTGTTTGGGGGTGTGTCTGATGTTTGGAGGCATGGACAGGATAATTGTGGATGTGGGCATGATTCTGGGATGTACCTGTGAGGTTTGGGGGCATGAACATGATACATGGGGTGGACAGTAATGGCTTTTTTTGGGGAGGGGGTGATATTTAGGGGCATGGTTGCGATGTTTGGGGGCATGGCAGTTATCTTTGGGGGCGTGGCCTTGATGGTTGGAATATGAGCATGGCTGTGATGTTTGGGAGTGTGGCTGTGACAGCAATATCTGGGGATGTGGTCACATTCAAGGAGGCATTTTAAATTTCTTAGCATGACAATAACCGCAAATGTGATTCATATCACCAATAGTAACATAGTCTTTCCAGGGTTTATATTTGTTTATAAATGAGATTCATATCACCAATAGTAAAACAGTCTTTCCAGGGTTTATATTTGTATAAAAATGTGATTCATATCACCAATAGTAACATAGTCTTTCCAGGAGCAAATTGTAATGTCTTACAGACCTTAAGGGAAATGTCTCATTCCCTCTATTATAGAAGCTGTTGTTCTGAGTCTGCAGCTCTCTGAGTTGTGTAGCCAGCCATACATTAGGCTGTTGTTGTGTCACTGAAGTGGATTCTCTGTCTATGTTGTTGAAGTTGGGCAGCACACTGAGCCCAGACCCTTCATCTGAGTTACCGAATTCACTCTGCAAGTGACGTGCAGGCATTTTATTGGTCAAACTGGACTTCACAGGCGTGTTGCCGTTATGTGGATGTATTCAGGTGTGTGGCTGTGAGGTGAGCACATACACACATACATACATACAAGATTTCTACTTTATATAGTAGATAGTACTTAATATTTTCTTACAGATAGCAATAATTTATCAATACCATCCTTAATAAGGTAACTATGGATAACAGTAATGTGTACCACCCAAATAACTGATTTCCATATAGAGATACAAGGAGGTTTATCAGGTGAGTATATATATACATGTAGGCCCAGCTTATGTATTGCAGCAGTAAAGGTAGGTACAGATGCACAGATGTGCATCCAATGCTGAGTGCATGGCAAACGGATGCCTGGGCCAACAATTGGTTCATGTGAGTGCCCCTACACAAACAAATTGCAGACCCAAATGGCCGTTCGTTGTGTACTCAGAATTGGGGGACACAATTAGACTGGTACACACAGTTCAATAATCTGACCAAATCCCTGTGGATGACCACTGAGAGGGGTTAAGGGAGGAGGTAAGCGAGAGAGGTTTGGAGGTAGCAGAGTTGTTGATGTCAATGGAGATGTAAAAGGAATAGTTCACTACAATAGTGAACGATTCCTTTTCTACATTGATTGAAGCCAGGGAGGTTAAGGAGCTATGCCTTACCTCCCGTTCTTCAATCAATGTTTGGGTAGCCAGGAACAAACTTCTGAAAATCTTACCTTTCACGCGATCCAGCGGGGCCGCTCTGACAGTTCTCGATTGCTTCCTGCTTCTGTTACGCTAATTTAGGTTTTTTAATGGGATCTTCAAAATGGACTGTTAAGCCACACCCCAGGAAGTTTTTAAGTTTTACAGGGAGGCAATGGAAGCTTACAAAGGAACATATTTCTCACTTCCCTTTTAGTGTTGTATCCAATGGTGTGCTTAATATTAGATTGACAGCAGTGTTAGCCAATCAAAATATTTTCTGAGCGTTGAAGTAGGAATTTAGTATGAAGTTGCAAGACTTATATGTCACTTCCTTTGTAAAACATGTGACAGTCTCTCACCCCACCCCACCTCTCCCCTCTCAATAGAAACAAAGGAGAGCTGCTGCTTGCTGGACAGTAAGAGATATCTATATGTCAGGGATAGGCAACCAGTAGATCTTCAGATGTTTTGGAAACTACAACTCCCAGAATTCCCTAACTACAGGGTGCTTGTAGAGGAATACTGGGAGTTGTAGTGGGAGTTGTAGTTTGAATTCCCTAACTACAGAGTGCTTGTAGAGGAATGCTGGGAGTTGTAGTTCTCAAACATCTGCTATATATGATAGCGGGACTGAAAGTAAAACATCTCCATACCCACTTCTCTGAGATAATGAAGTGAGTTTATTAATGGTTTATTACATTATTTAAGCAATATACTCCATAGAAGCCATGAACCTGTGTCCTGAACTGATAAATGTAATAAGATTGAAACATGACAGGGTCGTCTGGGTTCTTTATAGGACCTCACATTTACCAATAGTGATCCCTCTTTAACGGTCCCTGGTGACAGGGAGGGCTAGGCCGCAGTAGCGTGTTTTTCGCGCATTTGCACACACGTTTTTGCTCGTGGTTGCACCCACGATTTTCTCTAAACAATATACAATGTTACAATAAATACATCAAGAATAGAGATGAACTGATCTCTGAACCCAGTTCCGCGATGGATTTCCATGATTCACGGATTTTGCGGGAATTCCACTTTGCGGTTTTTTTCAAGACGCGTTCGAAAATTTGAAGAAAATTTCAAGGAATTTTTGAAAATTTTGTAAAAATTATACAGTAACTTACTGTAAATAGTTTTGGGACCTGGAAAATGGTCTGGGGAAAAGACAATTAGATTCTTTCTGAAATAATCTGATTTTAACCAATTCTGATTAGAAAAGAATATGATTGGTTAGTATACCAATCAGATTATTTTTAAAAGACTCTGATTGTAACTAATTCTGATTGGTTACAATTAGATTCTTCCAGAAAGAATACCAATCAAATTCTTTCTGAAAGAATCTGACTGTAACCAATTCTAATTGGTTACAATTAGCTTTTTTTTATTTTTAGAAAGAATGAGATTCTTTTAGAAACAATCTGATTGGTTAGTATACCAATCAGATTCTTTCCCAATCACAATTAATTACAATCAGATTCTTCCAGAAAAGGATACCAATAAGATTATTTCTAAAACTATCTGATTGTAACCAATTCTGATTAGATACAATCAGATTCTTTCAGGAAGTATCTGATTGCTATACTAACCAATCAGATTATTTTCCAATCAGATTTGGTTTCAATCAGCTTATTTCAGAAAGAGTCTAATTGGTTAGTATACCAATTGATTATTTCTAAAAGATCTGATTGTAACCAATTCTGATTAGTTATCAGATTCTTCCAGAAAGTGTACCAATAAGATTATTTCTGAAAGTATCTGATTGTAACCAATTCTGATTGGATACAATCAGATTGTTTCAGAAAGAATCTGATTGGTATAGTAACCAATCAGATTATTTTTTTAAACAGAATTTGTTACATTCAGATTCTTTCAGAAAGATTCTGATTTGTTAGTATAATTCTTTTCCAATTAGAATTAGTTACAATTAGATTCTTTCAGAAATAATCTGATTGGTTAGTATGCCAATCAGTTACTTTCTGAAAAAATCTGATTGTAACCAATTATGATTTGAAAGAATCGGATTATCTGTTTCCCAGACCATTCCCCAGGTCCCAGAGCCATTTACAGTAAGTTACTGTATCATTTTTACAAAATTTTCGAAATTCCTTTAAAATTCTAATTTTCTAAAATTTCGGTAACCCTTGAAAATACAATGTGTAATCTCGAAAAACAGTTCGATCGTGAGGAATGTAATTTTTTTTGTATGTACGTTTTTCCCAGACCATTTTCCAGGTCTACAGGTGGAACGGATTTTAGTAGTTTCGCCCATCTCTTAAAACTCTTGATTTAAATATCTTCCTGTATAGATTTATCAAAACAAAACAATAAGCAAACAGAAAAATGTGATAGTGTTATATAACAAATATAAGATGGATAATGTCGGTCTTATCTAGATGTTAGGCTGTACTTGTATATGTATATTTAACATATTTCTAAAGCATTAACACTTCCAGTACAATCCAAAAGGTGTGTGTATATCTGTCCCCTCTAATACCTATTGGGGTACACCCAATATTCATTTAGGGGATGTGACACTAATAGAACCAGGATTTCATAGGATTTCTTTTATTTTTAACATCTTGCCTTTATATTTTTTGTACAAGTCCCTATATTTTATAGTAGTGTGTATAAAGTTTTTATATCATCTGTATCCAGTCCCTTTCATCAGGTGACAAAAAAATAGCTGTTTCTTTTTTGTCACCTGATGGAGGGGACTCCTGTTTCCCCGAAACGTTGTGAATTTTGTACATGTTGTACTAGTTAATAAACATTCTGATATGCATTGAGTGCAGTGTGGTTGGACGATTGTTTGTATAGGACAATCCAGCCAGGTCCCCTTTCACTAGCACCAAGACTACGCCATTGGTGGAGTGCTGTGATACTCTATTGTGTATATATATTATATATATATATATATATATACACACACACACACACACAGGATATTCTTTATAAAGAATGATTGTTCAATGTGCCCATACATGTTCCATATATGTCATATCCACCGTCATTGTCACAGTTCTGACTGAAATACGCAAATGGTAAAGTAGTGCAAATGTGGATTTATCAGTAAAACAGAACATTAGGTTGGGTACACACGGACAAATTTTCCATCCTGACCTTTCACCGCTATATAGTGGTCGGCTACAGCAAATGCCTCCTGTCGACCACAGTGTTCACTGCCACTGCCGAAATTACCTCAGATTTTTCGACCCGACCTACCAATACACGGAAATATCTGTTTGTGTGTACCCAGTCTTAATAAGTATATACTATATAACAGGAATATGTGTATTGGCCAACTGTGATGATAATCATGGCAATTAGAGTATATATTATTATATGATCCATATATAACAGAACACATGAATGAATTCGTCATGAACCTCCTTCTGGGCTTGTTCAGTGGTAACCCATTTAGGAATCCCCTCCTTGAAAATACTGCGCTTGCCATTGTATCAGTTAGTAGACCCTCAGTCAAGAACATTGGGCTAAGGCTGGCCCCTTTGTACTACTAGTACTACTAGCCCTCAATTGTCACACAGATCACTGGCAAAATTGGCAGACTCGGTCACTTTGTGAACAGAGACAGGCACACAAAGAAGGACAGAGCTCAGTCCAGGGAGGGAAGGTGCAGCGATTGGGAGATACAGACAATGTGTAAACTTGGCAGGAAGGTGGAGCAGAGAAAGTGGGAGTGACAAATTGATCAAAGGGAACTGCCAGTGAATGGAAAGGTGTAGGGATATATCAGGCTCTATAGATCGGGGGAAGGTGACCGTGGGGAGGAAATAATGATCGCTCAGTGTGTGGGTCTCAAATAGACCATAGTCAACAGATATAACACCATGGTCCAACGCTAACCTCTGTCTGACCAGGGAGTCCCGGATACTTTGTATCGCTCTGTCAGCGCTGATGCGGCGCCTCGTGCAGCTGCACACAGAGGAGAGACCGTCCAGCTTGGAGAACCATGCCCGTGATGAAAGGCTTGCTGGCTCCGCAGAACACTTTCCTGGACACCATCGCTACCAGATTCGATGGAACGCGTGAGTGATCGTTTCTGTTACAGTCTATGGGAACTGCACTATGGGGATCTGTCCCAGGAAAACAGTGGCAGTTAAAGTGTTAATTGTGCAATTTAACGTTCCAACGAACGGTCTTTCCCAGGTGTGTGTGTGTGAGAGAAGTAGGGATGGTGAGTGTTAATACTGTGTGTAACGTCTCTACTGTGTGTGTAATGTAGGGAGCACAGGCAGAGATAGGGGATGGGGAGTGTTAGTATGTGTGTAACTTCTCTACTGTGTGTGTGTGTAATGCTGTGTGTGTAATATAGGGAGCACAGGCAGAGATAGGGATGGCTGGGGACTGTTAGTACAGTATGTGTGTAACTTCTCTACTGTGTGTGTGGTAATGTTGGAGCACAGGCAGGTGGGAATGGGGACTGTTAGTACAGTATGTGTGTAACTTCTCTACTGTGTGTGTGTAATGTATGGAGCACAGGCAGAGATGGGATGGGGACTGTTAGTACAGTATGTGTGTAACTTCTCTACTGTGTGTGTGTAATGTAGGGAGCACAGGCAGAGATAGGGGATGGGGAGTGTTAGTACAGTATGTGTGTAACTTCCCTACTGTGTGTGTGTAATGTATGGAGCACAGGCAGAGATGGGATGGGGAGTGTTAGTACAGTATGTGTGTAACTTCCCTACTGTGTGTGTGTAATGTGTGTGTGTGTAATGTATTTAGCACAGGCAGAGATAGGGATGGCTGGGGACTGTTAGTAAGTAAGTTGTGTGTAACTTCTCTACTGTGTGTGTAATGTAGGGAGCACAGGCAGAGATAGGGAATGGGGACTGTTAGTACAGTATGTGTGTAACTTCTCTACTGTGTGTGCGGGATAAGTTACACACATACTGTACTAACAGTCCCCATTCCCTATCTCTGCCTGTGCTCCCTACATTACACACACAGTAGAGAAGTTACACACATACTGTACTAACAGTCCCCAGCCATCCCTATCTCTGCCTGTGCTAAATACATTACACACACACAGCATTACACACACACAGTAGGGAAGTTACACACATACTGTACTAACACTCCCCATCCCCTATCTCTGCCTGTGCTCCACATACACACACACAGTAGAGAGTTACACACATACTGTACTAACAGTCCCCATCCCATCTCTGCCTGTGCTCCATACATTACACACACACATAGTAGAAGTTACACACATACTGTACTAACAGTCCCCATCCCATCTCTGCCTGTGCTCCATACATTACACACACACAGTAGAGAAGTTACACACATACTGTACTAACAGTCCCCAGCCATCCCTATCTCTGCCTGTGCTCCCTATATTACACACACAGCATTACACACACACACAGTAGAGAAGTTACACACATACTAACACTCCCCATCCCCTATCTCTGCCTGTGCTCCCTACTTACACACACAGTAGAGACGTTACACACAGTATTAACACTCACCATCCCTACTTCTCTCACACACACACACCTGGGAAAGACCGTTCGTTGGAACGTTAAATTGCACAATTAACACTTTAACTGCCACGTTTTCCTGGACAGATCCCCATAGTGCAGTTCCCATAGACTGTAACAGAAACGACACTCACGCGTTCCATCGAATCTGGTAGCGATGTGTTCCAGGAAAGTGTTCTGCGGAGCCAGCAAGCCTTTCATCACGGGCATGGTTCTCCAGCTGGACGGTCTCTCCTCTGTGTGCAGCTGCACAAGGCGCCGCATCAGCGCTGACAGAGCGATACAAAGTATCCGGGACTCCCTGGTCAGACAGAGGTTACGTTGGACCATGGTGTTATATCTGTTGACTATGGTCTATTTGAGACCCACACATGAGCGATCATTATTTCCTCCCCACGGTCACCTTCCCCCGATCTATAGAGCCTGAATATCCCTACACCTTTCCATCACCTGGCAGTTCCTTTGATCAATTTGTCACTCCCACTTTCTCTGCTCCACCTTCCTGCCAAGTTTACACTTGTCTGTATCTCCCAATCGCTGCACCTTCCTCCCTTGGACTGAGCTCTGTCCTTCTTTGTGTGCCTGTCTCTGTTCACAAAGTGACCGATTCTGCCAATTTTGCCAGTGATCTGTGTGACAATTGAGGGCTAGTAGTACTAGTAGTACAAAGGGGCCAGCCTAGCCCAATGTTCTTGACTGAGGGTCTACTAACTGATCAATGGCAAGCGCAGTATTTTCAAGGAGGGGATTCCTAAATGGGTTACCACTGAACAAGCCCAGAGGAGGTTCATGACGAATTCATTCATGTTTTCTGTTATATATGGATCATTAATAATATATACTCTAATTGCCATGATTATCATCACAGTTGGCCAATACACATATTCCTGTTATATAGTATATACTTATTAGACGGTTACACACAAACAGATATTTCCGTGTATTGGTAGGTCGGGTCGAAAAATCTGAGGTATTTCGGCAGTGGCAGTGAACACTGTGGTCCACGGAGGCATTTGCTGTAGCCGACCACTATATAGCGGTGAAAGGTCAGGATGGAAAATTTGTCCGTGTGTACCCAACCTAATGTTCTGTTTTACTGATAAATCCACATTTGCACTACTTTACCATTTGCGTATTTCATCAGAACTGTGACAATGACGGTGGATATGACATATATGGAACATGTATGGGCACATTGAACAATCATTCTTTAAAAGAATATCCTGTGTGTGTGTGTGTGTGTGTATATATATATATATATATATAATATATATACACAATAGAGTATCACACGCACTCCACCATGGCGTAGTCTTGGTGCTAGTGAAAGGGGACCTGGCTGGATTGTCCTATACAAACAATCGTCCAACCACACTGCACTCATGCATATCAGAATGTTTATTAACTAGTACAACATGTACAAAATTCACAACGTTTCGGGGAAACAGGAGTCCCCTCCATCAGGTGACAAAAAAGAAACAGCTATTTTTTGTCACCTGATGAAAGGGACTGGATACAGATGATATAAAACTTTAACACACTACTATAAATATAGGGACTTGTACAAAATATAAAGGCAAGATGTTAAAAATAAAAGAAATCCTATAAATCCTGGTTCTATTAGTGTCACATCCCCTAAATGAATATGGGTGTACCCAAATAGGTATTAGAGGGGCCAGATATACACACACTTTTGATTGTACTGGAAGTTTTAATGCTTTAGAAATATGTTAAATATACATATACAGTACAGCCTAACATCTAGATAGACCGACTTATCCATCTTATATTGTTATTACACTATCACATTTTTCTGTTTGCTTATTGTTTTGTTTTGATAAATCTATACAGGAAGATATTTAAATCAAGAGTTTTAAGAGATGGGCGAAACTACTAAAATCCGTTCCCACCTGTAGACCTGGAAATGGTCTGGGAAAAACGTACATACAAAAAAAATTACATTCCCACGATCGAACTGTTTTTCGAGATTACACATTGTATTTTCAAGGGTTACCGAAATTTTAGAAAATTAGAATTTAAAGGAATTTCGAAAATTTTGTAAAAATGATACAGTAACTTACGTAATGGCTCTGGGACCTGGGAATGGTCTGGGAAACAGATAATCCATTCTTTCAAATCATAATTGGTTACAATCAGATTTTTTCAGAAATAACTGATTGGCATACTAACCAATCAGATTTTTCTGAAAGAATCTAATTGTAACTAATTCTAATTGGAAAAGAATTATACTACAAATCAGAATCTTTCTGAAAAATCTGAATGTAACAAATTCTGTTTAAAAAAATAATCTGATTGGTTACTATACCAATCAGATTCTTTTGAAACAATCTGATTGTATCCAATCAGAATTGGTTACAATCAGATACTTTCAGAAATAATCTTATTGGTACACTTTCTGGAAGAATCTGATAACTAATCAGAATGGTTACAATCAGATCTTTTAGAAATAATCAATTGGTATACTAACCAATTAGACTCTTTCTGAAATAAGCTGATTGAAACAAATCTGATTGGAAAATAATCTGATTGGTTAGTTAGTCAATCAATACTTCCTGAAAGAATCTGATTGTATCTAATCAGAATTGGTTACAATCAGATAGTTTTAAAATAATCTTATTGGTATCTTTTCTGGAAGAATCTGATTGTAATTAATTGTGATTGGGAAAGAATCTGATTGGTATACTACCAATCAGATTGTTTCTAAAAGAATCTCATTCTTTCTAAAAATAAAAAAAAGCTAATTGTAACCAATTAGAATTGGTTACAGTCAGATTCTTTCAGAAAGAATTTGATTGGTATTCTTTCTGGAAGAATCTAATTGTAACCAATCAGAATTAGTTACAATCAGAGTCTTTTAAAAATAATCTGATTGGTATCTAACCAATCATATTCTTTTCTAATCAGAATTGGTTAAAATCAGATTATTTCAGAAGAATCTAATTGTCTTTTCCCCAGACCATTTCCAGGTCCCAAACTATTTACAGTAAGTTACTGTATAATTTTTACAAAATTTTCAAAAATTCCTTGAAATTTTCTTCAAATTTTCGAACGCGTCTTGAAAAAACCGCAAAGTGGAATTCCCGCAAAATCCGTGAATCATGGAAATCCATCGCGGAACTGGGTTCAGAGATCAGTTCATCTCTATTCTTGATGTATTTATTGTAACATTGTATATGTTTAGAGAAAATCGCGGGTGCAACCACGAGCAAAAACGTGTGTGGCAAATGCGCGAAAAACACGCTACTGCGGCCTAGCCCTCCCTGTCACCAGGGACCGTTAAAGAGGGATCACTTTGGTAAGTGAGGTCCTATAAAGAACCCAGACGACCCTGTCATGTTCAATCTTATTACATTTATCAGTTCAGGACACAGGTTCATGGCTTCTATGGAGTATATTGCTTAAATATGTAATAAACCATTAATAACTCCACTTCATTATCTCAGAGAAGTGGGTATGGAGATGTTTTACTTTCATCCCGCTATCATATATAGCGATGTTTGAGAACTACAACTCCCAGCATTCCTCTACAAGCACTCTGTAGTTAGGGAATTCAAACTACACCTCCCACTACAACTCCCAGTATTCTCTACAAGCACCCTGTAGTTAGGGAATCTGGGAGTTGTAGTTTCCAAAACATCTGAAGATCTACTGGTTGCCTATCCCTGACTATGATATCTCTTACTGTCCAGCAAGCAGCAGCTCTCCTTTGTTTCTATTGAGAGGGGAGAGGTGGGGTGGGGTGAGAGACTGTCACATGTTTTACAAAGAAGTGACATATAAGTCTTGCAACTTCATACTAAATTCCTTTCAACGCTCAGAAATATTTTGATTGGCTAACACTGCTGTCAATCTAATATTAAGCACACCATTGGATACAACACTAAAAGGGAAGTGAGAAATATGTTCCTTTGTAAGCTTCCATTGCCTCCCTGTAAAACTTAAAAACTTCCTGGGGTGTGGCTTAACAGTCCTTTGAAGATCCCATAAAAAAAACCTAAATTAGCGTAACAGAAGCAGGAAGCAACGAGAACTGTCAGAGCGGCCCCGCTGGATCGCGTGAAAGGTAAGATTTTCAGAAGTTTGTTCCTGGCTACCCAAACATTGATTGAAGAACGGAGGTAAGGCATATCTCTTAACCTCCCTGCTTCAATCAATGGTAAAAGGAATGTTCACTATTGTAGTGAACTATTCCTTTTACATCTCCATTGACATCAACAACCTCGGCTACCTCCAAACCTCTCTCGCTTACCTCCTCCCTTAACCCCTCTCAGTGGTCATCCACAGGGATTTGGTCAGATTATTGAACGTGTGTACCAGTCTAATTGTGTCCCCCATTCTGAGTACACAGAACGGCCATTTGGGTCTGCAATTTGTTTGTGTAGGGGCACTCACATGAACCAATTGTTGGCCCAGGCATCCGTTTGCCATGCACTCAGCATTGGAGCACATCTGTGCATCTGTACCTACCTTTACTGCGCAATACATAAGCTGGGCCTACATGTATTAATATACTCACCTGATCACTCCTTGTATCTCTATATGGAAATCAGTTATTTGGGTGGTACACATTACTGTTATCCATAGTTACCTTATTAAGGATGGTATTGATAAATTATTGCTATCTGTAAGAAAATATTAAGTACTATCTACTATATAAAGTAGAAATCTTGTATGTATGTATGTTGTATGTGCTCACCTCACACCCCCACACCTGAATACATCCCCATAACGGCAACACGCCTGTGAAGTCCAGTTTGACCAATAAATGCCTGCACGTCACTGCCGTGAATTCGGTAACTCAGATGAAGGGTCTGGGCTCAGTGTGCTGCCAACTTCAACAACATAGACAGAGAATCCACTTCAGTGACACAACAACAGCCTAATGGTATGGCTGGCTACACAACTCAGAGAGCTGCAGACTCAGAACAACAGCTTCTATAATAGAGGGATGAGACATTTCCCTTAAGGTCTGTAAACATTACAATTTGCTCCTGGAAAGACTATGTTACTATTGGTGATATGAATCACATTTTTACAATATAAACCCTGGAAAGACTGTTTTACTATTGGTGATATGAATCTCATTTATAAACAAATATAAACCCTGGAAAGACTATGTTACTATTGGTGATATGAATCACATTTGCGGTTATTGTCATTGCAAGAAATTTAAAATGCCTCCTTGAATGTGACCACACCCCCAGATATTGCTGTCACAGCCACACTCCCAAACATCACAGCCATGCTCATATTCCAACCATCAAGGCCACGCCCCCAAAGATAACTGCCATGCCCCCAAACATCGCAACCATGCCCCTAAATATCACCCCCTCCCAAAAAAAGCCATTACTGTCCACCCCATGTATCATGTTCATGCCCCCAAACCTCACAGGTACATCCCAGAATCATGCCCACATCCACAATTATCCTGTCCATGCCTCCAAACATCAGACACACCCCCAAACACCATGCCCAGAAACATACCCCACGCCCCTAAATAGCATGGCCACGCCCCCAAATTTGCGACCACCAAATGTCACGTTAAGCCTCCTGGACACCACAAAACATCACAGACTGCCCCCAGACCATCCACACCTTAGAATGCAGTGCCCCCATCAACCACAACATCGCAGACATGCCCAATCCATCTACTCATACAGAGACGTTGGGAGGGTATACCTGCATTACCTGGACTTAAGCACCAGACACCACTGCCCACATGTCACACACTTCACAGATAGTTACAACTAAAAGAAAAAAGACATCATGGCACTTTCAATTCGGACCAGAAACTAACTTTATTGATTGGGATCTAATAGTCAATATAATGTGGTCCTTGAGCAAGGATAAAGTGTTAAAGTGCAAACAAATTGACATACTGCTAACTAATGTGCAAAAAATAGAGCATGCTTAAAAAAAAACACACAGAGCTAAGAGAGCGCAACGCCCAGCTTATAACACACAGACAAAGAGCCACACGTCACATGATTCAGAGACACTGACGCACACACTCAAGTGCTGATATATATTCAATTGCATCAACATGTTTTCCCCACAGCTAATTCTATGTAGCATGTTCACCACAACATTTGTATATTTATGCTCCAAGTGGAAAAACTGATAACGTTGTAAGAAAGTTTTGCTATAAACATATGTGCTATACATGCCTCAAGCAATGTCACCCTCCTCAACTCATAACTATTAAAAACATGACATACATTACCAATTGGGCACTTCTTTTTCCCTGTCTCTTCCATCTAAGTCAAACACACCTGTACATAAAAAATACTATACCCACATGTGTACACAGCAACACGCCGGGTACAACTGCTAGTACTTAATAATGTTTTATTTGTATGTATATTTGCACTTCAAATATTAGGATTGCAGAGGATGTGAGGGTGGACTGGTCACACACACTGACATCTGCCCACCCTATCAGCACCTTCAGAGCTCAATATATCCTAAAATATTCTAAAATGTGGCAGTAATCCATGGTGCTAGATCACTGCTATTTGGTGTATAAATCCGGAGGTGATTTACACCTCTCTTGATTTATTGTCGTGCTTATTTATAACCATGTGACATTTCTTCACTATGGCTATTAGTGCAGTTTCCTCAAGCTGTGGTCCTGCTCACAAGTCTATTGATCTGGCAATGAATCACACTGCCCTCCTTTTTCAAGTAGCTTTTCCTAAAGAATTGGTTGTCACACTTTGTAGTCAATTCGCCAAGAAGCAAAGAACATTTTCATTGTTTCAGCCTTGTATCTAAATGGTGTAAATGCGTATAGACAAACCTGGAAGTGTGAAAGGATTACATTACATTGGACTATAATTTATTCTTCTTCTCCCATCAAAGGTTTGCTGTCTGCATAAGTTTTAGTAAGTGCACATGTGTGCTGCTAATACAGGGGACAATACGCAATACGCACGTAGAATCTTCCTACAGAACACTGAACTCCTGGAAAATCCCCGATATCCACATGAACTACAGTAGGGGATTCATGGCGGTTCTGCTTAATCATCTAAAATGTGCTTTGCTTAGTTTTTTTATTATAATTGTTTATAAAATACCACAAATATACAGAAATATTGCATATTCATACATGTGTGTCAGTCTGGGCGGCACATGTAGCCTTGTTTTTATCTAAACCCTCTGGATTTATCAGTATTTCTTTTTTCTTTGTGATAAAAATAAACATTTGTTAGTGAGGAAGGGAGCTTGTCCCTCATCCCCATCAGCAGTGATCAACCTCCCAGCACTGGGGGATGGACCTCCTTTACAGGTGCCCAGCCCAAAAAGTATCCTATTGATATGGGTGACATACCTAAACCCAATGGCAGCCTATGAAGTTGAATTTTCTGTAATATATTAACTTTACAGTATAATAGGCAAATCTTCTCATCAGCTTATTACTATTAGTAGCTTGTTAATGTAAACAATGAATAGAAGTAACAATGCAGATAGTCAATATACAGATCATTAATGCTTAAGAGGCTAACAGCAATTTAATAAGACCAATGAAAAAATGGAACCTAAGACCTAGGTCTTGTTTCATAAAATTTTTCTAACTTCTGAAACAATTGAAAATCAGATAAGAAGAACCTATCACACAATTCTCCACTTAGTACCCCCGTAGATTTGAGTGCCGGTGGAAAACTTTCAGTCTTGCCCAATCAGTTTATCAACGATATTGAAAACATGGAAAAATGTCCTATCCAAAACACTTAATTGATCAGAATATTGATGGGCACATGGATCTTATCATTAAAAAAAAATTCATGTTAGGCAGTTTCAAAGAATTGGCCGCAGGCCAATAACGATTGTACAATAACCAGAGTCAGCTCGCTTATAAAAAAAGACTGCTGGATTTAAATTCAGTCGTATATCATATTAGACAAACGCAATCTATTTGGGTTTTGCTGCCATGCTCAGAGATTAATAGAAATCTTGCCTTTTTGTGTAACCCTTCAAGCAAGAGATCAATGTGTTTGATTCCCAACACATAGTTCTGGTTCGGCTATAACAGTGATATGTATATTTAACCTGAAAAAATGTGATGGCTAGATTCAGAAGAAGAACATCTGTGCACTGTTCGAGCAGCGTTTTCACATAACAGTTCTAGATGTTTGCTGCTAGGAAAATATTGTATGCAGCAACCGGCAACGCCAAGAACCGTGGTGACAACACATGCACAAACGGTGCACAGCCTCGTCTGATCTAGCCTTATAATATCTTAACCATAGCAAATAATACATTATAAAATGCTACAGGAAACAAACAGTGACCTCTAGTGTCCAACATACTACCAATATGTAGGGGAATAATATAAGAATTCCTCTGTGTTGATTTGCCTTTTGCTTTTACAAAAACTTCTCTACTGTGTGTGTAATGTAGGGAGCACAGGCAGAGATAGGGATGGGGACTGTTAGTACAGTATGTGTGTAACTTCTCTACTGTGTGTGTGTAATGTAGGGAGCACAGGCAGAGATAGGGGATGGGGACTGTTAGTACAGTCAGGGCCGGATTTCCCAGTAGGCCACCTAGGCCGTGGCCTAGGGCGGCACAGCCACCAGGGGCGGCAAAATAAAACCAAATATGTTTAAGTTAAGCAGCATTGCATCCCCATATTAAATTTACACAATGCACATTAGTTGGCACACAGCAGATCCTTAGCTTCTGTTAAATGTGTAATAGGCAGTGATTGCCGTTTTGCTAGGGGTGGCAGGGCACTCTCCCAATCACAAAGCCCAGCTTCAGCCAATGAATGACCACATACAGGTGTGGGGGGGGGCCACAGGCAGTACAAGTTAGCTGGCCTAGGGGAGAAAAAAGTATAAATGTGTGTAACGTCTCTACTGTGTGTGTGTGTGTGTAATGTAGGGAGCACAGGCATGGGATGGGGAGTGTTAGTACTGTGTGTAACTTCTCTACTGTGTGTGTGTAATGTAGGGGATGAGGGGTTGTTAGTACTGTGTGAAACTTCTCTACTATGTGTGTAATGTAGGGAGCACAGGCAGGATAGGGAATAAGGTTGTTAGTACTGTGTGTAACTTTACTATGAGGTAAAATGCCCAAGGTCATGGTGCCAGTTGGCAGTGCCCATTACAATCCTAGTACTAAACATTGTGACTGACAGAACATAAGCAAGTTGTCTGGGTACAATGATGACACCTAGTTCCCATCGCTACAGTGCTGGCATTAGTTAATGCAGAAAAGGTTCAACCTACATAGTTCTTTGAGGAAAATGCCATATGCCTTAATTACTACCATACTGCTTTACTTTGATCACAGATTTTTCAGTATACATAATAAAGCTGATTCCCAGGGTGAGAATGGATCATGTATGGGCCTTATAATAGTTTTGCTCTGGGGCCCAGTGGTTCCTAGATTCCTAATGGGTTAATTCTAAAGGAATCACTGCTGCCAATCATAGATGTATACTTATCACTGCATTTAATATTATGTTATTCACGCTATTTAAAGCAGTATTGGAAGTATTGAGCAGTATTGAGAGTATGGAGCAGTATTGAGAGTATGGAGCAATATTGGTATTAAGAAGCAGTATTGGGAGTATTGGTCACTATTGCAGTTTTGGGAGTATAGAGCGGCATTGCAGTTTGGGAGTATGGAGCACTATTGCAGTATTGGTAGGATGGAGCAGTAATGGGAGTATGGGGCACGTTTGCTTTTTTGGAAATATAGAGCAATCATAAAAGACGTACTGATAGGTTATATGTGTCAAATAAATGTGCTTAGATTGTAAGCTCTTCGTGGCAGGACCTGATGTGAATGTATACATTTAATTGTAAAGCACCATGGAAGATGCTGGGGCTATATAAATCCACAATAATAATAATAATTGCAGTTTGGGAGTATGGAGCAGTATTGGAAGTATGGAGCAGTGTTAGTAGTATGGAGAATATGGAGCATTATGGGGAATAGGGGAAAATATAAGAAACAAAGAAGTTAAATAAATACAGGGTTATTCAATAAAAGTTCTAATCGTTAAAAATGGTGCTAATTTTGCACAAACCAATCAAAACTTATTTAACATTTGATTGGTTGGGGCAAAATTAGCACAATTTTTAATGATAAGAACTTTCATTCAGAAACGGAGAACGTTCCTGGGATACAAATGTAGGATTGGTAGTTCCAACCTCCCGGTAATTTTCTGTGAGGACCACCACCACAAAGAAAAGTGCTTAGTCCAGGACTAACCTGACAGATAAGAACTATTTGTGCTGTACAGTGGCTGAGAGGCAGCCAATCACGGTCGCGGCTGCCGGGAGTTCTGAAGAGCGGAGGAGAGAGGGAAAGTAAGTAAAGATTGGGGGACTTTCTAACAATAATATTAATGCGGTTGGGGCTGGGGGAGCATGCCCTACCACATACCCAAAGGGTTTAATGTTAGGGGGAGGGAGAGAAAAATGGGATGGAGAGGGAGGGGGAGGGCTGCACTGAGCATGCCTCAAACCTTGACGAGCCACAGCATGAGTCACACACTGCTCCTACACAGCAGTTTCCTGGACTTTGGAGGGGCACAGCAGGGGAACTATTTTGAGCAGAAATGTAAGGTAAGGCTTGTTTTAAACTACTTAATGTGGCCAGTAAGGGGTTAAATTTTAGTTTCGGGGGTGGACATGCCCTTTAAAAGTGGGGGATCAAATAAAACTCCATATAAATCAATGTCTTTGTTCAGTCCTTTTGATTTGTAATTTGGTTTCCATTTGGTTTATAATCTGGACAAGGCTGCTTGAGTGCCCCCTTTTGTATTAGGGGTGACATTTGTTGTATTCCACAGAATTTGAAGATATATCCTTTTGGGCAAGTGTTTCAGTGTTTTTCGGGACTATATGATTGGTATTCTTTTCCTTGTTTTCTTAAATGTTTGCTTATTCTGTCTTTTCCAGTTTTTGTCCAGTTCTACCTACGTATTTGATTCCGATTCCACATTCTAATAGATAAATTACATTATTGCTATTGCAGGTGATCAAATTCCTTATGTCAAAAACATCCTTTGATGTCCAGCTTCTGAAATCTTTTGTTTTTTGTTTGCCATGCTTTTTGCATCCTTTGCACTTTCCACATCCATAGAAGACTTTTAGGTCTGGGGACAGTTTAATTTTGTTTTTGTTGACCTCAGGTGGCTTGGAGCTAGGTAGTCTTTTAATTTTTTGCTTTTTTTAAAAATATGATTGTTGGTTTGTTAGGTAATACAAGGAGAGGTATTCATCATTTAATAAGATATGCCAGTGTTTGTCCAATAGATGTTTGATTTTGTTTTCACCTATACAAAATTGAATGATAAATTGGTACTGTGATAATATTTTCATGTGTTGGAGGGTTAACTTTTGGCATTTGGAACATATTTCTGTCCATTTCTCTAAATTTTGTTTTATTTTGTTGGTCTTATATCCTTTTTCGATGTACTTCTTTAAGGCCGCAGCTTGTATAGTCCTTCATTTCTGTGCAGTTGCATCTAATTCTTTTTAATTGATTAATTGGAATGTTCTCAAGCCATTTCCCTTTAATGGTAGCTGTTTCTTAGGATATACTATAGGAGATACTGTCGACTGGTTTGTAGTATGTTTTGGATTTTATTGTTTTCAATAAAAAGTTCAAGATCTAAAAATATTGCTCTCTCTTTGTGTTGTTCAGAGGTAAATTGCAGATTTAGGTAATTTGTGTTTAAAAAAAGATAAAAATTCATTATAAGAATCTTCTGCAAATTAATAAAATATAATCAATAAAACGGTTCCATAAAAAATATTCTTCATATAATCACTTTTAAAAACACTTTTTCCTTTCCACTGTGTCATAAAAAAATTTTTATAGCCCGGAGCAAATTTCGTTCCAATTGCTGTCCCTTGAGTTTGTAAAATAAAATAATTTTGGAAGAAAAAATAATTGTGATGGAAAAAAGTTATGCTTTTGAAGAAATTCTTGTTGCTTGGTAGGCATATCGGCATACTCTTCTTTTCTCGCAAGCAGAGGGCCGGCAGCGCGGCGGAGGAAAGAGGGGAGGTAAGTAAAGTTTGGGGCACTTTCTAAGAGTAAAAATAGAGCGGTTGGGGCTGGGGGGAAAGGAGGAATCATATATCCAAAAATGGTTTTAAGGGTGGACATACCCTTTAAACAAAATGAAAAGAACTGACAAACATTTAATTAAACAACCAAAACATAAGAAAGATAATAATCCACAAATTAAATTAATGTAAAATCAGCTCACCATTCTCCGTTATAAACTGTATCTACTACCAAATTCTACCAAATCCAACTACATTAAAAATCATACCTGGAATCGGTGAACTAACAGCTTAAACTTTAAACAAAACACAGGTACGAGTTAAAGAAAAGATTAAGCTAAATAAACAAAGTACGTTAACGGACTAAATTTTAAACAGAATCTGGGAAGTGAAGATCTATATACACTATACACAAACACACCAGTACTAATTGGTAGAGAGTATCAAATCGGACTGGGGAGAGATCTACACCTATATTTAAATATTAATTTATTGGGTATTCATTTAATCTGTAATCTTAATAATACAGTAAATAAAAGGAATATACCATGGGTAAGACCGGAATATATCTAACTTTTTAGACCATGATGGATTTAAAATAACCTCATACTCTTGTGAGGCATTGGATAGTTCATGTTCTATTCTTTAGCATTTATAAACATGATTGGATGTTAATTAAAACATTCTCCTTACCCAATATAATAGAGTTGGAGGCCTCAACGGCCATTGCACAGGCTTCAGGGGTGCACAAACAGTGACTGCCAATGATTTAGAAAAATAAGCGACTAGTTTCAAAGTGTCTCTGTGATATTGTGATAAAACTGCCACCATGGTTTTACAATATTCTCTATATTACAAATGAAAAGATTTATCATAATTCAGAAGACCCAGAGCAGGGGCAGAGGTAAATGTTATTACAATTATTTAAACATTCTTTGTCATTTTTGGTGTCCATAGAATGATGTTTGGACAGTCTTTGATGGTGCTTTTTGGAGCATTTGGTCCCAGTGGGAGCTGGCTGGGATTCATTGTTGCTGAAAGTTCATGAACCTGACCAATTCAGCTTTATTACAGGGTGTTTTGAAGCAGAAGATTTCTTTATCTCTGGCGGGGCTGACCAGATGTTCACCCTTAGATATTATACAACCAAAATATTATGAGCGGGCTATAATAATATAATAAAATAGGGAGATAAATAGGGAGATAGTGATTGCTTTAAAAAGGTACAAACCATTGGCAGAATACTATTAATTTTATTTGTGAAAGGAATTAGTGGCATTAAAAATAATCCCTACATCAACTTTTACTTCCAACAAGTTATGCCACTAAAGAAAATTGAGGAACACAATTTATTTACTAAATCCTGTACTATCACGTTAAAGGCATAATCTGGTAATAATTTAAAGGAATAATAAGACAATAACTATAGGCCATCATCCCTATTAGTGACAAATATTTTATATTCTTAGTCTCTGCAGGTACCCCAATAAATCTCTACAAAAGGCTTGCAATCAACTGAGGGACCTTTAATATAGGGAAGCATTGATTAGAGAAGCACATAGTCTCTGTATCATTAAAAAAATTAAATAGCTTACCTTGTATATGAAGAACACAAATAGGATTACACATTTTGGCCATGAGCTATAGCAGAGCGAGCGAATCACCTGTGTAAAAAATCCATTACAACTGCCATCATAGGGTATATCTATCTGTGACTGTATTTTCACATCCTACTTAGCTATATGGGTATAACGGGCACTAGTCTCACTAATGACCTAATTTATTACAAATAAACCTTTAGTATTATTAAAGGGGAACTGTGGTCTCCAAACAAGTTGAGTTTAAATGAAAGGCCAGTTTCCTACCTTTAAAATTAGCCATCAACCACCTCTCTACGTGCTCCACAGCCCAAGATATAAAGAAATGACTGACCAGAAAGTTTATGGGTGGGAGGCTGACGTGACATTCCTAAGGCTTCTCCTGCACAGTGCCGCCCGCGAGCACAGCCTCAGACTCCCTCAGTGTGTGAGGGAGACAGGAAGTTCCTCCTCCTCTCTGCTGTGTGAAGGACCTGCAGCTGCAGAGAAGGTAAGGGAATCTACAGCCCTTCTCTCTCACTATGTGAAAACATAGTTCTAACTATTGTTTCCACAGTTTTTTTGGGGGTGTGTCAGAGTTGCCCACAGCACCTGTGAGTGGACGGGGCTTAGGCACCCATAAGTGGACGGGGCTTAGGCACCCAAAAGTGGGCGGGGCCACAACACCCACAAGGGTGTAGTCCATATATAGTGAAGCTATTAAATAGCACCAATGTCATTCACTCTCAAGCTTGTTAAAATGTAACAACAAATGTATAAATGTCAACTGCACTAGCTAGCCTTCCACAGATCATAAGCAATATTTACACAGCCTTCTATGCCGAAGAAAGGGGTGGATGACTTTTTGCAATGGGAGAGAACAATGCCTAATAGTAGCCAACATCATTCCAAAATCTTCCAAGACCACTGGATGATGTTGGCAGGCCCCTGTATACACACTAGATTGTGATCACATTTGATTAACTTCTTTAGCAAAGCCCTTCTCTCTCACTATGTGAAAACATAGTTCTAACTCCGAGTGAAACGGCTGTTTCCACAGAGTTTTTTTGGGGGGGTGTCAGAGTTGGCCACAGCACCTGTGAGTGGGTGGGGCTTAGGCACCCGCGAGTGGACGGGGCTTAGGCATCCATAAGTGGGCGGGGCTTAGGCACCCAAAAGTGGGTGGGGCCACAACACCCACAAGGGTGTAGTCCATATATAGTGAAGCTATTAAATAGCACCAATGTCATTCACTCTCAAGCTTGTTAAAATGTAACAACAAATGTATAAATGTCAACTGCACTAGCTAGCCTTCCACAGACCATAAGCAATGTTTACACAGCCTTCTATGCCGAAGGAAGGGGTGGATGACTTTTTGCAGTGGGAGAGAACAATGCCTAATGGTAGCCAACATCATTCCAAAATCTTCTAAGACCACTGGATGATGTTGGCAGGCCCCTGTATACACACTAGATTGTGATCTCATTTGATTAACTTCTTTAGCAAAGCCAGTCTAAAAAGGTTTCCCTTTAATACTATAGAGACAGGATCTCCCCCCCCCTTTCAAAATGCTAGAAGTACAATGTAAACCATGGATCTGTTTACCCATCTCCATGGAGCCTGCTGTGGGCACTGCCTTGTTTTTATTGCAGTGAGTGATCCTTTTGGGAACATTGACTCTCCCAGTTAAGCATCTGGGGAATTTTTCCACTTGTAATTATTAGCTTCATTTCTTTTAAAACATATACAGTATTGATGGCAGAGTTAAATGACATCATTCACTGTAGGCAGGACTGTGAAACACAGAGTTACCCTTGGAGAGCACAAACGCAACTGAAGATATTGTCTGTGTTTGTTATTGGCAAGATTTCAATGTCTAGTAGAACATGATAATGCTGTGACCTCTTCAAACCCTCAATTGTTGGACAACATGTTCTTAATAGCACAAGAGAAATATAAGGGCTTTCGCACAGATAACTAATCTCCTGAGTTGTTTTTTGTTGGTGTGTGTGTGTGACGAATTTGTAGATCAGATTTAATTCTAGTTACATAACAAGATTTATATTTATAATTTAGGTTACTGGTGGACAAATCTATTAAGCCTATAAAATTAACCTAGATTTTTGTAAATGTTTCTGTATGGTTTCTATGTATGGGAAAACTAGAATTCGTTATCTATATGTAAAGGGTTAGATTTTTTTTCTGGGTATTGGACTCAATACCCAGAAAACTCAGCATGACTATTTTGGGACAAAAGACAAAATCTTATTTTAGATATGTGAAGCTAATAAAGGGATGACAAAAAGGAGAGATGCATAGTAACAAAGTAATTGAGGTTGAAAAAAGTCATACGTCCATCAAGTCCAACTTTTTCACCCTCCTTTTTAACCCTAGCAGTTGATCCAGAGGAAGGCAAAAAAAACAGCTAAAAATTCTTTCCTAACTCCAAATAACAATCGGAAAATATCCCTGGATTAACCAAAACTACAGTATATGTATTAAAGGGCAAGTCCAGCCCTAAAATATAAACTTAGATACAAGTAAATCACCCCCCTAAACCCTAAACGGTAATAGTTTGAAACTATTCTAAGTCTAACCTGAAATCCTGTACATGTCCTGTTGCCCCTGTTTCTGCTTCCTGGTTCTTCCAGTTAGCAACTGTCAGTTATGGATTTGACTGTTGACATGTTAATCCCTTATTTGCCTCTTCTGAGCATGCCCAGGCTCAGTACAGGTTTCTAAATTGCTCAATTTCCATGATGCATCCAGAAGCATAGCAGGCATACAGTAATGAATTCATTGGGCAAACTATGATATATCAACATATTTTAAAAAGGCCATTCTTTCTAAAAGATGTTCTTATGAGGGTGGAGTTTCCTTTAATACCAGTAATTCTCAATATTTTTTAGTTTTAGAAACTTATCTATCCCACTTTTAAAGCTATTCATTGAACTTGCCATCACCACTTCTGCTGGAAGACAGTTTCACCATTCTCACTGTAAAGAAACCATTAATAACCTGAAGATTAATTTTTTTCTTCCAATCTTAAAGGATGTCCAAGTGCTGATCTTAAAGGATGTCCAAGTGCTGTGCAGATCCTGAATAAGATCTTTTACATGTCAACATATTATAACAATTAAAGGAATAGTTCAGTGCTAAGTACTAGTCTGCATAGGTAGAACACATAAATTACACAGTGCAAATACCTCTTTCCAGATTGTCCATGTGTTGCTCCTATCCCCAGTAATCCTTGCTGGTAACGGATTCCCCCAGTTCTGGTCCTGAATCTGCAGCTCCCCCTTTCCTGCAATTCGCGACTATGCAGGCTCCGTCGCACATGCGCAATGAGAGGCCCCTGCAGTCGCAAACAGTGACCTCTCTGTCAGCCAGCCAGGACGGGATTTCCTCAGTAACTCGTGCGCAACCCGTGCAGCTAATAAGAGAAACCAGCACTAAGGACATCTTCCTCTGCCTCTCACCTCAAGTATCCGCCCAACTGCACCTGGAGCAGGTAACACGGTCCATGTACCCCCAGTCTGTATTGCTATTAATAGAGGTGCAGGGATGTGCACTGTGCACTGTCTGTGCTTGGTGGGGGGTTGGGTGATTCTATCTTTCCTTTTTCTATCTTCTATCTTCTTTTTTTCTATCTATCCTTTTTCTATTTATCTATACATTTTCTTTCTATCTATCCTCCTTTTTTCTATCTATCTATTTACCCATCTATCCTTTTCTATCTATCTATCTATCCATCTATCCTTGCTACCTACATTATGCTATACTGAAAGTGAAACACAGGCACTATGGGTGGGGGAAAGGGCTGTGAGTGCTGGATTACTGTTTGCTTACCTTATTATGCCACACTGAAAGTGATGCACAGGCACTATGAGTGGAGGAAAGGGCTGTGAGTGCTGGATTACTGTTTGCTAACTTCATTGTGCCACACTGAAAGTGATGCACAGGCAATATGGGTGGGGGAAAGGGCTGTGAGTGCTGGATTACTGTTTGCTAACTTCCATTATGCCACACTGAAAGTGATGCACAGGCACTATGGGTGGGGGAAAGGGCTGTGAGTGCTGGATTACTGTTTGCTACCTACATTATGCCATACAGAAAGTGATGCACAGGCACCCGCTTACACAAACACACTAACAGACTCACACGCTTACACAAACACTCACAGACTCACATGTATTCACAAACACACTCACAGACTCGCACATTTACACAAACACTCACAGAATCACAGTTACACAAAAACACTAACAGAATCACAGTAACACACTGCTATATACAAACATATAAATCTATATAAACAATAAATACATACATTTTATTTCAATAAACAGTACCAACTGAGGTTTAAGTTGTTGTAAGTAATTCCTAAGTTCAGTAGATCTGCCAGCAAACTGTATCTTATCCAGCAAAAAAAAGTGCACGTGAAGAGAGGGAAAGTCTATTAGTCATGGGGTCAAAAGGGTTATAACATGTCAGAACAGCAGATAGACAACAACCAGTGCAGAGTGAAGGACACTCCCACCAAAAACGAGCAGAACTTTACAAGCTGATTGCAGAGGCTACAAGCAGATTTTATTCACAAGAAAGGCATCCTGGGGGCTGGGGCACAGGGGAGTTTATTATACAGAAGTTTGTAAAATATGTCATTTCTGAGAGAACACTTCCTTTAATTTATTCCTAATGGCAGGACCGGATTTACCATTTGACATAGTAGGCAGGTGTTTAAAGCTGGATACACAAAGTACCAATCTTCTTTCTATCCAATCTGCCATATTTGCTACCCATCTCTTCCTGTCTGCTTCATAGCCTTTCTCATCCAATCCACTTTCTCTCCAACCTGCTTCCCTTCTACTTCAGTCTGTCCTCCGCCCAATTGATCTCTCCTTGTCTAGCTAATCTGCCCCTTTTCCTTTCTGCGTCTGTCTCTTCAATCTGCCCCTTCTTGTCCACCCACTCTGCCCTCGCCCAATGTCTCCTTCTTCCATTTATTCAGTTTTCCCCTTGTAATCTGCCTCTAGAAAACACCCTGCTGCTGCTGTTTACTACTTATAGTTTTCATTTGGCAAAGACCAGCTATGATCGGTGGGGCAGGAGATCCTACTCTACTGCAGAGTTTCGGTGAGAAATTTGCTGTCAGTCTTTGCTTGAAAAAAGCAGCAGTACTTTCCTAAACATGTTTGTGCTCAAAGCTTTCATGACATTGTAAAAAACATCTTTTCATTTTTGGGAGGTAACCTAATGGTTAAAACTAGCTGTAACTCAGGGGCGCAACTACCAGGGAAGCAGGGAGAGTAACCGCAGGGGGCCCAGGAACCAAGGGGGCCCCATTTTATTTTTCCTATGACAGATATTGCTTCCTCCCAGAAAACCATTGTGGATGAAACACGGATAAGGGCCCCATCATAGCTTTGCTTGGGGGCCCAGTGATTCATAGTTACGCGGCTTACGCCACTGCTGTAACTGTTATACAGAGCTTGGTTCAATCGCTCACCACTGTTAGGGAGGAAAAACTGCTTATCAGAAAGAATATTTCAGTGCTGGAAACTGATGTTCACAGATCTGTTGTTTTGTTGTCATCTCTGTTATAATTTTGAAAATGTGGAACACAAAAGCTCAATATCTTGTCATCTGCTATTGCAGCAAAATGATTGGATCACAAGATTAAGTTACAATTTTAGAACATTAGAATTGAGACATTCTGGATTCCCGTTATTGCAGGAATAACTAAGCAAAGCAGCTGCCAGAAAGGATATAACTTCACCAGTGAAGATAAGCAAATAAATCCTAGAAGGAGGCAGGTGATTCGAGAAATAAAGTGCCATATTGATGTACTAAGGATTTCTGGTAAGAGGATTATACTGGAGGTCAGATCGTAAGGAGCTAAATTGGCATGTTGGTATCCGTTTTGCTGCAGCCAGAGAGATCATACTATATTATAAGCATTTCATTGAATTCCCTTCCCCTCTTATAGGACTTCTTTAAACTACTTCCAAACTGCAACTGTTTACATATGAGCAATGGGAGTTGATTTTTCTTGCATGTCAATTCAGCACCAAGGACAGCTGATGTTAAATATATCTAGGGAATGAAGCTCTAAACTAATGGGGTAGAGTGAAATTTTATACCAGGGATATCCAACCTGCAGTAGCTGCCAGAGAATGCTGGGAGTTGTAGTTTGCAAACACCTGGAGGGCCACAGGCTGGAAATGGCTGGACATCCCAGTTTTATACCATCTACCCCTTAAAGCGCACGTCTACCCCCAAAACTAAAAATTAACCCACTACTAGCCCCACTGTACAGTTTAAAAAAATCCTTACCTTACATTCCTGCTACTTATGGTACCCCTGTAGTCCATGTCCAAAGTCCAGGAAAGTGAGTAGTGCCTGTCTTCTAGAGATGGACTAGAACTCTAACTCGAACCCGAGCCGAACTATTCGAGTTCTGACGGACTAGGACTTCTAGAACTATCCCGGACCCGGATTTTCGATATTTTCTGGACTTTCGATAATTATCGAATGTTCGAACGCATGAGGCATGCAAATATGCAAGTAAAATGTCTATTATACCTATATGCTAGTAAATATCGATTATCGAATCCGCGAGTAAAATGTCTATTATACCTATATGCAAGTAAATATCGAATATTGAATCCGCGAGTAAAATGTCTTTTATACCAATACGTGAGTAAATTTCGAATTAATGAATATGCGAGTAAAATGTCTATTATACCAATAGCGAGTAAATATTGAATTCTCAAATCCGCGAGTCATTCATGGGATAATTATCGAATGTTCGAACGCGAGAACTCGAAAGTAGCGCGCATGAGAGTAAAATCGATTTTTCGAAAGTCCTGGATATTCGAATGTTATTCCCAGATCATTTTCCAGGTCCCACAGCCATTTACATTAAGTTACCATTGATATTTTAATTTTATTTCAGTTGAACTTTTCAAACTATTTGACTCCCAATGAGTTTAATGAGTCCATTTACGAACTTTTCATATAGTTCGAAAGTTTGAAAACAGACCGAACTGTATTCCTGTCCAAACGTCTCTGCCTCTTGTCTTGCCTCCGGGAAGGATGGTGACATGCGCAGAGGAAACCCTTCCCCTCCCTCCCTATCCCTCTCTTGCAATTCTTCACCTAGCATCCAGTGCCTTCGCTATTGCTGGCATCTGCGGCTGTGATTGGCTGCCTCTCAAACTAACAATTTAATACATATTGATAATTTCCACTGAATTGTCCCTTTAATTTACTTTTTGTTATTAGTTTGGCTTAAAAGGGACCGTTCAGTGGAAATTATCAATATTTGTTAAATTGTTAGTTTGTGTAATGCATAATTAGTTATTCTACATATTCTCTCCCATTTTGAAAAACCAGTTGATTTCATACCCTTTGCTGTTCCCTGCTGTTGACATTAGTGAGCTGCCATTTCAGGTTCTAACGGTCCTTCTTCTTCCCAGGATGCACCACCTCTTTGGAACGTTCCTAACAGTCATTTCTACTGTCATTTTGGCTGTTGGAAGGGTCAAAGATGCTCAATCTCTACTGAGCAACTGAATCAACCCTGGCACTGGGTCAAGGGCAAAACCATAAAGCTCTCTATTAGGGGTCCTGCAGACAGGAAGTCAGTATTTTGGTTGCATTTATTTATACACAGACAAAATGCTGAATGGGCAGGTTAAGGTCATTAGGATGAAAAAATACTGCTCTTTCTTCTTAAAAGTACATGTATTTCCACTGAACTTCCCCTTTAAAGAGACAAATTACTGTTCTTTCTATTTCTTCTTCCTCTTATACTTCTCTTTTATTCATTTGATTTTTTGGATTGTCCTCCCACAGTTTTTAAACTAGAGACACAAAATTTGGCGCATACATGTGTAGAAGTATGCTGTCTTCTAGCTAAGGAATCTGCAGAAGTGTTACTGTGTAAAAGGCAAAGTTTTACACTTTTTTTTCCCATTGACTATAATGGGAAGTTTAGTTTTTTTTACCCCAGCCTGAAACCGGTACCCACATACCTACTGACCTACCCTTCCATTCCAGTGGCAGTCATACTTAAACGGGAACTATAGTTAAAAATATAATTTTGACCAATCATCAAAATTTTTTAGTTTTTTAACCCCCAACCTGCCACAGGTACACACACCTACTCAGGGGTGTTCCTAGGGTTTTTGTCACCTGAAACAACTTTTAAATTATGCCTATCAGCAGACACGTGAAGCAGGCATGGCTTCATCAGGGAACATAGGCGTGGCTTGTGGAGGTGGGTATGGTGGTCTGATGGTGGTCTGACTAACACTGTCTGGAGGACTGACTTAACACTGATTGGTGGACTGGTGCTGAAATGCAGTATTGCAGGCAGGAAGATTTTTATCTAACTTTTACCTTTTAAGTGTTCCGCAGGGGTGCGCCCTGAGCAAATGTCTCCGTTTGCTTCATGGTAGGGGCACCCCTGCACCTACTGACCTACCCATCCATTCCCCTGGCAGCCATATTTAAAGGGTAACTTTAGTCAAAAAAAGTTTTCACCAATAATCAAAAAAACAGTTTTTTACCCCACCCAACCTGACACAGGTACACACACCTACTGACCTACCCTGCCATGGCAACCCCACTAAAAGAATGATTATAGTAAAAACAAACCAAATGACCTCTTGCATTGCCATAGCAAGATTATTGAGTTTTAAAACCTGCAGCAGACACACACATTCCCTTCCAAAATGTAGCATTTCAAGCCAGTTTATTCTTAAATGTTTTTCCCTGCTGTTTTATGATATTGTGTCTTATACCTCTACTACCAAGTTTCTAATTGTAAAAGTAAATATGTATTACAGATCACATAGTGATCTACTCAGCAGGGGGTGTGGGTCTTCCTTTCATAAGACTTAGGCAACACCTGTACTGTCACCTACATTTATTTATAATTGTTGTCCAATTTAAATTTTATTAAGACCATCACCCTCCATACCAGCGCACCCGCCTCATTTTGCAGCTAATGTTTTCCTAGCTGTTTTCTAGGAAAAGTGGAAGTTCATATACATTTGGGTTTATCTGTGATATGGAGCCACTAGTGATAATCTTCAAAGCAGAAAATTAAGACCATGGTAGAACCAGATGAAGGCAGACATAAAGGGTCTCATCAAATCCTTAAAGGGTCACTATACTCACTGAAACAACTTTGTATATGTAGTACAATGATGTTACTTACATGTGTGTCTGTGCCTGCTCTGTTAGTGAATTTTTAATGTTTAGTAACTGCTTCAAACTGGCCGCCATCTCCCTTTGTCACTGCCCACTTGTAATGCAGCCAACACTGGATACATTAATTTACATAATAAAGAGCCTATTCAGCCCGACACGAGGGGAACGAGGGGAGGTAAGTAAGAGTTTGGGGGGCTTTCTGAAAAAAAAATTTATGCGGTTGGGGCTGGGGGACATGGGGGAGCAGCATGTTAAAAATTTGTTTTACAGGTGGACATACCCTTTAATTTCCCTTATACAACATATGTTTTGGTGCTCTAGAACCCTGCAATAAAATAGAATTGGCTAAAGGATAAGAAGCCTGCCACAATGTCAAGGTAGACTCTCTGAGCAGGTCCCTAACTTACACTATCCATCTAACTATAGACTATCATTTACTATTAAGGTTGAAGAAAGACAGTCCCTTAATTTTTGCCTTCCAGAGGAAGACAAAAAACTTTTTGATGAAATGGATCAAAGGAAAAAAAATCCTTCCGGACTTTTAGTATGGCAACCGGCATGTCCCTGGATCAATATTATGGAGACAATATTAATAAACAATATTATATGTGGCTACTTATTAGCTTATATCTTTTATATATACCAGTGTGTGTGTGTGTGTGTGTGTGTGTGTGTGTGTGTGTATATATATATATATATATCTGTCATTTATCGTATCTATCTGTCTGTTTATATATTACAGTATATATCTAATCTTATTATATCTATCTTATTATATCTATCTAATCAATCACTTATACTGTCTCTCCTCCATAAATATTTATACATACAATATATTTATTTGTGTGTGGAGTTGTAATACATATTATTAAAATATTAATTATCATATGTTAAGCCAGTGTTTCTCCGCCCCTGGGGTTCTATGAGAGGCTACTGAGGGTTCCTTTTGACAGGAATTGCATGGATCCACCCTTGTGAAAAATTTCAGTGCATTTTAAATATAAAAATAAACTTGTTGATCAATCTGTTATATTTGTATGAATTATGTATTCTGATAATTAATGACTAAAAATGAAAAACATCTACAATATTTTTTATGTAGGGATTTCCTAACATATAAAAAAATGATTCAAGTGTTCTCCAGGAATAAAAAAAAAAGTTGAGAAATACTTTCTTACAAATAAAGAAAAAAACATATAAATATAAATGTTTATACTTGGGGCTGGTGAGAGTTGATGTTCTTACCATAGGATGATGAATCCTTCTTTAGGATCTTCATAGCCACAAACTCCTTCCTGGAAAATAAAGAAGCCAATATTACTTTCCCATATGCACCTTCTCTCAGCATGGTGAAAAACCTGTAATTCCTGACATCCATTGGAAAGGGTCTTCCAAAGTCAGCACCTTTATATGTTGTAAATGCCCTATAATAATCGTAAATCTGGTAAATCTGGTCCTTTTTTTATCTTACCGTATCTTTTTTATATATGAGCGCAACCAATGCAGACTTAAGAAATTTACATATATAACAGTGGAAAACTTTTAAACTTTTTGAACATCTTTTGGCGCTGGGAGTTAAAATAATTACTACAAATCTAGTGTCACAATAAAGTTGAAAATTTTTATGTATAAGTGTGTTCGTTCCTATCTACTCAGCTAGAACCTTTAAAAATGCACCCCCCCAACACCACACAGACACAGGTACACACACCTACTGATACACCCTTGTAAGCAAACCAACCTTCTGTTTCTATGGCAACCATACCTTAACAGTCAAAAAAGTTTAACAGTAACATAGTAATTAAGGTTGAATAAAGACATACGTCCATCAAGTCCAACCTATTCACCCTTTTTTTTTTTTTTTAACCAAACCAAGTTGATCCAGAGGAAGGCAAAAAACCCCAGCTAAAAAGGGGGAAAAATTCCTTCCTGACTAGAAACGGTAATCGGTAAGTACCCCTGGATCAACCAGATCTATATGCATTAATACCAGTAATTCTCAATATTTTTTAGTTTTAGAAACTTATCCAGGCCTTTTTTAAAGCTATTCAATGAACTTGCCATTACCACTTCTGCTGGAAGACAGTTCCACAGTTTCACCGTTCTTACTGTAAAGAAAACTTTCCTAACCTGAAGATGAAACTTCTTTTCTTCCAACCTTAAAGGATGTCCACGAGTCCTCTGATATGACCTATTGGTGAACAATACACCAGAGAGTTCATTGTATGGCCCATTAATATATTTGTATAAGGTTATCATTTCCCCACGCAAACATCGCTTCTCCAATGTAAACATACCTAACTTGTCTAATCTGCCTACATATTCAAGCCCCTCCATTCCCCTTATTAATTTAGTTGCCCTTCTCTGAACTGCTTAAATTTCCACTATGTTCCTTTTGTATATGGGATTCCAAAACTGCACCGTATATTCCAAATGAGACAATATCTTGCTAGCTCTAGCCGTTGCTACCTGGCATTGTTTGCTATAGCTAAGTCTGTTATCTACCAGAACCCCCAAATCTTTTTTCATTACAGATGCACTTAACACAGAGTTATTTATGGTGTAGGTGGCACAGGGATTATTAAATCCTAAATGCATCACCTTACATTTATAAACATTGAATCTCATCTGCCATTCTGCTGCCCATTTTGATACTCTATCTAGGTCTGCTTGCAGCACTTGCACATCATTAGTGTCATCAGCAAACACTGAGACCTTGCTCTCAATGCCCCCTTCTAAGTCATTTATAAATATGTGGCACAGTATCAAAAGCTTTCGCAAAATCCAAGTATACCACATCCACTGCTGTGTCTGAATCTAACTTCTTACTAGCTTCTTCATAATAACCAATTAAATTTGTCTGGCATGATCTATTTCTCATAAATCCATGCTGACTACTACTAATAAGATGATCTCTGGAGACAAATTCAAGGATATGATCCCGTAACAAAGTTTCCAGCACCTTCCCTACCACTGATGTTAGGCTATATACAGGTCTATAGTTACCAGGCTGTGAACGACTACCCTTTTTGAATATTGGTATTACATTGTCTTTTTTCCAATCCAGTGGCACATCCCCAGACCAAAGCGAATCTGAAAAGATGAGAAACAGTGGTCTAGATATATCTGATGTATTCAATTAGATCAACTGGACTTGAAGTTTAGTTCTTGAAGACGTTTCGCTAGTCATCCGTCTGGCTTTCTCAATTCAGAATGACTGGATGCCTGAATCCGGTGTTATATATCTGAGTTTATATAATGATCTGCCACACAGTTATATCTGGGATGTATAATACTTATATATTTATTTGATCTGTTTTTATCCTGTCGTTACTGTTTGTATATACTACCACAGGGGCTATTGATAAGTCACAGGGTTTAGTACTATATAAGGCCCACATGGAGGCTTACTTTGTTATGCCACCATGCTAGACCTTAGAACTATCCCTGTTAGATATACCGGTATATCTTGTATTGAATAAGCACTTTACTATAATGATATTATACATTTTGAAACATGGGTTATTCGAATGAGTGTTTTTAATGTTTAGGGTATTTTTCTATTTGTCTTGTATTGAAACTACTTATTACTCCCATGGTGTGTTTAATAAAGGAGTTTTTATACTATTATATTGGAAAGTGTGCTCAGTTTGTTATATCCACTACTTTGCCCTCTTTTTCTTCAATGTTTATATATTTTTAGTGGATGGACTTCTCAAACTCTCCACGGACCCGGATGTTTCGGACTTTTGATGTTTCCGACTTTCGCTGACTCTAGAATGTAGTTCAGTGTAATGAAGTGGCTGGATAGTGTAATGGTTAAAGGTGCTGCCTTTGACATGGGAGACCAGGGTTTGAATCCTGGCTAGGTCAGCTATACAAATAACCTAGTAATATAATATTGTTATTATATTACTAGGTTATATGGTTATTATATTACTAGGTTATTATATTACTAGGGTATTATAATAACCATTATAACCTAGTATTATAATAACCATATAATAACCTAGTAATATATAACCATATGATAACCTAGTAATATAATATAGGGTATTATATGGTTATAATATTTAGGTTATTTTGGTTTTTTTTGGTGTTGGTTTTTTTTGTGTTTATATCCCACTTTGTATTGCTGTCCCTAGCCAGGATTCAAACCCTGGTCTCAAGCATCATAGGCAGTGCCTTTAGCCACTTCACTATACAGCCAATACATTACATGGCTTAATATTTTACTATGTTATCATATATCTGTTGTATTCAATTAGATCAACTGGACTTGAAATGTAGTTCTTGAAGACGTTTCGCTAGTCATCCGACTGGCTTTCTCAATTCAGAATGACTTGTACAGAATCTGTGGCAATTATGTACCCTGGAAAATCCCAATTAGCATATCACAGCCAGGTGTTAAGGGTGTGATTAGATAGTGGCTAAGAGGTGTTATGGAACGCCCAGAGTAAGGTGTTAAAACAGCATTGTACATGGCAGACAGTTTGGTCGAACCCCCCCACCTCTATTTAGGCTTGGTTTCTTTATTTTCACAAATGGCCTCCTTAAACACTCTCTTGAACCAGTCACGTTCCTTCGCCAGTATGTTAACATTACAATCTTCAAAGGTATGTCCTTTATCTAAGATGCAGATACACACGCTGAGTCCTGACCCGAGGAATTGGCTCTTCTGTGCTGGGCCATACGTTGATGCAGTTGCTGTTTGGTCTCCCCCACATACAAATCAGAGCATTCTTCACTGCCACGCACTGCAATATTGATGTCGCTTTCTTTTGTTTTGGTATTGGGTCTTTCGGATGACCAATTGCTGCCTCAGTGTGTTGTTCGGTTTAAAGCAGACCGGGATACGATGTTTTTTGAAAATTCTTCTTAATTTCTCGGAGACCCCTGCTACATTGGGATGACCATGTTCTTCCTCCTGTCTTGCTTTTCCCCTTCACTGTTGGTATTCGTGTTCTTTTCTTTCCTTCTACTTCTTTTGACAAAGGCCCAGTCTGGATATCCACAAGTTTTAAGGGCTCCTCTGAGATGTTTCATTTCTTTAGCCTTCGCCTCTGTGCTAGTGGGGATGTTCTCGGCTCGTGTTTGCAGGGTTCTGATGACCCCAGCTTGTGATCTAAAGGGTGGTGGGAGTCAAACATCAAATACTGATCTGTGTGTGTGGTTTTCTGTAAACCTCTACTTCCAGTTTACCATTTTCCTTAACTTCTACCAAGCAGTCCAAGAAACCAGTTTGTTTGTTTGTACCTCTTCCCTTGTGAATTTAATGTTTTGGTCCACCGCATTAATGTGTTCTGTGAAAGCTTGTACTTCCTTCTGGTTCCTATAACACCTCTTAGCCACTATCTAATCACACCCTTAACACCTGGCTGTGATATGCTAATTGGGATTTTCCAGGGTACATAATTGCCACAGATTCTTGTACAAGTCATTCTGAATTGAGAAAGCCAGTCGGATGACTAGCGAAACGTCTTCAAGAACTACATTTCAAGTCCAGTTGATCTAATTGAATACAACAGATATACCATGACCTGGATGAATGAGAACCTTCACAATCATATGTTATCATATGGTGATTATATGGTTATTATTTTACTAGGGTAGTATCTAGGTTATTAGCAAATTAGCAAAAGGTACATAGATTTAGTATACATGTAATAGTGTAGTGGTTAAAGGAACTGCCTTTGGCATGGGAGTCCAGAGTTTGAATCCTGGCTAGGCCAGCTATACAATTTGTTGGATTATTATAATAACCTTGTAATATAATAGCCTAGTAATATTATAACCTTATAATATTACTTATTATCTATTTTTATAAAGATATGGTTATTATATTACTAGGTTATTATTTGGTTTACATTACTAGGGTATTGTAATACCATATAATCTAGTAATATTATAACCATATAATATTATATTACTAGTGTATTATAATAATCCAAACATTTGTATAGCTTTCCCTAGCTAGGATTTGAACCCTGGTCTCCCACATCCTAGGCAGTGCCTTTAGCCACTACATTATACAGCCAATACAGTACATTGTTTGATATTTTACTAAGTTATCATATACAATTTGTTTTACACTAGTAATAAATAATATTTATAAAAATAATAATTTATAATTTTATTTTATAATATTACTAGGCTATTATATTACAAGGTTATTATAATAATCCAAAAATTTGTATAGCTGGCCTAGCCAGGATTTGAATCCTGAACTCCCATGCCAAAGCCAGTTCTTTTAACCACTACAGTTACAGTTACATATATAGTAAATCTATGTATCTTTTGCTAATAACCTAGATACTACCCTAGTAAAATAATACCCATATAATCACCATATGATAACTTAGTAAAATATCAAGCCATGTACTGTATTGGCTGTATAGTGTAGTGGCTAAAGGCACTGCCTAGGATGTGGGAGACCAGGGTTCAAATCCTGGCTAGGGACAGCTATACCAATAACAGTAATATAATAATATTTATAAAAAATAATAATATATTATATGGTTATAATATTACATATATATAACCATATAATAATCATATAATATTATTTATAAAAATACATAATAATAAGTAATACAATATTATATGGTTATAATATTACTAGGTTATTATAATAATCCAAACATTTGGATAGCTGCCCTAGCCAGGATTCAAACCCTGGTCTCCCATGTCAAAGGCGGTTCCTTTATTCACTACACTATACATCCCTCAACCGTTTGAATGAACTGTTTGCTAAACCTAGTAAGGACTGTATGCTATAATGGGAAGGCTCAATCATTTGTACATTTGATAATCCCGACAATTTCCCGCCTGACTGGTTTTAAGAAGTTTTGGTGACTGCAACGTGTTCCCCAGACCATTTCCCAGGTGCCACAACCAGTTACAGTAAGTTAGCACAATTAGTTTTACTGTAATTCACTCGGACTATTCGAACTCTCTCTCCCCCATAGACTTGAATGGGTCCGGATTCGAACTTTCTTTGAAGTTCGAAAACGGACCGAACTTTTTATAGTTAGACCAACTCTAATTAGCATAGCAAGATTATTAAGTTTTAAAATCTGCAAAACAGACATATATACTAGAGCTTAAGAAATGCAGCCTTTCAAGCCAAATTCAAACCAATATAGTTGATTTGACTAACCTGTGAGCAGACCTAATCAGCGCTGATTAGCTGCCTCTTGACTGCAATTAGCTGTTTCACAGTCCTAACCAGTGCTAAGCTGCCTCTTGATTGGATTCACCTATGAGCAGACCTAATCATGCAGATTAGCTGCCTATTGATAGTATAAACCTGTGAGCAGATTGATTGCATTCAGCTGTGTCAGTCCTAATCAGTGCTGATTACCAGTCTAGATTGCCTGTGTTACAGCACACACAGACATTGCCTGTGTCACAGCACACACAGACGCTCACATTAATAGAGCTTTGCACAGCCTCTCGACAAAGTTTATTCTTTAATGTAGGTGTCCCCTGCCTACCCCCAACTGCCGATTTATTTCTTTAAAAATATGCTCAGATCTCTACTTACAGCTCTTCTCTCCCATGTCATCTCTGATCCGTGAGAGAAATATCTATTTGTTTAGATATCCAATCTAAAACATCTTCCATTTCAGCTGTCAATCAAGTGCATTGCTGTCATAAACTATTCTTCTGTGAGCAGTTTTGCTGTAGCTGGAATGGTGACAGAGTTTTGACAGTTGACAATGCTGTATACTTTGTGCAGATTTGACAGTTGGTTTGTTGGAAAAAGACAGGTCAGATGAAAGTGGGAGTGGTTCAAAGAGGAAGGAGGCTCAGACACAGGCTCAGAGTAAGTGCTGCTTACACATATTTACCTATAGATTAAAATGAGGAAAAGTAATTTTTATAGTATATTGTCCATTTAAAAAAAAAATGCATTGAGGCAATACATTTATCCTTTAAGATGCAGGCACACAGCTAACACCTTGCCATTATATGCCAATTGGGACTTGCCAGGGTACTTATTGCAAACAGATCTTGTACAAATCATTCTGAATTGAGAAAGTCAGTCGGATGACTAGCGAAAGGTCTTCAGGAACTAAAGTCCAGGTGATCTAACTGAATATAACCAATAAACTGTAATAACAATATTTTGTTATGTTGATAGATCTGATTTTTTGGGCCATTTTGTGTGATTTTTGGTTAGGAATGGTTGTTTGTCTTTATCATTGTTTTTACATGTAAGCTGTGTTTCAGGGCGTAGGAGCAAGCTGACCCCCGTCACGGAGCTCCAGGATCTCCCCTTTTAAAGGGTTCATAAATTAATCTGAGGGCACTGCATGTCGGTGAATGGCCAGTTATACTGAGTGGAGGAACAGACCTGGTAATAGGATGCCATTTAAAAGGAAAGTGTGTATTTTCTAAGGTTCCGAGGTGTCTTTGTGCCATCATTCACTTTGAATAGAACCTTTAAGTTAATCATTAATAGGATTTTTATGGAACTAAAGTGAGTGAGCACCCAAAAATGGAATGCTCAGGAAAAAAAATGGGACTTTTGTTTGGTTTATTAAAATATTAACAGGGAGATACAATAAATCCTGGTGGTGTTCACCTGTGCAAGTAGCCTGTGCAGTGTCAGACTGGACTGTTAGGGCCCACCAGGAAATCTGAGACAAGGCGTCCACCAGGACAAGTTCAACATTGCGTGAATGGGTAAAGCGTTCAAGTAGCAGGGACTTGAACGATTGCAAGAAGAAAGCGTTAGATATTGAGCGAAATAGAGGCGCAATATCTAACATTTTTTAATTGCATCACAAAAGCTGCACTTACAAAAATATTTGGAAGTAGCGCAATCCCTGCAAAACGAGAGTTAAACCTATGCCCTGGTATTGCATTGCGTAGTGTGGGTTTCATGCTCGTTTTACTAGGAAAATTAGCTTATAGTATCTTCCTCTAAGTCTTTGTGTTTCTAATGGTTAAAGTTATGAAAAGGGGACCAGTGTTCTGCATATTAATAATAAATGAGAATTAACTTGGTAGTCTCAGAGTGAACCATTTCACAAGACTAATAAAGATTTCTCCAGGAATCACTTTACATTGTTATAAGAATGCAGTTCTTTTCTGGTTATTTACAGACTATAAATCTTTTGCACCCATATTTGTATGTGGATAAATATATATGAGAGACCTTGAAACTGGCTGTTACTGTATCCTTTGTTAAGCCTCTAGTCTTTGCTCAGTGGGGCCCTCGGAAATGCAGTGACAGCTGTTTTAGACGCAAGTGTTAGGCTGTTATATCATGTAATTGTATCTTGCTGATAAATATGTCTAACCCATAGCCTTGTGGAGGGGGGCTGTATTTTTAGGTAATATTGTTACTATTGCTATCTAATCTAGGTCTATCTAGGCAAACTCAACTCAAACCCAAAAACTAAAATGAGTATATTGCTAAATCCCCTCCAAACAAACACACACACCCTTAGACCACAATACTTACAGTACCTTTCTACAGAATCAGTAAGGAGATATTTTAGATGATCTTCTGCTCCCCCGCTCTTTGTCGGCTGGACTATTGGGGCCCACCAGGAAATCTGAGACCAAGGGCCCACCAGGACGAGTTCAGCGGCCCACCTAACATTTCCTATAACTATTATCACTCATTTACATATCTATCTTACTGCTACTGATACCTATTGTTAATTAAAATTCATTTCTTGCTGTCACTTTAGCTCTGTATTTAAATTTTAGTAGTTCTTTATAGTTTTTGGGGGTGAATTATTAGCTGTGGGGCCACCAGGGAATTCCCCTGTAACCCTGTGGGCCAGTCTGACACTGCCCCCTGCTGTCTCCCTCCCTAATATGTAAAAGCTGTTTTATAAGTCCTGTCACCTTATATCTCACCCCCATATCCTCTAGTCTGTAAGCTCTTTGGGCAGGGCAGTGTTCTCCCTAGGGTCTTTTAGTCGGGCGGCCCACCCGGCTACCTTTTCATGCCACCCGGCTGGAAAAAATTCCTTGAGAGAACTTTAGATCTAGGTTTAATAGGTGCCAATAGGTCAGTAAAAACTCCTGCCAATACTGCCCAGTCCAGACCCGTTTTTTACACTTGTAAGATTATTTTAGCATATGTTTACTAGCTTTTCCAAGATGCCCAAGGCCACAAAAGGGTGGCACATGTGCTTGTGCTGCCTTGTTACATGGGTTACCTTCAGAAGGGAACTACAACTCCCTGCACTCTACAACCACAGAATGCTGGGAGTCAGTTTTCAAACATCTAGTGGGATGAAAGTTAGACATCCCTGTCCTATATAATGAGCATGATGCAGTGCACATTTTTCCCCACCACCAAATTTCCTCGTCCCACCCCACCCGGCTACTTTTTCATGCCACCCGGCTGGAAAAAAATTCTGGGGAGAACACTGCAGGGTCCTCTTTCCTATTGTATCACAGTATTGCTGTAAGAAACTCCTCACTCTGATTACTTATATTATGTATTACCTGTGTATGTAATATGTATGACTTTATATAACCTGTATTACCCTGTATGTAATGTATGACTATAATTGTAAAGCGCCACGAAAGATGTTGGCGCTATATAAATCAATAATAATAATAATAATAATAATAATAATAATGAGCCCACACAGGTGGCTTACTGAACATCTGATGTCTCGGCCAATAAGTTAAAGCTGTTCTCTGAGCCACCCCCACTGTGCATGTATGCTGGGGAGCAGAAGATTGGGTTGAATATACACATACTTACTAGTACATCAACCAGCAAGGGGGGTTTAGGGGGGAATTTAATTTTGAGGTGAACTTGCTCTTTAATGTAATTGATAAATCATAAAATGATTCCTTATTTTAGTAGTAATTTCAGTAATAAAATGTAGCACACCCGTAGGTGATGCTTTACTGAATTAGCAAATATTGCCCCTAACTGACTCCGGTGACACCCTTTAGTTCCTCAGTGAAACAACACAAACAACACACATAAATAAATAAAATATATAACTTTAGTTCTAAACACAGAAAGTGAGGTGAATACAATTTGTTAAAGGGCATGTCCACCCCCAAAACTATAATCCCCCCAACTACTGGCCCCACCATGTAGTGTAGTTTAATCCTTACCTCACATCCCAGCTCCATAGGGTTCTCCTGTAAACCCCCCCCCCCCAAAGTCTCAAAACTAACCACCAGGAGGATAGCAGGTCTCTGCCTCGTGGTGGGTGGAGGATAACTCGTGGTGGGTGGTCTCAATACTGTATTGGTACCAATATAGGAGAATGGTATTGGGTATGTTTCCTTTCTTGGCAGTGGAAGAATCCTGGATGCAGTGTCTCTAAGTGTTTCCAATGGGGAAGACTCCAATTGGGACGCCAAATGGGACAGTTACTCACTCTCACTATAGCCTATCCTCTGGTGAACTGAACAGTCTCTGCAATACTTTATCATTGGAGATACTGGACAATATGAATTCTTTAACTTGATTCCAATCTGTAAGGACAGCAGGCACACCTGACCTTGAAGAGACATTCTATAATCTGTTTCTGTCCCGGTCACATCCCCCCTCTGTCTGCTTGCAGTATAAGATGAACTGTCCATTCAGTATGTGTGAGATTTATTGGTACACTGGTTAGATGTTAAAGCCGATTAGACTTATGTTAATAGTTTGTTACATATTTAAAACTAGAAAATGGGGAAATAGACGAGGGTATAAAGAGGGGTTAAAGAGACGAAGTAAACTGCGACAAGACACCACACAATGGAAAAGAGAAGATAAGAGAATAAGGGTTAATCATTTGCAAGTATGGCAGTGAATACTATGGCTAGATGTTCTCCAGCAATTCACAAATGTGCAGTGTTCTCCTGACGTCAAAACACCTGGAACTGCTGGAGAACCAAATACTGCAGGCATCAAAATCTCCACTTTGTTTCTTTTCTATTTGGTCTTGTGGCTCCTCCCCTTGCTATAGAACAGAACAGGTTGCTTAGCTAATGCCAAGCAGCCTGTTTGTATAGCCTGATGGTTGACCATTGATCTAGTGATCTGTCTTAAAGTTTCCATATGCATGCAACTGCCATCACATATTGCAGCAAAAATTCCATCAGAATCTGTCTGCAATATGCAATGATAGGTACATTCACTAGCACAACCAATCCCATACTCTGTATGGGATTAATAAGGCAGGTAAGCAAAGACTTTAAGATCCCCTCTGCTCCCTCTACTTCAGTTAAAGGGAAAGTTTAGTACAAATACATTTTACATACAAATAGGAGTATTTTTCCATCCTTAACCTTAACCTGCCCATTCAGCATTTTGTCTGTGTATAAATAAATGCTTCTGAAATACTGACTTTCTGTTTGCACAACCACTAATAGAGACCTTTACGGTTTTGCCCTTGACCCAGCGCCTGGCTTGATTCAATTGCTCAAATTGCCAAACTGTAGAAATTACATTCCAAGGTAGTGTGCATTCAGAAAAGAGAAAGAAGGACCGTTATAGAACATGAAATGGCAGCTCACTAATGTCAACAGCATGGAATATCAAGAGGTATAAAGTCAATTGATTTTTCAAAATGGAAGAGAATATGAAGAATAACTAGGAATGCATAATATAAACTAAGAATTTTAAAATTAATGATATTTTCCACTGAACTTTCCCTTTAAGGGAACTATAACTGGATGATGGAAAATTTCTGTCTAGCCCAATTGTCCATGGTGCTGATGGCGGTAGTTCATTTGTATTGTGGGCAATTGTTTTGCCATTATACACCTTCTTGATATTAGAAAAAGCTTATCACATCTGTCGCAGCTTTACCTAATATCAGTAATGTGTATGGCCAGGTTTAATAATCAAATTTAGTGTAAATCTAGGGTAGGGAGTGTATATAGCTTAAAGGGCATGTTCACCCCCAAAACTAAAATTTAACCCCACACTGTGTAGTTTAAAAAAACCTTACCTTACATCTCTGCTCCTTAAGGTTCCAGTTTCCTGGAATTTTCAAATTCCAGGAAACTAAAGAGTAGAAGCTGTCAGTGACTCAACCGGTGCCTGTTTCTCCCTCAACCTCAACAAGGTTTGAGGCATGTGCAGGGGAGCCCTTTTCCCCCTTCCCTCCCACCATCCGGATGCCATCCTTTACTGTCCCTTCCTTTGCGAGGGTCCATCCACTTGGAGAAGTGGATCCACACAGAAACACAGCAAGTATCAAAGAAATGAGGAGGACTCCTACTAGCATCGGATCCAAACAAGTGAGTTTTATTTCAGCATGTGATACCGCACAATACATGCAGAGGGAGAAAGCTCATGCCCTGACGCGCTTCGTGACACAAAACTTGTCACTTCCTCTACAGCAGTGGCACGGGCGGAGGGTGAGATTTTGAATAGGGAAGGCTAAGCAAGTATTGTTGCGCACAGCGCAATTTTTTTAGATCACGCCCTTTTCCACGCCCCTTTCCACTCCCACCATATATGTAAAAATAGAAAGTGAGTGTCAGTGCGCGGCGCACATTTTTAAGCCATGCCCCTTTTCATGCCCCCCACACCCACTTTGCATTTTACACAACATAAACATAAACATAGTTTAAAATTTTATATTTTACACAAAATGCTTGGCACACAGAAATGGGCAATAATATGCTTGGCACAGAAATGGGCAATAATATGCTTGGCACAGAGAAATGGGCAATATGCTTGGCACAGAGAAATGGGCAATATGCTTGGCACAGAGAAATCGGCAATATGCTTGGCACAGAGATACTCCCTTTTCAGCAATATGCAAATAAGGAACAAAGCCTGAATTCTCTCCCTACCTTATTTAATGTATTAGTGACGTCTGTTGATAGGCGCTTCACACTGCATAACCAGAGGCCTGCACTACACTGATGATGGATCAATAAAGCCAAAACCGGTCTGTAGTTGGTGCTCTGGTTTTTGCATTTAGCTTGTGGAATGCTGTAAAAGTCTTTTTAAAGACATAGTGTTCCTAAGAGCTTCCATGTGTAAACATGATAAATTCCCAGAAGTCTTTGTTCCTTATTTGCATATTGCTATTTATGTTATAATGCAGCCTGGGGTATTTAAACTTATGCCTTAGAAAATGTAGAAACACGTAGTGATTTTTTGTGCATCTGACACCGCCACAGCCACACTATGTTAACAGTAGGGAAAAGCCTGTGCATTTAGCTCTATATGGATTTTGTGCATAAAAGCCCTTTGCATCTATGTAATGGAAAACACTTGAGTGTACAGTAAATGCCTTTATAGTGCTCTAAATTATAGGAAGAGAGTTCATAGAAAGATAAGGCAAGAGGGTAGAGTAGCTCAGTGGGAATAATTCTATTTTTACAGAGAAGGAAAAAGCAATTGTTGGAAAATTGCTTCTGTGTCCTAAATTAAGGAGAGATGTTCCCAGCAAGGAAAGAGAGAGAGAGGTGAGAAAATTGTATATTGCTTGTTGAATGCTGATGAAACGTAGGTGATTAATTGTGCACAGAGCAGGGTACAAGCATATGCAGCAGTTTTAACAGTCTTAACACAATCACAGAGATTTACCAAGAACCTAACACACTCTGGGCAAATCTCCCAGGAGAGATTTACCAGAGGCTGCACGTCTCTGGGTGAATCTCACCCTCTCATAAGAATTTAATGCCAGCTGTAAGCAGCTAGGGGCAACCTAGGGGTTAAAATAACACTAACCAATCATAAATCGGTTAGCACAACTTTAAGCCCTTAAAAGAGCCTCTCTGTAAATTACCCTGAATAAATGGCCCTGAATGTAGTGCCTGTCATACTCGACATTGGATACATATTCATTCTTTGTTTATAATAATAAACAATTCATAATATGGATTGCAAAATCATCAGTTCAGGTGGTTTTCAGAACATCCCGCAGAAAATCTCTTTAACTTTTGACAACCCTGTTCAACTACTGATCCTATGTGAAATAGAGCACAGCTGCAATTTCCATGTGGTATATTTGTTGAATCTGTACCTTTAATATATTCAAACACTATTGTAACCTAGAACACAGTAACAACATCAGGAATGTATAGGGGTAGAACCATTTGCTAATTGGACACCTCCGCACCAGTAAATGTTCCTATACACTGGTCACCGGATTTCCCCATCCCTTTAACGATTGATATTCCAGCTGTAATATCAATTGTAAAGTGTAATTGATGGCCAAGGAACATCGCAGGTAAGAACTGAAGTTCGTTGGATAGAATGTTGAATTGGCTGTAACATCTAACTAGCGCATTAAGCTTAAAGGGCAAAAAAACTTACATACAGGTAAATCATCGCCCAAAACCCTAAGCAGTAATAGTTTGAAACCTGAAATATATAGTCTAACCTGAAATCTTGCACAATGTCCTGTTTCGCCTGTTTCTGCTTCCTGGTTCTTCCAGTTAGCAACTGTCCGTTATGGATTTGACAGTTGACATCACAGCCAGTGAGTATAAGTTAGGTATGGAACAGTGCAATACTCAAGGACAGGACTACAGTAAAATCAATCTTTTATTGAACAACTTGGTAAAAACACGGAGACATGTTCACTCAGCTACTCCACCTGCCTGATGCGTTTCGTGGGCGTGTCCCCTTTCATCAGAGGCCATCACAGCCAGTGACTGAATGTTAATCCCCTGTCTGCCTCTTCTGAGCATGCCCAGGCTCAGTACAGGTTTCAAAATTGCTCAGTTTCCATGAGGCCTCCAGACGCATAGCAGGCATACAGTAATGAATTCATAGGACAAACTATGATATATCAACATATTTTAAAGAGGCCATTCTTTCTAAAAGATGTTCTTATGAGGGTGGAGTTAAGTCACACAAACAGGAAGAAAGATTGCACAAAGATTGTAAAAAGGGGGCAGCTGCAGGCAGCTAAATAAATAGGGGATCATCCTTTGCGTATTGGAGCAGGGATGTTCAACCAATGTCCCAAAGATGTTTTAAAAAAACAGTTCATTCCCTGCCCTGGATTTTAGCCTGCAATCTTTTCCCTTTAGTGTTTCCTACAACTGAACACAAATGGATCAATTTCATCCTTTCCCAAACGCTCAAGGAGAGGGAAAACAAAAGAAACATTCTCTGTTTCTCCTTGCTGCTAAAAATTGAATGAAATGTTCCTAATGTCTGTGTGGATTGTGGAGCATGGGCTGTTCTAATAATATACAGTGGGTGATCAGAGAGCAGTATGGAGATTCTCTGCGCTATTTCTGTTGCCAGTACTGGTTATTTATCTTGAAGAAAGGACCTGTCAGGAGCATCTGGAGTGAATAAATATATAATAGAATGCTGCACAACTCCTTTAACCCTTATGGAACACTTAAATCAAGTGGTGCTCAGGGGGATAAACTATACATAATTATACAAAAAGCTACCCCATTCACCAAGATCCCCCAAAAATGGCACAACCATATCACGGGTCACAATACAAAAACACATTATTGGATACACCACAAATTACTAAAAATAGCCTTCCTGATTCAAATGACAATCCCTGGATCAACCAGAACTGTTGTATATGTATTAATACCAGTAATTCTCAATTTTTTTTAGTTTTAGAAACTTATCTAGCCCACTTTTAAAGCTATTCAGTGAACTTGCCATTACCACATCTGCTGAAAGTTCCATAGTAGTTTCACCATACTCACTGTAAAGAAACTTGTCCTCTGATTTGACTGATTTGTTAACAATGCATCAGAGAGTTTATTGTATGGCCCATTAATATATTTGTATAAAGTGATCATGTCCCCACGCAATTGTCGCTTCTCCAATGTAAACAACTTTTCTAATCTGCCTGCATAGTAAAGCCCCTCCATTCCCTTTGTTATTTTAGTTGCCCTTCTCTGAACTGCTTCTATTTCCAAGATGTCCCTTTGTTAAGAGGGAGAATAATATATTTTTCTCTTGAATCTATTCCCATCTTTATACAAGAAAATATCTTGCTAGCTCTAGCCGTTGCTGTATGCCATTGTTTGCTACAGTTACTGTCTGTCATCTACCAAAACTCCTAAATCTTTTTTCAGTCGAGATTCACTTAAAGGGTATCTCCACCTCGTAAAAAAAAATTCTGTAATGTAGGGGACCCTCTGATTATATCTGATTGTAGGCTGCCGGCAGTGTAGAAGAACAAATGCATCACCTTACATTTATCAACATTGAATCTCATCTGCCATTCTGCTGCCTATTTTGATCAACTATCAGCTTGCAGCAAATGCACATCATATGAAGTTTCCAAAGCTCTGCATTCTCTCAATGTGCCCTTCTAAGTCATTTATAAACAGATGGGTTAATTTTCTACCCAATCAGCCTTCTGGTTTGAAGGTTGACTGGAAGACTACTGGTTGGTTAATTTATCATAGTTTGGAATATACCATCATAATTAAAGCCATGTGTAACAGCACTAAGCAAACTGGCCCATATATTCTAAAATAATATGGGATGTATAAGGTTTTAAACCTCATTTCAGGGTTTTGAACCTCATTTAAGTCATTTCTCCAGAGTGATCAGCTCTTGAGCGATTTTCTTTCAAATGGATTTTCTGTTTTAAAGGGGTTTGTCTGTATTTAAGGGGAGTGCGTTAAGAAACAAAAACGTTTAGAACAAGAAAGGGTTTAAGAATAACACTGCTGTTTCTCTGCTGTGTATTGCTGTTTCTCAGGTGGGATTGCTGTTTCTCTGGTGTGTATTGCTGTTGGTGTGTATTGCTGTTGGTGTGTATTGCTGTTTAGTATGGACAGTTTTGTTGGGGCCACGCAATGTGCATCCTGCCGCATGTATGGGATCTTGGAGCAGCCGCCCCAAGGGACCTATGTATGTGGCAGATGTGAGTGGGTTGCCCATTTGGAATCTGAGGTCCAGAGTCTAAAGGGGAAACTTGCAGCATTGCAGGGCTTGGCAAACCTGGGGGAAATGCAGGTACTGACAGGGGCCAGTAAACTGGAGGGTGGAGATGGGGCAGATAAGGTGGTAAAGGAAGATAGATTTTTAAGGGTCACCAGGGGAAGTAGGGGACGTAAGGATAGGGGCGCTTCTTTCCAGCTGGTTGATCCCAACATATTTGCCATTTTAGGCGAAGATGTGGAGGACGATGGCTCGGGAGCACCCAGGGGACGGCCATCTCCAATACAAGGGAGGGAGAACTGGGGGCTAGGAATGATAGGCAGGTGGTAGTGGTAGGGGACTCCATTATTAGAAGGGTAGATAGGGTAATCTTTCGCCAAGACCCTGCATGCCGAACAGTGTGTTGTCTGCCTGGTGCTAGTGTTCGACATGTGGTGGATCGTGTAGACAGATTATTGGGTGGGGCTGGGAGTGACCCAGCGATCTTGGTTCACATTGGTGCCAATGACAAAGTTAGAGGTGGAATTGAGATCTTTAAAAATGATTTCCGAGAATTAGGGGCCAAGTTAAAAGCAAGGACCTCATGGGTAGTGATTTCAGAAATACTACCGCAGCCACATGCTACGCTAGGGAGGCAACGGGAGCTCAGGAGTAGAGATGGTCGAACTATTGAAAGTTCGGTCCGTTTTCGAACTTTCAAACTATATGGAAAGTTCGAAAACGGACCCATTAAAGTCAATGGGAGTCAAATAGTTCGAAAAGTTCTTATGAAATACAATTAAACTATCAATGGTAACTTAATGTAAATGGCTGGGAAATGGTTCTGGGGAACATGTTCGAATGTCCAGGACATTCGAAAAATCAATTTTACTCTCATTCGCGCTATTTTTGAGCTCGTTCGCGCCTAGGTACCATGTACATTTTACTTGCGGATTCGATGCTCGCATATAGGCTTTAATGGAGACTTTACTTGCGGATTCGCTGTTCGCGCCTAGGTACCATGTACATTTTACTCGCGGATTCGATGCTCGCATATAGGCTTTACTCACGTTCGCGCCTGGATACCATGGACATTTTACTTGCGGATTCGGTGCTCGTGTATAGGTTTTAATGGACACTCGCGGAATCGATGTTCGGATTCGATTTTACTCGCATATTCGAAGACATTCGATATTTAGCGAAAGTCCGAAAATATCGAAAATCCGGGTCCGGGATAGTTCGAGAAGTCCGAATTCATTTGAATTCGAATAGTTCGGCTCGAACTTGGGTTCGAGTTCTAGTCCATCTCTACTCAGGAGTATAAATGCGTGGCTAAGGGAGTGGTGTAAGGAGATGGGGTTTGGGTTTCTAGAGAACTGGGCTGACTTTTCTGTTGACTACAGGCTCTTTAGTAGAGACGGATTGCACCTCAATGGTGATGGTGCAGCTGTTTTGGGGGAGAAGATGGATAGGGGGTTGGAGGAGATTTTAAACTAGGTATGGGGGGGAGGGTATGTTGAAATACACATGGGTAGAAAGAGAAGTTAGGGATCAGGGGGATATTAACACAATGGAGGATGGAGAAGGGGGAGCATAGAGGATAAGGAGGCATGTACGACCATGTATGGAAATAAATCAATTGATAATCTAAAATGTATGTTTACAAATGCAAGAAGTCTGTCTGGAAAAAAAGGTATGATGTGATTGGTATAGCAGAATCCTGGCTTAATGATTCACACGACTGGACAGTAAATATTGAAGGATACTCCTTATTTAGACATGACAGAGTAATAAATAAATAAATAAATAAGAATAAAGGAGGAGGAGTATGTACGTATGTATGTTAAACAGGAATTGAAGCCAAATTTAAAAGATGGAATAGATGGGGGAGTAAATGATACGACAGAAACAATATGGGTGGAGCTGTGTACAGGAAGCAAGAAGGTAAGTAAATTAATTGTTGGAGTATGTTATAAGCCGCCAAATGCCGGGGAGGAGGTGGAAATGAATCTCCATATGCAGTTGGCGAAGGCTGCTGGTATGGGGCATGTTCTGGTTATGGGGGATTTTAACTACCCTGACATAGATTGGGAGTAAGGGAACTGCCAGCACCTCTAAAGGTATAAAGTTCTTAAATTTCCTATATGAGCATTTTCTTTCACAGATAGTTGAAGTTCCTACTAGACAGAATGTGTTGTTAGATCTGGTGATATCTAATAACCCTGAGCTCATTTTGGAGATGAAGGTAATGGGAAGCTAAGGGAATAATGACCATGATATAGTGTCATTTAATATAGGTTGCAAAAAACTAAAGTGCACTGGGTTAACAAAAACTTTTAACTTTAGGAAAGCTAATTTTATGCTGTTAAAGGAATCACTCCTGCTAATAGACTGGGGGGAATTGTAAAGGTAAAGATACGGAGCAGATATGGACCACTTTAAAAGGGATATTAAACTATTACATTTCTAAATCTGTACCTTTAGGGAGCAAGTTTAAAAAAACGAGGTCCACTCCTGCATGGCTTAATGCTCAGGTAAAAAGGGAAATGAAAAAAAAGAAAAAGGCTTTTAAAATTTTGAAATCAGAGGGAACAGAACAGGCTTACAGGGAGTACAAAAGCTGTAATAAAGAGTGCAAGAAAGTAATTAAACTAGCTAAAATAGAAAATGAAATACGGATTGCCGAACAAAGCAAGTCCAACCCCAAAATGTTTTTTTAATTATATAAATGGTAAAAAGATGAGGACTGAGAATGTGGGACCATTAAATAATGGGGCTGAGATGGTTGTAGAGGATGCCGAAAAGGCTAATCTGCTAAACTGTTTTTTTACATCGGTTTTTACTGTTGAGAATCCTTGTCCTTACAGCAGGGATTGTAATAATATGCAGGGAAGAAATGAAGAGTATTCACATTGGCTAACAGAGGATATGGTACGGAAACAATTAGACAAAGTTAATATCAATAAAGCCCCAGGACCAGATGGATTGCATCCTTTGGATTTTAAAAGAGCTTAGTTCAGTTCTATCTAGACCACTGTTTCTCATCTTTTCAGATTCGCTTTAGTCTGGGGATGTGCCGCTGGATTGGAAAAAAGCCAATGTAATACCAATATTAAAAAAAAGTAGTCGTTCACAGCCTGGTAACTATAGACCTGTAAGCCTAACATCAGTGGTAGGGAAGGTGCTGGAAACTTTGTTACGGGGTCATATCCTTGACTTTGTCTCCAGAGATCATCTTATTAGTACTAGTCAGCATGGATTTATGAGAAATAGTTCATGCCAGACAAATTTAGTTGGTTTTTATGAAGAAACGAGTAAGAAGTTAGATTCAGGCACAGCAGTGGATGTGGTATATTTGGATTTTGCGAAAGCTTTTGATACTGTGCCACATAGGCGACTAATGTATAAACTGAGGACTGTTGGCCTTGAAGAAAACATTTGTTCATTTATAGAGAACTGGTTATTGGATCGCAAACAGAGAGTGGTGTTTAATGGAGCTACATCTATGTGGGCTAAAGTTCTAAGCGGAGTGCCTCAGGGTTCTGTACTGGGGCCGCTTCTGTTTAATCTGTTTATAAATGACTTAGAAGGGGGCATTGAGAGCCAGGTCTCCGTGTTTGCTGATGACACTAAACTATGCAGAGCTTTGGAAACTTCAAATGATGTGCAAGTGCTGCAAGCAGACCTAGATAGATTATCAAAATGGGCAGCAGAATGAGATGAGATTCAATGTTGATAAATGTAAGGTGATGCATTTGGGATTTAATAATCCCTGTGCCACCTACACCATAAATAACTCTGTGTTGAGTGCATCTGTAATGGAAAAAGATTTGGGGGTTCTGGTAGATAACAGACTTAGCTATAGCAAACAATGCCAGGTAGCAACGGCTAGAGCTAGCAAGATATTGTCTTGTATAAAGAGGGGAATAGATTCAAGATAGAAAGATATTTTTCTCCCTCTTTACAAGGCACTGGTAAGGCCTCATTTGGAATATGCGGTGCAGTTTTGGAATCCCATATACAAAAGGGACATCTTGGAAATTGAGGTAATTCAAAGAAGGGCAACTAAATTAATAAGGGGAATGGAGGGGCTTGAATATGCAGGCAGATTAGACAAGTTAGGGCTGTTTACATTGGAGAAGCAACGTTTGCATGGGGACATAACCTTATACAAATATATTAATGGGCCATACAATGAACTCTCTGGTGCATTGTTCACTAATAGGTCATATCAGAGGACTCGTGGACATCCTTTAAGGTTGGAAGAAAAGAAGTTTCATCTTCAGGTTAGGAAAGGTTTTTTTACAGTGGAGAACGGTGAAACTGTGGAACTGTCTTCCAGCAGATGTGGTAATGGCAAGTTCTTTGAATAGCTTTAAAAAAGGCCTGGATAAGATTCTAAAACTAAAAAATATTGAGAATTACTGGTATTAATGCATATAGATCTGGTTGATCCAGGGAAACTTTCCGATTGCTGTTTGGAGTCAGGAAGGAATTTTTCCCCCTTTTTTAGCTGTTTTTTTGCCTTCCTCTGGATCAACTGTTAGGTAGGGTTAAAAAAAAAAAAGAGGGTGAATAGGTTGGACTTGATGGACGTATGTCTTTATTCAACCTCAATTACTATGTTCTATTTCTACCCCCAGGTTGTCCAATACTGTAAACTGGCATAACATCCGGTACCAATAAAGATTAGTACATTATGGGCACATCATTGTGGGTTAATAAATATGCCTACATGTCTCTGTCTAGTTAAATAGCAAAAGAAAGTTTGTCATCCAATGCAGCAGAGGAAGGACTGGGTATAGGCCCAAAACATGTTGTGCGTGTAATTTCTCCTAATAAAATTCGACTTAATGCAATTGGTTAATACCACATCTGTCTCTCTCCATTCTTATTTTACTGTGTCTAGGCAACTTTGTAACATTAAGTTTTTGATTTTTAATTTGCTATATGGCCAAACCATTTGGGATGGTTGATGGTATCCATGTGATCTAGTAACTGGTTTCAGTGGGGATTTCAAACCAGTGATTTTGCCTGTTGACCTAAAGTGCTCATGATAACTACTGTGAAAGCATAGATGTGACCTATAGAAACATGATTATTTGGCAGAAGAAAATGTTTCTATTTGTTCCCCCTATTTTGTTTAACAGCTGTGATTAAAATAGGAAAAGAGAGAGAAATGCTATGAGTAATACTCGCCCATTCTGTAATTACAAGTTATTCTGGGCATTATCTTTAGAGCAATAATTTGCTTCCACGCCTTATTACAGTACATTTTTTACAGAGAACAGCTGCTAAATCAGTACTATGATCTTTTGTTTGTAAAGCACTTACCGGTATGCTGTTTATATCAGATAAGTGAAATACATTTTACCAAAAAATTCCTAACACAAAAAACACGTCATCTGCTATCGCACGAGGGGGAAAAAAGAAATTTTATAGTGGGGAAAATGAACTTTTCTTCCCTTTCTTTCCATGTGTTCTATAATTACCCACAACCCCCAGAGTGTCTTCACTTTTTTCAGATTCCCTCTCTGTACTGAGTTACACCAGTTAGAAGAATACGTGATTGCATTCCTCTACTCCTACTTGGACTGCCAATAAATCCCTGTGACGTGATCCCCCCTCCCTGCTCTGTAATAAACATAGAGATAACAGCATTAGCAGGGGGAGACAGGTAGCTTTGATGTTAGATATAAGGCTGCACTTGACCCCCCTTCTTAATAGCTTTCACTGATTGATGATAGGTCACAAAGTGAGAGATCGTAAACTGTTCGGAGCTCCTTCTTCCGTGTCTCTAGGGCAGCTTGCTTTCTATTGGCCACTGTGCGTGAGTGTGTTTTTCAGGATGTTGAACTTTTAACTCCTACTGCACATGATAAGCTTGTCGGTTAGCTGGAGTTGAGACATGGAGGAGGCAACAGGGGAGGGGGAAGGGGGGAGTGCTGCACAAAGATCTGAAACCATGGTTAAACCGAATCACTGACAGAGATAGGATTAAGGCAGCACAGAGTACATAAATTTAACTTTGCAAAGGGGCAATGTGTTTTTTTCACTAAAGATGCCCTTTAAGGGCTTGTTCACACTAGAAACTGACAGTAACGCACAGCATGTGTTTCTGTCAGTTTGTATCCATTTTTTTCATGCATTTGTATCCATTTTTTAACAATGCGTATTCCATAGATTTCTATAGAAAATGCATGAAAAAACGGACAGAAATGCTGCATGCAGTGCGTTTTTTAAACGGACTGGAACGGATTATAACGCAGTAGGTGTGAACGATTTTTTTACTGTCTGTCCATTTTTTTTAAACGCACCAACATTTGAAAAACGGATTCAAACTGATGTAGTGTGAACGAGCCCTAAGACTTATTCTAATTGGCCTAAGAAGAAAAAGTAAATGTTTTAAAGACTTTGTTAATTAAAATATGTAGTTCTTCGTGTATGGTGACATTTTGTTTATAGCACAACCGCCTGTTTTCTTTTACTTGTGGTTTGGACTGTTGCAGTCTGGCACAAAATTATAATGTTATATGCAGTTACCAATAATTCCAATGCATCTCAAACACCCCCCCCCCTTCCTGGCACTTATAAATGCCTTTGTGGCTCTAATAGAGCCTTTCTGATAGGCCGGGACTACCCCTGGTCCTAAAAAGGACCTTTTCAGGTCTCCGGCATCTTCTTTGTTCTCCGCTGTCACTGCCAGTATTGGCGGCGACACCTACCCCTCTGATGTCACCAACGCTGGGTGAGTTCACTGTGGCCACCAGTGACACCAACAGTGGCACCAGCATAGCCGATGTTGCTTACCACATCTTGATCCCAAAGTCTTCTTTCTTCTGTCATCACTCAGATGACTTCTGAGTTTTGCGGGGGTTTGTACCTCTTTATATAGGTTTGCTGAAGGTGCAAATCCAAATGTGATTCATTAAGAAGATTTCAATACTTCACACATTAACCAATCATAGTTTAATAAAATATTAAAATATGATTGGATAATGTGTTATCATAGGATTGCTAGGATTGAAATATTAACCAATTATATTTTAATAAAATTATAAATTGTGCTAAGTCTGATTTTGGCGGAAACGGCGTCAAAAAGTTAACGCACCTTTATGCCCCCTACAATTAAGTATACACAAGGAAAATCTCTTTATTTACATTGGTAGTAGGCATCGTAAGCCATTAGAATGTTCTGACTAATTTCTCCTGTCCTGGCATTTTGCTACTTGGTCAACATTATAGATTTGTAGAGCTTCTTTTGACAAAGTTGGTCACATGGTTTCCTTGTTGGGTTATTTGACCTAGATCATATTAAGTTAATGTTTGGTGTTAAGTCTCATTTAAATGACATTAAAACAGCTATATACACTGCAAACCTGAGAGGAATAAGTATTAAATAGGGGCCTTACTTCTTTGGTATTTTAATTTATATGGAAAAAGTAATCTTTCAGAAAAAGTAATTTTGGCTGTTGGAGCATTAAAGGAGAACTAAACTTTATTCATTTTTATTCTTTTTTTTCCTGGTGATCTTTTCTCCCCAGAACACCTATACATAATAATATTCTTCTCTAGTAAGTTGCATTTAGTACATATAAGTAATAGATTGTTTAGACTGTGAGTTGTTTTCAGTACAACTCACAACACATGCAATCTTTAAAGAGTCACATCTCCTGACCCCAGTATTCACTGCCTCTGTTTTTTCTATACAAATGTCTCCATACCAATATGGAAGCCCCTTATAAGACTTTGAAAGCTGCTTGTTACCTTGCAGTTTATAGTGTGCATTATGGATAGCCTGGAACAATACAAAATGGTCAGGATTTAAGATAAAGTTTATGAATGTACCTGTATTCTACCTGGTAGCGCAACATATTTGCATGTTTTTAGAACACACAGCACATTAGGTCACAGGTTCAAATCCACACTGAACAAAGCCTTAGGCTGAAGCCCCAATGCAACGCACAAGAAACGCATCACGATTTTTGCAATGCATTTCTGTGCGCGCTGTGTGCTTGCAATTTGCACAATAGTCCTAAATTGCAATGCATACAATCCGCAATAAAAATTGGGATCACATGCGTTGTGATAACGCACAAGAGCGCAACATAGCCAGTGAGGCCGGCTGCATTGTCGACCATTAGCATGCGATATGCACATCACAATAGGATCACAAAATGTGATCTGTATCACAACAGTTGGGCCTAGCCCTAACTTTGTATCCAAAAATATAAAGGCTTACATTTTTTTTTGTGGTTGCTGGAAAAAGAGCTCTCTGCATATATTGGGCACATGAAGAAGCCCCCATAAGGCGTGGGGGGCGAAACGCGTCTGCTCTGCTCACTGCCCTAACAGTGACCTATACTGGACGTCTGACTGACTTGACTTGAGCACCCAGGGGACGGCCATCTCCAATACAAAGGAGGGAGAACTGGGGGCTAGGAAGGATAGGCAGGTGGTAGTGGTAGGGGACTCCATTATTAGAAAGGTAGATAGGGTAATCTGTCGCCAAGACCCTGCATGCCGAACAGTGTGTTGTCTGCCTGTTGCTAGGGTTCGACATGTGGTGGATCGTGTAGACAGATTATTGGGTGGGGCTGGGAGTGACCCAGCGGTCTTGGTTCACATTGGTGCCAATGACAAAGTTAGAGGTGGAGGTGAGGTCCTTAAAAATTATTTCCGAGAATTAGGGGCCAAGTTAAAAGCAAGGACCTCAAGGGTAGTGATTTCAGAAATACTACCGCAGCCAGGGGCTACGCTAGGGAGGCAATGGGAGCTCAGGAGTATAAATGCGTAGCTAAGGGAGTGGTGTAAGGAGATGGGGTTTGGGTTTTTAGAGAACTGGGCTGACTTTTCTGTTGGCTACAGGCTCTTTAGTAGAGACAGATTGCACCTCAATGGTGATGGTGCAGCTATTTTGGGGGAGAAGGTGGCTAGGGGGTTGGAAAATATTTTAAACTAGGTATGGGGGGGAGGGTATGTTGGTTTGGGAGAGCCTGGCATGCAGCGCCCAGAACATAGTGTCTCATTGAGGTAGGTGTTGAGCTTTGGCAGTTTTGAGAGGCCCTTCGAGGTGAGGAAGTCTTCTTTAGGTTGCTTCTGATGAAAAGAGTATTGTATCTCCTGATAAAAAGCATAGTTGTAATTCCTGAGGCTAAGTAAAACCAGAGTACCAAAACATTATAAAGATAAAAAGATAACATATATAACATCAACAAGGGTGGGGATGTGCCCTTTAGGGAGTGGATTATGTGGGGGGAAGTAATCCACTGGGTAAGGTCCTTTGCAAACATAACAGTAGAGTGGACCTTGTCGGTCTGTCTGGTGGTGGGGGGGAGGCTAACAAATTGGTTATGCGGTATGTAAGAGAATTTTCCAAACTAAAGCATCACCGCACTTGACCTAAGAATAGAATTATTATTGCTGCAGGGACAGCATTTTTGGAGAGGGGTCAATAGGGCATTAGTTGTTAGGGAATCTGAACCTATGTAGTCACATACAGTTAAGTATCTTCAGATGTTTTGAGAATCTATGGTTGGAAACCAGCCTCTTTTATATTATCTTTTATTACATCTTTACAGATGTAATACATTGATTAAACATTTTTTGTGTCGCTGTGTCTCTCCGAGAGGGCCACAACCCCGAAGTTCCCATACAACATACACTTAAAAAGGATGGAAAAGTAGTAAGTTTGAATGTGTTTTGGATAGAAAAGTTTAGAAAGGAGAGGTATACATTATAAATTCCACATAATTTGGTTGGTTATAATTCTATGGGATGGTGATGGGTTAATCTGGACAAACCCTATGTTTGCATTAATTAGTAAATACATATTTTAGAGTCAATATTGCCCATTCCAGATTCTGATGATTCAAAGCAGATATAAACAATTACCATTTGTGTCATAAACCTTACGGATAGTCTTCTGTTAGCGGTTTGGTCAGTGAGAAACTGCTCCGCAGGGGTGTCTGGGAGAATGGAGGAAAAGAGGCCTTCGAGGTAGGTCTGTTATATCTTCTGGGATACCACAGATCCTTATGTTGCCCCATGTGCTCAGTTCTCTGCATCCTCCTGTTGGTCCCTTATTAGATAAATGTCCTGTCAAACTTTTTTCAGTTCAACATCATCAATATCAACTTGTTGGCAGTTGGTGGATAGCTGGTCATGAGATGAGATGTCTCTAGTGTGGAGACCCTTTCACCAAGATCTGCTATCTCCTGCCTCACCTAGAAGAATCGTAGCAAGGCACTCACAGGTCTTCTAAAATATAGCTTTTATTACAATCAAGTTAAAAACGTGTATCAACGCGTTTCGGCCATCAAACAAGCCGTCCTCAAGATATGACATGACAGGATTGAGACAAGTTTATATACCCTATACCCAAGCACCGTACATGAAGGCAATAAAAACAATGAGAAGATAAAAACATGTAAATACTATATACAGATAAACAATCAATCAATAGCACACACTGTGTGTATACACAGTATGGTCCTAAAAATAGAAAACTGTGAACTGAGAGGGAAAAGAATGACTGTATAACACCACAGAGACAGACACGTAAAGAATAGAAAAAATATTTTGTCTCTTTTAAAGGATGCAAAGTAGCAAAATGTTGATAAACAGCAGCATAAAGACACCTGTTAGTTAAAACCTATAATGCATAACAGAAATAGACACAGAATGAATATAGGGAGCAATCGACAGAGGAGAATCATCACACTACATGGATACATATGTAACAAAATATTCACAGAAAGCAATGTAGAGACAATTGCTCGTTAAGGCCACCTGGAGCTAAGGTATTAAGTTGGTAAATCCAGCGTGCCTCTTTCTGGAGGAGTAGTTTATCATGATCAATTCTAGATTTAATTTCAGCTTTAGTTAACCCATCAATCACCATACATTTCAGGGAAGACAGAGGGTGGCCCATCTTTCTAAAATGACGGGCTACCGACAAATCACCATATTTTGAATCGGTGACAGTAATATTAGAGGTGCTGAGAGCCGCCCGTATCGAGGAGCGATGGTTCGCCATCCTCTCTTTGAACATGGTTTTAGTTTTTCCAATGTAGTATGAACCACATGGACATAGTATGAAATAAATAATAAATTTACTGTCACAAGAAAATCTTTGCCTGATAGGTATACGCCTGCCATTGTGCGGGTGGGCAAAATCTTTTCCCGTAAGCATAGATCGGCAGGTGATACAATTGGGACAGCGATAGCAACCATTTTTTGCACTTAATGTTAGTCCAAGGACTACGGTCTGTCACTGTTACCTCTGAGGTATTTTTTAAGTCGGTACGTACCAGAAAGCTGGCCAAATTACGCCCCCTTTTATATGTGTGTCTTAAACGGGTATGCTGAAATGGAAGCTGTTTGTCTTTGGTAAAAAGCTTCCAGTGATCATTCATAATGGATCTCATGTCTTTACTGTAAGGGGTATAAGTGGTACAAAAATCAATAGGAGGTGTCTGATCCTGAGCAATCACTTTGATGTCACCAGGGATATTGTTCTTATGGCATTTAGCCCTCTGAAGTTCCCTATCTAACAAGGATGGGGAGTATCCTCTGGCAATAAATCTTTTATACATGTCATCCAGCTGTGTATCCGCCAGCTCCTGGCTGGTATTGTTCCGAAGAACACAAAGAAATTGGCTGAATACTAGCCCACATTTGGTACTGTAGGGATGACAGCTGGATGCGTGTAGCAAGGAATTTTTATCAGTATTTTTCCTATATAAAGTAGTACATAGGCTATTGTTATATTTGAAAATTCGAAGATCAAGATATATATATGCTAGGTGATAGACAAAACCAACAAAACTGGTAGAAATGATGAGGATCTCAATCTTGCCATTACCACATCTGCTGGAAGACATGTCTACAGTTTCAACATTCTCACTGCAAAGAAACCTTGAAGATGAAACTTCTTTTCTTTAATCTTAAAAGATTCCTCTAATATGACCTATTAGTGAACAATGCACCAGAGAGTTTATTATATGGCCCATAATTATATTTGTATAAAGTGATCATATCCCTGTGCAAACAATGCTTCTCCAATGTAAACAGCCCTTACTTGTATAATCTGCCTGCATAGTCAAGCCCCTCCATTCCCCTTATTATTTTAGTTGCCCTTCTCTGAACTGCTTTCATTTCCAGGATATCCCTTTTGTATTTCAAAATTCCATCACATATTCCAAATGAGGCCTTACCAGTGCCTTATAAAGAAGGAGAATAATATTTTTATCTCTTGAATCTCTTCCCCTCTTTATAAAAGACAAATTTTTGCTACTGTAGCTCTAGCTGTGGCTGCCTGGCATTGTTTGCTGCAGCTAAGTCTGTTATCTACTAGAACCCCCAAATCTTTTTCCATTAGAGATTCACTTAGCACAGAGTTATTTATCGTGTAGGTGGCACAAGGATTGTTAAACTCCAAATGAATCACCTTACATTTATCAACATTGAATCTGCCACTCTGCTGCCCATTTTGATAATCTATCTAGGTCTTCTTGCAGCAATTTCCCATCGCACATCCTTTGAAGTTTCCAAAGCTCTGCATAGTTTAGTGTCATCAGCAAACACAGAGATCTTGCTCTCAATGCCCCCTTCTAAGTCATTTATGAACAGATTAAAAAGAAGTGGCGCCAGTATGGAAGCCTGAGTAAAAGTTTGAAAGTTCAGAGATAAATCCATTTAAGTCAATGGTCCGAAAAGTTTGAATAAATAACAGATAAACTAACAATGGTATCTTATTGTAAATGGCTGTGGCACCTGGGGAATGGTCTGGGGAACATGCACCTATAACAAAAACACATTTAAACACTTCTTTTTTCAGGACTGGGAAATTGTCGGGTTTCCGCATTCAAGGGTTATCGAAAATCGAACATTACATTCTAGGGTTACCGAATTCAAGGCTACATTCAAGGGTTATCAAACAATACACTCGAGGGCTACTGAAATCGCAGGCCACATTTGAGGGTTACTGAAATCAAAGGCTACATTCGAGGGTTACTGAATTAGAAGGCTACATTCGAGGGTTATAGAAAATTGAATGTTACATTCGAGGGTTATCAAACGATACATTTGAGGGTTACCGAAATTGAAGGCTACATTCGAAGGTTACCGAAATTGATGGCTACATTCGAGGGTTACCGAAATCAAAGGCTACATTCGAGGATTATTGAATTTGAATGCTACATTTGAGGGATATTAAAAATCAAACATTATATCCGAGGGTTAGCGAATTCAAAGGCTACATTCAAGGGTTATTGAACATTGTACATTAAATTCAAGGGTTACAGTGTGATACACTCGAGGAGGCTACATTTGAGGGTTACCAAAATCAAAGGCTACATTCGAGGGTTGCCGAATTGGAAGGCTACATTCAAGGGTTAAAGAACGATACACTCAAGGGCTACCAAAATCACAGGCTACACTTGAGGGTTACCGAAATCAAAGGCTACATTCAAGGGTTACCAAATTCAAAGGCTACATTCGAGGGTTATCGAAAATTGAATATTACATTTGAGGGTTATCGATCAATACATTTTAGGGTTACTGAAATCGAAGGCTACGTTCGAAGGTTGCCGAAATTGAAGGCTACATTCGAGGGTTACCGAAATCAAAGGCTACATTCGAGGATTATTGAATTTGAACATTACATTTGAGGGATATTAAGAATCAAACATTACATCCGAGGGTTACTGAATTCAAAGGCTACATTCAAGGGTTATCGAAAATTGTACATTAAATTTGAGGGTTACCGAAATCGGCAGCAACATTTCAGGGTCACTGAATTCAAAGGCTACATTCGAGGGTTGCCGAATTGGAAGGCTACATTCGAGGGTTACCGAAAATTGAACATTACATTTGAGGGTTACCGAAATTTTCGGCTATATTCGAGAGTTATCAAAAATCGAACATTACATTTGAAGATTTCCAACCATTACATTCAAGGGTTACCGAAGGATACATTTGATAATTATTGAAAAAAGTCAGCCATTTAGGGGGAAAAAACGAACTAGTTTGGATAGTTCGAGTTCGTCCTGAACTCAGGTTCGGGTCCATCACTACCCTGAGGCACTCCACTACTACTAATAAGATCAGTTCTGGAGACAAAGTCAAGGATATGATAACTTAAAGTTTCTAGCACCTTCTCTACTTCTGATGTTAGGCTTACAAGTCTATATTTACCAGGCTGGGAACGACTGCCTTTTTGAATATTGGTATTACATTGGCTTTTCCAATCCAGTGGCACATCACAGATAAAAGTGAATCTGAAAAGATAAAAAACAGCAGTCTAGATAAAGCTGGACAAAGCTCTCTTAAGATCCGAAAATGTATTTTATCAAGGCTTGGGGCTTTGTTGATATTAACTTTATCCAATTGTTTCCATACCATAGCCTCTGTCAGACAGAATTAATATTCCTTTTTTGTGCCCTTCATATTATTATAATCACTGTAGGTTATATATATATTTATATATATATATATATATATATATATATATATATATATATATTATATATATTATATATAGCGCCAACATCTTCCATAGTGTTTTACAAACACATGGATACATTCACATCAGGCCCTGCCCCGAAGAGCTTCCAATCTAAGCACATTTATTTGACACATACAACCTATCAGTATGTCTTTATGATTGTGGGGGAAACTGGAGTGCCCGGAGGAAACCCACGCAAGAACAGGGAGAACATACAAACTCCATACAAATTCCAAGGGTGAATTTGAACTCAGGACTTCAGTGCTACAAGGCATCGGTGCTTAACACTGAGCCACCATGCTGCTCCATAAATATTCATATTATTACAGTCCCTGTTCTTACTCATAGGCAGGTCTATGAGTAAGACCAGTTACCTGTTCGAAACGCGTAAGGCCTGAACGGTCCGTCCTTATGTTATGTGAGATTTTCTAATAAAGATGTTTGCCGTTTTATTCTAATACCTGCTGGACTAGCATTGTTCTTCTATACGGAAGATATAATATATATACATGGTTATTCAATAAAAGTTCTTATCGTTTAAAATGGTGCTAATTTTGCCCCAACCAACCAGATCTTATTTAACATTTGAAAGCTAACATCTGATTGGTTGGGGCAAAATTAGCACCATTTTAAACGTTAAGACCTTTTATTGAATCTCCCTGAAGGTATATAATAAGAAAATGCATAAGCCTCATATATAAATCTATTAATGTATCTATTTAAGACCACTGAAGCAGATAACCATTCTAAATATCTTATATATATATAGGTAATATATAAATATTACCTTAATCTCTAAAATGAACTCAGGGTTATTAGATATCACCAGATCCAACAACGCATCCTCTCTAGTAAGAACTCCTACCATCTGTAAAAGAAAATGCTCACATAGAAAATTTAAGAACTTGATACCTTTTTGAGGTGATTGCAGTTCCCTTACTTAAATCTATGCCAGAGTAATTCAAATCCCCCATAACCAGAACATGCCCCATACCAGCAGCCTTCGTCAACTGCATATGTAAATTGATTTCCACCATCTCACTGGTATTTGGTGGCTAATAAGATAAACCAACAATTAATTTACCCATGTTCTTGCTTCCCGTACATAGCTCCACCCATATTGTTTCTGTGTTATCGTTTATACCCCATCTATCTCATCTTTTAGATTTGGATTAAATTCTTGCTTAACATACATACATAACACCCCCCCCCCCCTTTCTTATTAACTCTGTCATGCGTAAATAGGGAGTGTCCTTCAATTTTTACTGCCCAATCATTTAGCCATGTTTCTGCTATACTTATTACATCATACCTTTCCTTTAAAGCTATTAGTTCTAGTTCCCCAGTTTTTCCAGCCAGACTTCAGACATTTTAGATTATCATTCAATTTAATTCCATTATTGGACGTACACGCCTCCTTATCCTCTATGCTCCCCCATCTCCTCCCTCCATTAACTTATTGTCCTCAACATCTTCACCTAAAATGTGGGACCATTAAATAATGGGGCTGAGGTGGTTGTAGAGGATGCCGAAAAGGCTAATCTGCTAAAACGTTTTTTTACGTCGTTTTTTTTTCTGTTGGAAATCCTTGTCCTTACAGTGGGGATTGTAATAAAATGCAGGGAAGAAATGAAGAGTATTCACATTGGCTAACAGAGGATATGGTACGGAAACAATTAGACAAAGTTAATATCAATAAAGCCCCAGGACCAGATGAATTGCATCCTCGGATTTTAAAAGAGCTTAGTTCAGTTCTATCTAGACCACTGTTTCTCATCTTTTCAGATTCGCTTTGGTCTGGGGATGTGCCGCTGGATTGGAAAAAAGCCAATGTAATACCAATATTCAAAAAAGGTAGTCGTTCACAGCCTGGTAACTATAGACCTGTAAGCCTAACATCAGTGGTAGGGAAGGTGCTGGAAACTTTGTTACGGGATCATATCCTTGACTTTGTCTCCAGAGCTCATCTTATTAGTAGTAGTCAGCATGGATTTATGAGAAATAGATCATGCCAGACAAATTTAATTGGTTTTTATGAAGAAGCGAGTAAGAAGTTAGATTCAGGCACAGCAGTGGATGTGGTATATTTGGATTTTGCGAAAGCTTTTGATACTGTGCCACATAGGCGACTAATGTATAAACTGAGGACTGTTGGCCTTGAAGAAAACATTTCTTCATGGATAGAGAACTGGTTATTGGATCGCAAACAGAGTGGTGGTAAATGGAGCTACATCTATGTGGGCTAAAGTTCTAAGCGGAGTGACTCAAGTTTCTGTACTGGTGCAGCTTCTGTTTAATCTGTTTATAAATGACTTAGAAGGGGGCATTGAGAGCAAGGTCTCAGTCTTTGCTGATGACACTAAACTATGCAGAGCTTTGGAAACTTCAAATGATGTGCAAGTGCTGCAAGCAGACCTAGATAGATTATCAAAATGGGCAGCAGAATGGCAGATGAGATTCAATGTTGATAAATGTAAGGTGATGCATTTGGGATTTAATAATCCCTGTGCCACCTACACCATAAATAACTCTGTGTTGAGTGCATCTGTAATGGAAAAAGATTTGGGGGTTCTGGTTGATAACAGACTTAGCTATAGCAAACAATGCCAGGTAGCAACGGCTAGAGCTAGCAAGATATTGTCTTGTATAAAGAGAGGAATAGATTCAAGAGAGAAAAATATTATTCTCCCTCTTTACAAGGCACTGGTAAGGCCTCATTTGGAATATGCGGTGCAGTTTTGGAAACCCATATACAAAAGGGACATCTTGGAAATTGAGGCAGTTCAGAGAAGGGCAACTAAAATAATAAGAGGAATGGAGGGCTTGAATATGCCGGCAGATTAGACAAGTTAGGGCTGTTTACATTGGAGAAACGATGTTTGCGTGGGGACATGATAACCTTATACAAATATATTAATGGGTCATACAATGAACTCTTTGGTGCATTGTTTACTAATAGGTCATATCAGAGGACACGTGGACATCCTTTAAGGTTGGAAGAAAAGAAGTTTCATCTTCAGGTTAGGAAAGGTTACTTTACAGTGAGAACGGTGAAACTGTGGAACTGTCTTCCAGCAGATGTGGTAATGGAAAGTTCATTGAATAGCTTTAAAAAAGGCCTGGATAAGTTCCTAAAACTAAATAATATTGAGAATTACTGGTATTAATGAATATAGATCTGGTTAATCCAGGGATACTTTCTGATTGCCGTTTGGAGTCAGGAAGGAATTTTTTCCCCATTTTAGCTGTTTTTTTTTTTCCTTCCTCTGGATCAACTGTTAGGAAGGGTTAATAATAATAATAAAAAAAAAACGAGGGTGGATAGGTTGGACTTGATGGACGTATGTCTTTATTCAACCTTAATTACTATGTTACTATGTAAAACGGCATCAACGAGCTGTAAAGAAGCAACCCTACCCTTCCGTCCCCTACTTCCTCTTGTGACTCTTATAAATCTATCTTCCTTCCCCACCTTATCCACCCTCCAGTTTACTGGCCCCTGCCAGTACCTGCATTTCCCCCAGGTTTGTCAAGCCCTGCAATGCTGCAAGTTTAGATTCTGCCTCTCAGATTCCAAATGGGCAACCCACTCACATCTGACACAAATAAAGGTCCCTTGGAATGGCTGCTCCAAGTTCCCATACATGCAGCAAGATACACACTGTGTGGCCCAAACAAATTTATCCATACATAAAGCAATACACAACAGAAACAGCAGTCTTGTTCTTAAACCCTTTCTTGTATTAAACACTTTTATTTCTTAACATGCCCCTTAAAAACTGAAAACCACTTTAAAAGAAAATCACTAAAGAGTTCAGAAATCGATCTGCCAGGATTTATATGTGAGGTTCGAAACCAAAGACACTACAGTGCTCAGGCAATTTAAACCAACTAGCTACACCCTCATCCAATCTGAGAGAAAAGAAACAAAAAAAAAAATGCCGTTCCTTTGTTTCTTTCCAGCCTCCACCCCATAGGTAACAATGCAATTGAAAGCAAGTTTTTATTTTAGAATCCCAGTGCCTAAAGTTTACTTAAAGGGACACTATACTGAAAAAAATGACTTTGCCTCATCTTCATCTATAATTTTCATGTGTTGCTGCATGCCTTCAATCCAGCACACATTTTGTTTAGGAGCAGTATCCCCCCCTCTCTCTTTTAACCACTCCCACTTCCATCTGACCTGACTTTTTCCCACAAACGAACTGTCAAGCCTGCACACAGCATACCAACTGTCAAAACTCTGTCACCATTCCAGCTACAGTAAAACTACTCACAGAAGAATAGTTTTTGAGAGCAAGGAACTTGATTGACAGCTGAAATATAGGAAGTTTTGGATTGGATATCTAATGAAATAGGGGGCAGATCAACAAAAAAATGATGGTGGTGGTTGGGAAGAATTATAGTTTCCAGTTATGGTCAGTTTAAAATAACCTATTTTTCAGTATATATGCCCTTTAAACAATCCCCACCACCTTATTCCAGTATTAAGCAGTAAAAAAACAAAAAGTTATTGTATTTACTTACACTCAGGCACAGTTCCAGAAATAAAATTGTGTTAGGTTAGTACATTCCCTCAGACTGCACCCCTTTAAAACAGAAAAACCCCTTTAAAACAGAAAGCCCCCTTTAAAACCAAATATCACTCAGAGCTCAAAAATCGCAGGACTTATATGTGAGATTCAAAACCTGATAAAGTTTTTGCCTTATCATGTTTATTGCATTGGTTCTTTTGGGGTAATTGGTTGCCACATCTCTGTGTACTTAGCGTTTGTGGCTTAGCGTTTGATTCAGAACATGTAGAAGATTGATATTTAGTCTGTATTTTTACTTGTCATTGGGGTTTAGATATGTCAGGATCACATTTTTCTTTTTCAGAAAATGTGCTGAAAGCATGACATTCTACAAAGGACTGTGTCTAGAATTCTTCACATATGTATGAAAGAATGGCAGCATTTTATAGTTCAAGGTATGTATATTCAAAAAATATATAATTTGTGGGAGGTATTTTTGAGATTGGGAAGTGTTTAATTTGAAATACAAAGCTGACTGAATTTTTTGAAGATATAATTGTATTGGGAGCTTGTTGGTGGCCATGTCTCCATGTACACCCATGCATGTAGCATATCATCAGATTCAGGATTGGGAGGTTGATATCTATTGTTTTTGTTTTACTTGTCATGTGGGTTTAAATGATTTTCTAATTCCTTCTTATTTTTTGAGATTTAGTTTGAAATGCTAAAAGCTGTTCAATTTGGTGTAATTGCACTTGTGCGTTGGTTGTTGTTGTTGGCCATATCTCAGTGTACATGCACACATGTAAAAAAACGTTTGATTTAGAACATGTGGGAGAAGTAAAAAAATGTATAGTGGACTTTTTTGTTTGTACCAGGGGTTTGTAGAATTGTAAAATTCTGCATGTGTATATGAAAGAATTACACAGTAAGGTAGCTGAAAGTGTGCAGGTTCTAAAAATATATAGTTTGTTGGGTTGTTACCCAGGTGTGGCATACCATGTCTGGAATCATTTTACTCTTTAGCTTTTAGACAAAAGTAAGATTTTTGTGTGTAAATGTAATCTTTTTTTGACACGTTTTACTCAAAAATAGTAAAATATCCATCTGATCTGATTAAAGATCCTTGCTTTTTTGGGGTTTTCTTACCGCAACTCTTCTCTAAAAGGGCAAAATCCTGAAAATACTTGTTGTCAAATTACAAAACTGTCTGGCACTGAAAGGGTAAAAAGGAATCTCCACCCCTAAACGAAGATTTGCTGTAGTGCAGGGTACTCCTGCACACGCTCAAACCACCATGTTAGTTTGTTAAAAAAACCTACCACCGTTTCTTCCTTCGGCTCTGTGCTCCCACCTCTCTGCTTGCCGGAAGTAGTGGAGAGTGGCCGGACTGACAGCCGCATCTATGATTGGCTGAGAGTCAGCAAATCACAGATGTGGCTGCTGGCTATGCTGAGAGACAATAAACTGTGGTAAGTCTATTTCTGGGAGGATTTTTAACAAACTAACATGGAAAGTAACAAAGGAGAGGGATACGTAGGGTGGGAGGGGGGTAAGAGCTCCAGGAGGACAAGGAAGAAGCAGGGACCAGATGACACACAGACAGACTCCTACTCTTCACTTTTCTGAACTTTGGACAGGCACTGCAGGAGAACCATAAGAGCAGAAGTGTAGGGTAAGGATTTTTTAACATTATACAGTGGGGACAACAGTGGGTTAAAATTTAGTTTTGGGGGTGGACATGCTCTTTAAAGTCTGAAATTTGTTTAAAATTTTCAAAATTATATTTACTACATGAGAGTTTGTTATGCTACAATAGTGTGTCATTAATGTGGATAATAATATTTTTATTTACCTTTTTTTGTACTTGCATCTGAGAGTAAAATGGCTCATTGGACAGCTTCACTTAACAGCCCTTTGCTAAAGCATGTTAAAAAATATGGACCTGCCATAGAGTCTAATTTCATTACAGTCATTTTAAATTGTGTTTTCATTTCCTCCATAAAAAAGGTTTCTAAAAGGGTATAACCTCTTACTGTATTATTGTCTCATCTAACTACAAACATACACTATTTCTGCTATGAAAAAGAAAACAACCGGAACAAATAGAAACTATTAAGGAAAGGATTAATTATATGTGAAACAATATCTGAAACATTAGAGAACTGCACAGTTGTCAAAAAAAATGAATGGTTCCACTCTGCCAATCTCACAGAATGATTATGTGACAATCTGTTTAATAAAATAACTTTAATTAATTCAAGATGACAAGTTCTTCATTTATATAATCAAAATAAATCTAAACGAACTGCTCAGGGGTATAGCTGAATATAATCATGCACCAAATTCAAATTGCAGACTCTGGACTGATGTTGTGTATGTCTATTCAATGCTTTATATCCTTTCTTTATATAAAGAACAGAAAATACTACATTTATGATCTAGATCTGGGTTTACAGTAGTTTCTAAATAGGTCATAAAAATGACATAATTAAAATTCCATAAACAAGCCAAACACTGTAAAACACAAATATAATGTAAATAATTGCCTTTACTGATCTCTATATCTACAATAAAAGCAAAAAATTAATTCTATATGTTTATATTGCAATGTGAAACAGTAGAGATTTAAAAAAATTTAGCCAGGCGGATTTTATAAAAATGCAAGAAAAAAGATCCGGGCTACATTCACAAAACACATGAAAAAAATGCAATAAATTGCACCGCAATTTAAAGCATTTTTTGCAATGTGATTTTATGCTCATCGGTATCGTTGTTTTGCGTTTTTGTGCAGTCGGTTTTAGGTTCAATGCCATAAAACTGCGCTTTCATACATTTTCTTGCATCTTCCTTATAGACTTTCATTGAATGCATTATCGCACTAAACTGCAGCAAGCAGTGCGCTAGTAGTGTGAACATTATTATCCCATGTGAAATTGATCTTCTTGCTTTTTTTTCCAAAGTGATTAAATGTGTCTATTGTGAACAAAGCCTAACCTTGGCAATCCAGTTCCTGTGTTGAAGTGTAGACGGAGAGGAAAACTACCCCTTACAGAGGATACACACATGCACATTTAATATGAAGTGCAATATTTTGCCTGTGCAATTATTTTGCAGCAAGTAATAAGATGCTATCAAATATTTTCTAAAGATGGGTACATAATTGCATGATTGGAAGAAAATGCAGATTCTGCCAGTCACGGCAGAGGGACATTTTTGGGCTTTTCCAAACGATTGCAAGGCCGATAGTGAACGTTCGTTGGCCTCGCGATTGGACGGGAAATGCGCTACACACAGTAATGAGAACAGGCCGATATCATTGAATCCGACACATCGCCCCTTTCTTGTTACTGCTTATACCCACCTTAACTGTAATATACCAGTAAAAAGGTAACATCCATTATTGTAAATTAACAGCAACGTTCAGAGTTATTGAACAAAAGAGGATGAAGAACAAAAATCTAAATGTTCTAAATTCACCCAGTCATTCTTACCTAGATCACTCACCTCTAAACAGCTTGCAACTCTTAAATGGCAAATTTTAGCAGAGACTATTTGCTAAACAAAAAAGTTGCAGTTGATGTGGATTAAAAATGTATCAAAATTTCATATTTATAGCAATTGCTATAAGCCTTTCCCAAGGTGCCATTCTGCCTCCCATCCCTCCCCTCCACTTCTATGTTCCCAATCATTCAAACCCGCCTGTCATGGGACTGAGATAGAGTACTTTGAGGAGGAGTTCTTTAAAAATTCCCAGTTGTTGAGAGAGGTGGGAATTAGTATGGTGGGACTTTAGCAGGCACTTTAAGGATCTGCAATGTAAAATATAGGCTTTAGTTCTTCTTAAAGCAAAATGATTAGAAAAAATGAACTAATGTAGAAACAGTATATGGTTAATTTTTCTATAGCTTAAAAAAAAAAGCTGCCTATTAGAAATTTGCAAGTTTTATCGTTTTTTTTACTGTAGCCCATTACATAAATGGCAGAGTAAAATGCAAGCAATGGAAGCAAAAAGTAGATAAAAGCAATAAAATGAATCCTTCTGTTTAAGAGAAGATGTGCAGACTGCTGATAATATTGTACAGCACCTAATCAGAAATATTTGACACTTGAATGTCCTGCAATACAAAAGATGATTCCAACCCTTGATTTCTCCTGGCTAGAGTAAGTTTCTACTGGTCACAGAAGCAAATCTGTATACAAATAGCAATACTTTGTTTTTCATTAAGCCTTCAAGTCAATTAAGTGGCGTATTGGAACGATCATTCCTACTTTACAAAGTATTGATATTTTCCCTGGCTGCTTGAGGGCTTTTCCACTACTCAAGATGAGATTTATGTTAGACAATATCTTTCTGATTAAAACAAATCACAGCTTTACAGTTCTAATTTCCTCTTTTCGGGGCATAAAATTTCAAACTAAGCTGACGACTGCTACTAAGCCTACTTATGTTTATTGCTTATGGTTAAGTGTTCATTTTCATAAAGCATCCCAGGTAGAGAAATAAACATGACATGTTCTTTGTCCTTTAACTTTCACAGAACCAAAGAATAAAACTAATGCAAGAGTTTAAAAAAACTGACCTGTGCCATTTTGAAGTCTGGGTACACAGTTATTGAGGGTGTGTTTAAAATCTAATAAAACATTAATTTACCTAATTGTTAAAATCCTTGTGTGCACAGATGTTTTGAAAATTGTATATCTATACATAATATTCATACTTCACACTGACAAAACTTCATGAAGGACATATACAGAGCGCCACTAGAGTCGGTCTAGTTGGGTGACGCTCTTCTCTGTTAAATAACAGCAATATGTTTCTATCATCTTCCTGTGGTGAGGGGCTATTAGAATAAGAGGAGAGACAGCCATCTTGGATTTGATAACTTGGATTTGATAACAGGGTCCCTTGCATTTCCATACTAGTGCTCCTATAATCCCTAATGGTCTTAACTAAGAACAATTAACTTTTTCATAGAATCAGGGGTGATTAGTAGTCAGAAAAACGTATCATCTGAAATAGCCAAATGCTTAAACATCCTTCTCCACTTTCATCAGCACAATAAAAAAGAAAAAAGGAAATAAGCTGACCAGGCTGCCAACTGTACAAGGTAATAAAACAAACTATTGACATAGGTCTAAACATAGGTCTAGGCTTTCTGAAAATACTTTGTCAACTCATTCTCTGTGATGTTTAAAAACATCACACATGGTCATAAGTACTTGGTTTTGTGCTAAATCAGACAATTAATGTGTATAAGAAGATAAAAAATGTATTATTATTATTTTTTTAATGATCAATGCTGGTTATATATATTGTGTTATTTCCTGCCCATCATAGTTACACTCTGACTGGTGCACCATTTATTTTTCCTTTGCCTGTTTTTTTAATTGGCTCTTTCACTGGGCTTTAATATTACCAATGTATATAGATAAAACCAGAGCAGTCAGACAAAACAGATGTTGGATTTATTTCATTATTTTAATTTTTTTGCAACTGCCCTGAATCCATTTTTTTTTTTTTTTTTTATTACATACAATACAATGTAAATCTCAGACATCCTGTAATTAATCAACTAATTCTCTCCTGGCTATACAGAGCAAGTAATCAAAGTTCAGTAATAACTTATTCTTTCTGCTCCAGCACCTGCATTTCATTTGTTTATTTTCTCAGACTCATAAATCTGAAGCCCTGTCAAAGTGCCATAATATTAGTGCAATAATCAAAGTTAATTAGCCCCTCTCAATAAACTACAACAAAGTCATTACAAAGATACAGCAGAAGCTTTTCTTCTGTTTGTCAATGAGCACATGAAATTGTTTTGTCCCCAGCACCTCCCCTGAATCCTTTAGAAACGGTAAATGATGAAGTTATGCAGGGATTGAAAGTATTGAAAAGCCCAAGCAATCTGCTACCACTTATAGTAGGAGATCTGTGAAAATGTGTTTGTTATACAGAAGCCACCTGCTACCTGCTAGAAAGCTGCGCATTCTGCTTTGCCAAACTGTGATTAACCCCTTCTTTCCGTGCTCAAATCACATATTGAAGTGGCCTAATTGAAGAAAACACAGCAGTTCAAGGGCACATAAAGTAGGGTATTGCCCAAATATTTTATTAACTTTAAACTCATTTACATTTCTATTAGTCAAATAGTAGTAAAATTAACAATAAATAAAAAGCTCAAGAATTGAGCAGCTAGTCAATGTTGAAAGCGGGACAAATGTAGACTATTGTATAAATAGAACTGTGGGTGGTATTTACAAAAGGTCCACCAGTCTGCTTTAAAAAACAATCTTTAATCTATTATAAAGGTATAGAGCTATTTTAGGGGTATTCTATGTCCCACTGCAATGCGCAGCAGATCTATAGGAATACCAGAGAGTTAAAACATTGTAAAGATATCAGTAATATACAGCACACTGCAAAATTAAAAACAAACTGTGAAATAAACACACTACCAAAATCCAGAACACAAAATCCTAGTGAGCTTTCATTTCTTTAGGATTTGATCACTTATTACTATTTGGGAACTTTGCAAACATTCTACAATTGAGAAATTAGTTAACATACCCATTCATCTAAAATCAGACGCTTGGCTTCATTTGCTTTCTGCAGGTTTCGGCAAGCCAGAATGACAAGTGCACCATGTAAGGCCAATGATCTAGCGGTTTCAAATCCTATAAAACACAGAAAACTGATAAGTATTCATTCAATTCTATAAACAAAATACCACTATACAACAGACAGGACTTTTTTTTGGACTTAATATTCGATTTTAGATGCAATAACTTGCACTGCTTCCAGGATAATGTAATATTTCTAAAAATATTCAGGGCTTTACTTGATTACTTCCTGATTTCTGTAAAAAGCCTCACAGAAACCATGATAATTACAAAAGCTGTATTTTTAAAAATGGATTTTATGGAAGAGTTCAGTTTTCAAATTGTATTTTTATTGCTTCTATATATTTTGTATTTTCATTTGAGTATGATAAAGCATGTTTGCCCAAACCTAAGGGCTCATTCACACAAGTTCTGTTTTTTTGTGTGTTTTTCTAAACTGACCGTTTTTAAAAATGCAAGGACACATAGAATTTAATAATACTGTCCCGATTGTGTCTGTTTGTGCTCTGGTCAGTTACGTTTAAAAAACGCACTGCATTCTGCATTTTTGTCTGATTTTTTCATGCATTTTTAATATAAATCTATGGAAACCGCATTATGAAAAAATGGACACAAATGCATGCAAAAAACTGACAGAAATACATGTGAACGAGCCCTAAATGCTTAAACCATGCTAAACATCTAATAATGAATGTGAATGGGCATCCTTGATCAAGATTAGGATTGTCTCATTTTCCAAGCCTAGAATCTTGCTCAGATTGTTTATTTACAGAGCTCTTAGTTTTGTAGTTGCTTCAAAGTGCTGTTCAGAGCATATCTTTACTTATATTATCCCACCCCTCCTCCCTCCATCTTGTTAAAGTACCCAAATTGAGGATCTGGACATCTTGGTCCAGCATAACAGATCTCAGTAAAATTCTGCTTGCTAGGCCCAGTCCTCCCTGAGTCTTTCAATGGAAAGATATGCTTCTTGCAGAGCTAATCTTCCCAAAGGACAAGCCACAGTCAAGTGGGGAGTCAGGGTGATATTGACTGGTGAGTGTAACTTTAGCTAAGTATATTATAAAATACATTGTAAAACCAGGGTTGAGAACCTAGTGGTTCAGGTAATCACCTCTGGTGATCCAAAGCTCATTTTAAAAGGAAAGGCTGCAGGTCTTTATTTAAAATTAAGTTTTTTAGAGACCACAGTTGCCCTTTAATATGGTAAATTGTTGCCAAAAAGTGTAGTGTGGTGCCTAAAATTTTAATTAAATAAAAAAATAAATACTGTGTGGTTAGAAAGCTCGATAGGAAGGAGGGCTGATGCAGAAATCACTCCCTAGCACCTAGCATTTCCCCTATAGAGATGAAATATTGAATAGGTTTGCATTCAAACTTGCAAGCAAGGGAGTGACTTTCATTTATGTAGCTCTCTGGTTACACAGAATAGAAGTTTGGTATTTATTGTCGGATTGGCGCTACAGCAGTCCTGTGTCTCCGCTATATGAGAGAGCGGGAATAACAGATTGGCGTGCCTCCACCCAGGATTGAGACTTCATGTAATTACTCTGTATTCACTTTGTTCCACTGAACAGAATGGAAAAGTTAATTTAAGGTAGATGTCAACTTTGTACCAGTACTTACAATCTGCCAGCCCAGGAGTGAGTGTTGCAGAACCAGAAACTGATACGTTGTATGCTGGAGGGTATTACTTGTTTCCTGACATGGGTTTCCTTCTTTCTGTTTACACCTTAATCATAGTCACTTTTTATCATACTGGTTCTCTCTTTACTTTCCCCTCACTTCCTATCTTCCTGGTTACTCTCTGGTTACCTGGCTCCTCCCCCAAGGCCAGCCTTAAGATAAATAGCACCCTGTGCAAGATTTTTTACTGGCGACTAGCACCCCCTGCCCCCCTCATACCGTGCATAATTACGTAACACGTAATGCGCTAAATGCATAGACAGAACAGCACTGCATACAGACATCTTAAGTGTTGGGGCTTTGTCTGTGACACAGGGTGATGCTGATACATTAATTTAATCTGCAAAAATATAACCAGTGGGCTGTGGCATTGATACACTAATTAGACCTACACGTTTGTGACCGAAGACCCTTGCTTGGTGCCCCCCATGCCGACCCTGCCTCCCCCTCACTTCCTAGTCTAGGCATCTTAAAATCTCTATGATAAAGGATAAGTAGCAGGATATCCCCAGCTTCCCCACATTTACAAAGAAATTCACAATAAACCAACCCCCTACTCCTGAATTCTATTGAAAGTATAAGTATGTATTCCTACCTTCTGGTTGCAGTACTCACTATCCCAGTCAGTGCCACCATCAGAATATTTTGGACCCCATACTAGATAAATTACTGGGCCCCTCATGAAAATGTACCCCCACCATACTGGTCACCCACTACACCAGTTTTATATCACCCCATAGATTACTTTACCCCATAGATTACTTTACTATACTTTATATAGTGATTACTGCCCCCCTATACTTAATACAGCAATTACTGGACCCCTATACTTTATACGGTGATTACTGGGTATTTATATATTATAATACAGTTACTGGCCCCCTTTATACAATGATTACTGTCCCCCTATATTTTATACAGCAATTACTGTCCCCCTTTATACAGCTATTACTGGCCCCTATATTTTATACAGTGATTTCTGTCCCCTTATACTTTATAGAGCAGTTACTGGCCACCAATAATGTATACAGTGATTACTAGCCCTGTATACTATATACAACAGTTACTGGTGTATATATAAAATGCCATAACTAACAGTACACACTGATCTGTATATATAAATTGTCCCCCATAGACAGTAAAGCCACTCACTAAGTCATGGGTCCATGCATCAGACACAAGGAATTCCAGGAAGCACACACCCCCTTTCTCATCTCCATCTAGGAACGGAGCTCCTGTGTGGTGCCCCATACAGGAGTACCCCCTTTCCCCCCCTGATGACCGCCCTGATCCCAGACTAAGACTATCCCATACACAAATCAATACCAATCGTACAATACTGATGCATGTAGGGGTCTCTTTACAAAAGTCCGGCAGGTAAAAAGCTTAAGGGGGCCATAAACACACTAATACCAATCGTATAATTGCAGCATTGTGTGACTGGTATTTTTCAGTCATTTTCTAACATGTCCAATAGGGCCAATACACTCCTCAATCCTGGTTGTTGGATCATGTGTCGACATTTGTATGAAAATCTCACAAATTTCTTACCTTTTGGATATTTTATAAAATTTTTATCTGACCAATACTGATCTAAGATGCCATGATTGTACACTCAGTATTTGTGTGTGTATGGTCCCCTTAAGCCATTTACCTGCCTGACTCCAACTTGTAAAAGGGGCCAAGACACACAACAATCCTGGTCATACATTATATCAGGGTATTCCGATATTGTATGATTGTTGGACTGTGCATAGCTATTCATACAAAAATTTCTTCTGTATCGGACACATTTGAAAAAAAGTATCTTACCAATACCGATCATATGAAGCTGCAATCATACGATAGGCGATGGTCAGAAACATTTTCTACTGTGTACAATAGGAAGGAACTTTTGTGCAATTTGAGTGGCCATGCATGGTCCAATGATCGTACAATACTGGAATATCCAGGTATCATGTGACAATAACTAGAACTGTCACAATAATTTATTACTTTTAAAATAAACAATACCTGGAGATATGAATAGATGAAGAGGGAGAGTTGTTTTTAGGGTATAGTTACCCGTTAAGTTGTATGGTTGCTTGCTTGCCAAGGCAGTGGTGCAAATGTGTTGTTTGCATGATATGTAAACAATCTCTAGGAATCTTTCTCCGTGATGGCACTATGTGACATTTTATGCCATAGACTCCTACTCATAAAGAAATTAATCTAATCAATATCAGAACAAATTACAATTTTTGGGTTACATCTCATATACCATAAACAGGTATCAGGTGTATTTGTTTTTATTCACTACAATGCACCCATGCAACTATTTTATTCATCTCACCCTCAGGGCAAAGACAGGTATACAAAGAAACACAGTCTTCCGATTTACGGCTACAGAATAGACAAGTAGGAAATTCAGTGTTAAGTAAAACAGATAACCAAATAATTCTAAATACAACAAGAAAACTGTAGCTGGTTCTCGCTATTTCTCTGGGGAGCCATTCGTTGTTGTGCTCTGTACACTACCTCAAATAAAAGCATTCAGAAATTAAGTGTGGTTTGCAAGATTGATGAAGAAACCATATGTTCCCTATTAAGCAGAGAAAGACAGAAATTTATAATTACACAGTTTAATGTACTTAGCAAATATATAGAATTAGGCTATGTAAATACACTAAAGTGATTTGGAATTATGACAATTTCATACCAAGGATTTTTGGCTTCATATTTCAGCCATAAGTTCTATTACTTGCTATGCAATGTTATAAACAAAAATCCTGACAGTTACAAAAATAAACTTAACCATTTTTACATTTTAACAGCTCTGTATATATGTGCTTGCAAAGTTAATAAAATTAAAATGTTTAGCTAGTTGATGAATTCATATGAAAAATCTCCCTTACATTTTCTGAAAACATAAATGAATAAGGATTATTTAAAGTGCCTAACCCTGGAAATACACATACTGTATGCAGTAATGCATTATGGGGGTTTTCCCTCTTGATAGTCACTGTGGACTAAAAGTTATAAATGTAATAGTTGTAGTCCATTATCCATACCTATTGACTTTCATGGCCCAATACTGGGCAGTATCAAATAATACCGATAAAAGCAGTATAGTTTTTACCCAGTACGAGGAATTGCAATTGTACATCACCAATAGAAATCCTTTCTAAATAAGTCTGAGTGTACCTGGTTTACATTTAAAACATTTGCTTGTAATATAAGAGCAATTCCAGGGGTTCTGCAACTAATCCGTAAACTTAGAAAAAAGACCAAAATCCAATGCTTTAAAATTCAAGGTGAGCCTACCATTTGCCTGCTCAAATGAACAATATGCACAGAAATATAATTGTACATCTCTTACAAAGGTTTTTAAAGTTTAAAGTTGACATTAAACATTTAAATGGCATGGCCACCCCCTAAGTCACAACAGAATGTACACTGGAACCCAAGTCAGCAGGTATTCAGTCCAAACTTAAAGAAGGATTAATCATGTGTGGAAAGTTTATAAATATTAAAGTTTATAAGCAATTGATATTGATGGGCTCTTGTGTGAATAATTGTTGTTTTCAAACCTCTTACTTTAAAGGGCAAATATACCACGTATGTATTGATACACTACTTGCAGAGCCCAGCTTCCCACTGGTTTGCCTACTAACATTATAAAGCTGATGGGCTTGGGTGGACCAGGGAACAGGCCTATGGGCAATGCTCCGCGCCTGATCTCTGGTCCTCACCCTGGATACAGCTGAAAGGAGTGGGGTGCTTTGCGGTTATTTTCTTCTTTAAATTGTTTATTGCACATGATTAGGTGAAAGAACAATGTGTTCCTTGTCTGTTTACAGTAGTTACATAGTAACTGAGGTTGAATAAAGACATACGTCTATCTAGTCAAAACTTTATACCCTCCTCTTTAACCCTACCTAACAGTTGATCCAAAGGAAGGCAAAAAAAGGGGGTGGGTGGGTGTTGAATTCCTTCCTGACTCCAAATGGAAATCAGAAAGTATTCCAGGGTTAACCAGAACTACAGTATATGGTTACAGTATATGGTATACTTTGGTTAAACCTGTGAAAACTTCTAGAAGAAGGATTTGTTGACATCACTAACATGACCCTGTACTCTAGTACTATAGCTTAAGCGATATAAAAATAGCAAACAAATGCATGGACAGATATTGAGAATAAGCCCTTGGGATCAGGAAATCCTGTTGCACATGTATTTTTAACCACTTTTTTTGGCTCTAAATTAGACATAAGTACACAGTTAACAACAGAAAGGATGGCTATAGGTTATGGCAAACCTGCTCTTGTGTAATCATGTTTGTGGGTAATGAGACTGGCTTTATGAACTAAGAAAATAAATATGAGATCATTTCATGTTTATTTTTTTCATATAGCTTGTTTAGTAAAATAAACAGTATAAGAAAACATCAGAATGCGATTTTCACTAATACTTGCTGTAGTCCTAGAAAATATAAATAAACTTTGTAGAAACGCCTTCCTCTTTTATAACAAATATGCCAGTGAGTTTTTTAAAGAAAGATTAACCAATAATTTTTTCCCATCTGAATAGTGCAGTAATCACCCTTTGCTTCTGGGGACTGCAGATGTTTGACTTAAACATAGTAATGAACAAAGCATTTAGATCTGCACAAAATGTGTTGAACAAGGCAAGTATTAATTTTAACAGTTTCATTTTTAGTCTACTGAAGAAAGCTTCAGTTTTATTTTTCCCCTAATTAGCCAAGAGCTGCCAAGTATAATACAATATCATTCTGACGATTAAACTGTAATGTAATGCTGTGTTATACAGAATAGTTTTTTGTTGCAGTACATTTTGACTTTTTAACTCAAAAACTGCATAGCAACAGTATCAAAAAGAAAAATTAAATTGGAACTAAAGCAGCTTTCAGCAAACTGTAGCCAGGGTGAGGACCTAAAATGCTAGGTTGTTACCGCTGCAAGTACAGCAGATTGTTAAAATACTTACCTCCAAGCTGCACACCCTGGGTAGAGAAAAAGAAAGAAGGGTTTGCTAAATAGCTTCAATTCCCCTTTAAAGGGCATGTCCACCTCCAAACCAAAATCTGACCAACTGTTGGCCCCACAGTGCAGTATTGCAGTGTTAAAACCCCCCATTATGGTTGTCCTGAAGGGCCTGGTGACAGTTTAAAAGAATGAAGAGTAGGAGCCTCTTTGTGTGTAATCCATGCCTGCCACTTTCTGCTCCTGGCATGTGCAGTGGAGCTCTCTTCCCTACCTCCCTCCCATCCTCCAGATCCCTCAGTGCTGCATTTGTGTTAAAAAAAACAACAACAAAAAAAAGTCATACAATGTAGGGGACCCCCTACCCCCCCCCCAACCCTAAATGCTAACTTGAAAACTTTAAAATCAGCACCAAAATGTACTTACCCTACCTCATTCCCTCGGCTCCCTCTGCTGACCCATCAGTGACCTGTGTACATAATTAGTAGAAGGAAGGTGGGTAAGTATATTTCAGGCCAGATTTTAAAGTTTTCAAGCTAGTGTTTATGGTTGGTGGGGTACCCTACATTATATGATTTTTAGGATTTGAAAGTAGAGATATCCTTTAAAGATCTAAAAGATCTAATCTGCATGTGGATGGCAGCTACAATAGGTTAAAAACTAAAACCACATGCAGTATGTATGGGACCAGTTGGGATGTAATCCTATCTATCAATACAAGTCTGCCACATTGAAAGCTATAAAACTATCCATCTATAATTCTGTTGTATTCAGTTAGATCAATTGGACTTAAATTTTAGTTCTTGAAGATGTTTCGCTAGTCATCTGACTGGCTTTCTTAATTTAGAATTAGACTTTTACAAGAATACCCTGGGCTGTGTTCCAATCAGCATATAACACCAAGGTGAAAGGGAACCAACTGAATGTAAGGTGTTGATTGCATTGTTGTTAAAGGTTCCCATCCACACTGCCAATACCAGACAAATCCCATCTGATCTGACAAGAATTTAGTGAGTACCTGCATGGTGTTGGGGCTGAAAATGACCCAGTGTGGCCGCATGTGTCCCTACAGATACTAATGGGATCTACCGGTACACATGCAATCATAATTAAATGTGTATGTACACCTTAAGAGGTGTTATCAAAACTGCCCAGGGTAAGGCATCAAAATAGCATTGTAAATGGCAGACAATTGATGCCAAGTGGAGTCCTGACCTGAGGAACTGTCTTTTATTGTCTGCCATGTGCAATGCTGTTTTGACGCCTTAGCCTGTGCAGTTATATTCAAAGATATTGCTTATTATAAAAAGAAATAAGCAAGTCAAGCTTTAAAGGGCATGTCCACCCTTTCCCCAACTTTTTGCCAAATAATAGTTCTCCTTCCCCCAGCCCCAACCGCTATAAAATATTTGTTAAAAAGTGCCCTAATAGTTAATAAAGGGGTTTGTAGCTAGGGGGAGGGATCACAAAATGGGAGGGAGAGGGAGATGGCTGCAGTGCACATGGCAAACTGCTCCCGGAGGGGAGACAAGAGGCAGAGTCCTATATGGACTCTGCAGTACTCCTGGTGGGCAGTTTTTTGGTCGGGGGGGGGGGGGGGGGATTACTGGAGAACTATTTGGAGCTGGGATGTAAGGTAAGGATTTTTATTACACTGCAGAGTGGGCCAGTAGTGGGGGGAATTATAGGTTTGGGGTGGACATGCTCTTTAAGATAGAAAATCTATTAAGAAAGAAAAAGTTGTTTTTCCAATAAATTCATTTGCTTCTTTGACTCTGCTCAGTCCCAATAAGATAAGCAGAACCATCATCTCCATAAAAAGCACACGTATTAATGTGACTTAATTTAATAATCTGGAAGTTAATTCATGAACATTTCAGAACAATATGGGGCACTCCATTCTTACAAAAAGACACTATAAATTTCTGCAAACTCCACTATTCAAATGAATATCCACTAAAACACTGAAAGAGAAATGTTGCTTTTATAACTAGCCATTATGATAGTTTATTGCCAGTCCATTAACATAAAATGGTAGAATATGAAAAAGCTCAAAGATGTTATTTCACAAGAGGACAGTGATGATCTTCAGAATAGTCAGAGCTAGGAGAGATTCTCAAAGGAGTATGTTCTTGAGGCAATAATGTTTAGCAAAACCCTATAATGAATTTCAAGTGACTGGCCTGTAAATCTCAGGAGGCAGGAATGACCTGAGGCTGGCTGCTCTTCATGCCACAACTGTGGTTCAATGAGTTCTAATCTGACCCTCAAGTGACAATTCAGCTTTACAATAGCAATGAAAAATGCAAAGCCTAAAATTCGGGAGGAGATCCTATGGACTCGTGTCAGTTTGGAACATAGAAGAAACTCTATATGAGAAATTATTAAATTAAAGTCTGCAAGCATGTGAATAAAACATTTAATAATTATATTGGAATATTTAATGACAGCCTTTTTTATTTAAATGTTACATACAAGGAATAAACATACAGACAATTTAAGTAAGCATGTGTGCAATACACCCTTTCACATCCACAAACAAAATAGTAAGTTATTAGGGATAAATTATCTTCAAGAAAGCCGATACCTGCGTTGGTTTCTGTCATTAAATAGACCCCTGCAGACGTTTAGTATGTTGTTTCATGTGCTTATTACATTTTTGTTTCTTGTTTACTTTGTAGCAATAAAAAAATAGCTAAATGTGGTATGAAGTGACATGTATAACCATGCAATGAAAGTAACCTTTCAATCATTTTATATGAATCTTAAAATGTCTTGGACTTTGAACAGAATTTTCATTGCAGTATTTTTGTATGGATATTCAAGGTTAAAAATTGCCCCTTAAACAGGACAATTCAATCATGATTAGAAAAATGGTTATTAATAGGGAAATCAGTGGTGCAACTAGGAATCACTCTCCCCAATCTACTGTGGTTTTCTGGGGTTAAGCTATATCTGTCATAGGAAACGTAGTAATATGCCCCCCCCCCCCACCTCTTGGGGCCCCCTGCAGTTGGGGCAGATCCAGTGGTAGTTACAACCTTATGGAAAATATTTTTGCTGCTGCTGAAGATTAACTTTTGTAAAATATAAATTTGTAAACAGAAAAGAGATATTTAAAACATAGTTTCATGTTTAGGTTAAACCTACATCCTCCCAAGTTCTCTGTGAGTAAAACTGGCACAAGTTGTTCTTGGATGTTCAGACTGGGGAAACAGCCAACCAAAATGAATTAGGATGACTAATGTTAAGATACTGTTTCTCCTCCAACCAAACTTAATGTGAAACGCAGCTTATTTTGCTGTTGGCACTGGATAACGAACTGTCCATATATCTTGTGTCAAATGCCAAAAAAATGAAAGGCCTTCCAGAGATTTCCAACATGCATCTATTTTTTGTTGGATGATGATTGGACTTCGTATGATAAACCAACTTTCCTGTCAAATCCAACATGTGGTAAACTTTCCAGATGTTGTACAGGCCTGTTGAAAAAACACACAAGTACTAGCTATATTGCAAGCTAGCTTGCAACGGGGCAATACACAAACACTTATTTATATTAAAGATAAGAAAAGGAAAGTTATGAGACTGTCACCTAGGTTCTTTTTCCACAGACAAATGTCTTCTGCTATGCTGATGATTTCTAGCATTTTTTTTAAATAAAAAAAAAAAACCAGAATACCGACGATGCTCTATACATAAGGAACGTAAAAACTATTTATATGAAATAGCCAAATCTAAGGATAGATGTGGTCACTAAGTGCTTTTCAGATCCAGTGGAAATTAGTAGCAACAAGTTAAATTTTAAGCATGTATTCCTACAACAAAGGTATAGTTGTTTTCTTTTTTTATAACTTTCTTTTATAAAAATACAAAATAGAGGAGCATGGATCAAGTTATTTGTTTCAAATGTAAATTGATTCTTAAGAAAGGCAGCTCATGTAACAACTTCTAACATTAGGAAGAGGACAGCAAATGGTTTAATTTGAAGTTGGCCCAAGTATAAAAGCTGCAGAAGATAAAACGTCAGCACCAAGCCAAGAAGCATTTAGCGCACACTTACACAAATCACTAGAAATCTGATCTAAAGATCCACAGCAGCAGCAAAAGAGACTGCCAGCAACAAAATGAACCAGCATTATCCCCTATTCATGACAAAGGAGATTAACTCCTTTTCTACTCGTAAAGCCAGCAGTCCGTAGGGTTACTACGCAGCTGTGCGGTTTAAGAACATTTACAGTATACCACTGGCAATCTTTTGCATGACTCAACTTGTGCTCTTTTTTTAATCATAGTGATGGAATAAATGGGGTGTTTTTCCCTTTTTTTTTGCAAATCATAATACACTAGACCAATAGATGGTATGAATGATCTTCAGTTTATTCCTAGAAATAAGGTGTTTAGGGTTAAGGTGGACTTTCAAGAAAAAAAAAAAAAAATATATATATATATATATTTATATATATATATATATATATATATATATTGGAAAAGTAGTTATATTTAAACTACAGGATTATGAATTAGAAACAGTAGTCTGCCCCCAAACATTTTGTAAACACAAATCTACATGAAATTCCTTACAAAGTAAAAAGACGTCAAGACCTCTGACTATGGATTTATCCAACAATGTTGCATCTGTTGGCACAAGTCCTTACTTGGCTCAAATAGATGAAACATTCTCATTATCATGTTAATACTCGAAAGGGTCTGCAAACTGTAAATTTAACCAGTAAAATGAAATAGGTCAGTTATTTTATGGTTTACTACTAAGGACTAAAATAAATAGGACTAATACAAAAGGATTATTTTGTATTTTTTGGCCCTATACATGTAATTGGCAACATAATTAAAAAAGCATCTTGTGGCATTTAGTCATTATTTTAAAATATTCACTTTTCTCAAGGAGCCTATGCGTGGAACAAGCCCATTTGGAAGTCAGGATAAGTGGTAAAGGAATTAACACGGGTGTGCAAACAATATGTTGCAGTTCTATAATCACAGCATTGCAAATATTTGTCTAAAATGAGGTTGGCAATTGACTGTAGGACTTCATATAGAAGAATGATTATTAAGAACACTGTCCATTTGTACATCTTAATTGTTCCAACCATTTCACCTACCTATATTCAGTATTAGTATCTGAATAGTAATACATTTTTTAACATATTTTTGTGTGTGTCTTTCATGGACATTACAAATAAACATATGTTTTTGAGTAGATTATAATGTATTGTAAAAGACAGGTCAGCAATTGGGAAATGAATCAGCATTATTTAGTTTTTTACCTAAATTACATAAAGTTGGCTAATTTGTATTGTTTCCTTGGTGCATTTCGTAAATAATTATTTTCTTGCATCAGAACTGTATTGGTTTATCAAAAATATCAAAGTGAAGCCCTTCCTGTAGTATAATTACATCATTGATTGAGCACAATAAAAACAAGTTTATTTTTAGAAAAAATTCAGTTAAAAACTCCAGTTCCTAATTGTCACATATCTGTTCCTATCATTAAACATAAACAGTATTTTACATGGACTTGGTATACATAAAAAGTTGATATATGTAAAAGAATAATATCATTAAACCCATGCTAAAATTATGCATGCTATAATGTATGATTCTATTAACATTGTATTGTGAAAACTTTTTCACTTTATGAATAGCAGTGATTCACAGCATAAAAATGAGGGTATGCACATTTCATAGTACAATATACATATTGTAAATTTCATAGTACAATATACAATGATGGCTTAATTAATAAAATACAGTAAAATGTAAAAGATGCATGAAACGCAGCATGGGTAGGAAAGGCAGACTGTGAGTGTGCTTACTACCCATACAAGGATAGTGATGTCTGTGCTCTGCTCTCATCAGTCAGTTGGCCACGGTTCCAGGAAAAAGGGCTGCAGATACGAGTCTGACACCTGCAGCTCATTTCAGCACGACTTGGGGGAATTTCTACTCTCTAACGTAGTAATGCTAAAACCACAGATATAAGATACCAATGCACAATTGATGACAGAGGTGCTGTCCACTCAAATCTGCACCACTACGGAAAAGTAACAAAATGTACTAACATAAAGGATGCATCTGTGGAAGGGGGGTGCTGCTCCCCCAAAACCTGGTTCACTGTGTGAGAGAAGGTAAATAATTTAACTACTGAACAGAAGCTCTTCTGAGGGTGAATAGGTTGGACTTGATGGACGTATGTCTTTATTCAACCTGAATTACTATGTGTGTAATAATCCAAAGGTACCAGTTTCTTTTGGAGGATATTGAAAGATGACTGACAACGAATTCTTATCCCGTCTGCAAATGGAGGAGAAAAGAGCATTCCTTCTTTATAGAAAGCACACTGCCCTCTTGCTAATGCAGTTTTTCCCAAGCAGGAAGGACAGTGATTGCATCCCCTACTGAGTTATAATTATTGAAGGCCACAGGAACTCATTTTCAAGGACATGAACCTTATTATGTCCTAGTGTTAATGTGTACTCATTACAAAAACCCTAAGCATTTTACACATTTAGTGGACTAAACACAATTTTTTAGGAGCTTTAATTGCTCATTGTTCTGTAAAATTAAAATGAAAAATAAAACATACACTTGCTTGCCCTTTTTCAGAAACAATAGATCAGAAGTATAACAGACGAAAAGCTGTTAAAACTGAAATTTTTGCCATGAATAAATATAAACATAAATTAAGAGATTAAAAGGGAATAGTAAATATTGTAAAATTATTTCTAGAATCTGTGCTAGTTCTAAAGTTTGTTTATTAATCTACCTAATCTATCAATTCAGAAGTTACCAATCATGAGACTACTAGTTTGAGTGAAACCTTATTAATATGCATCACACCTTGCCCAGTAAGAAAGCTTCCAAGATGAGCCCAGGAGATGAAGGCAGACTTTAAAATATAACATTCTCAGGAAGGTAGGAGACACAACTCTTACCACCCATTTTTACTTACAAGTGGCAATATCTATATGCTTTACTTAGTGTACAATGTAATGCAAACTGCCAGTGTTAAAATTATTTTTACAGCAGAAACTCAAGCAGTTACTTTTCTGCATAGAATATAATAAGTATACAAACACGTGAGAAATATATATTGTATACAATCCAGCCATAAACACTAAAATCTGGTGCACATTGGCCAAATGGGGGACAATATTCCTGCTGGCAGATTACCAATCAAAAGCCTAATGATATGTCAGTTGTGATTTAAAGCAGTAGCTATGATATTTTGGCCCCACAATTAAAAAAGCACATTGAAAACCACAATATTGGCCGTGATTTACTGACATGTCTGACATCCTTTTAACCAACTGGCCAGAAAGATCGCTACGTCTCCTAAACACAGCCAATCACTTCCAGATCTGACAAATAAAATCGGGCTTAGAGTTCAGTCTGTGTGTATTAGCTCTAACATTGGCTGGAAAGAAAACAAGCATTTTTGGATTGACCAATTCAGGTAAAGTGTATCAACCTCCTTTAAGTGACAAAAAAAAACAAACAAACAAAAACAGAAAAAAAAATCCCTATGTTCATATTGCAGTTACTTATTTGTTATTTTTGTCAACATTCTTAATTGTGTAAATCTTACAGTCTCTTGGGGATTCCAGCTAATTCCTGGCTTTGCAATAATGTGATTTCTAGAGAGAATAGATCCATTAGGTTGAAAGCAGTGAACAATAAAAATTGCTTCTGCTTTCCGATGACCTGTCCCAAATGCAAAAACTAGAAAAATAAATTAAACTGAGATTTTAGCAATAACAAGAGATTTTAACACAGACAGCAGGGGGTTGCACTAAATACCCCAGTTGAAGGGCGGTAACCAGGTGGCGCTATTGGATTATCTGAGACAACCCCACACTTTACTTCAGTTCATAAATCATCACACATACAAACACTGAAAATAAAGTGTTAGAGGCACAGCTGGAGTAAGTCTGTTACACTGTCAAGGGATTCTTTCAGCATCTGTAAACTGTAAGCTCAGAAGCAGTTAACAGTCATAAGCAGAATTGGGAGACGTAATTATCCACCCAGTTAGGTCCATCACTAGATGTACTATATTTGTAACATTAGATCTAGGAAATTAACTTATTGGTTACGATCCTCCTGCTCACTGTTGACAGCTAACACATGTGGAGAGAATATACTGTATACAAATCTAAATGGCTAAATGATAGTGGGTGTCACTCCTCTAACATGCTAAATACAACTGTAATGCAATCAAAATAAAATACACATATTCAAATGATTTTTTTATGTACCTAGTGATGATACTTTGTGTAACTGACCCAAAAAATAAAAGGATTCAGGAATAAAGCCATTGGGCATTGCAGAGATGCTTATAATCAAGGTGTGAAGAAAAATGTCTTCAGTATATTAGAGGTATTTTCTTAGGTTGCAGTGCCCCCTGCTGCCTGAATTTTGTATTAAAATACATTAACGAGTTATCAAGACAGATTGTTCACATAAACCAAACAAAACACCTGCAGCATATTAGACATCTTGTTTTAAACATAAAAGTTTAGATAAAGTAAACCTTTCCATGAAAGTTCAGGATAAAACCCACTTCTTTTATACATTTAACACTTACTCCGAACACATCCCAGGACATACTGAATAATAAGCACTCCTTGCTGGTTTTTACCTGAATGCTATTACATTTATTACTAAACCTATTTCCTGACTTACGTTAGATATTTTGCTAATTAAAGCTGGCCATACACATATGCATTATCAGCCAATAATGAAAGTGTGTGTAGTGGGCAGCCATGTCTTTGCTATCGGACATGGTGATTTTTTTTTTAAAATAACGGTACTATCACCTGACAATATTGCAACGTGTATGGCCACCTTAAAATGATAAAGACTTAATAAGAGATTTGTAACCAAACATAAGGTCTGTGAAGTCAGAAGACAGAGTATTGGATTTGAAGTAGGAAGCAATGTTTGGGCACCCGGACTCAGAGCAAAAATGTACCAACTCCTACTTGTAAGTATATCTGTTGTAACCAGTTAGATCAACTGGACATAAAGTTTAGTTCTTGAAGACGTTTTGCTAGTCCCATAGCACATCCATGTTTTTGCTTATAGAATTTATCCCTGTATTTAAATTAGGTGGTATTCAGGCAGAAGACCAGTAGGGAACACACTTGTTCTGGGTTAAGATCTGTTAACTGGTAAGGGTGCTGTATTAGCCTAGCCATTTTCTCACCATATCAATAGCCCCCTTGGTGGATATACAGGTGAAGAGAGATGTCACATCTGCACCGAGTACTATATCTTCAATCTTGTTGGTGAAATCCTGGGAGATCTGGATGTGATGCTTAGAACTTCCAAACAATGCCCCTAAGATGTTGGCTAGGTATTTTGCCACCTTGTATGGTACAGAGTTGATGCTGCTGAATATAGGTCTTAGTGGTGCCCCTTCCTTGTGTATCTTTGGGAGTCCATATATACATGGATGTGCCTCACCAGGGTAGAGGCGATGATACATTGCTCGATCAATGGCTTTATCCTTTTAAAGGTGTTGTAGTAAGTCTATGACCTTTTTCTTGTAGCGGCTGGTGGGATCCCTTGTTAATGCCTCATATGTGTTGTTATCAGACAGGAGTGTGGTCACCTTAACATGGTAGTCTGAGGTGTTGAGTACCACTGTGCATCTTCCCATGTCTGCCGGCAAATTGGTGATACTGGAATCTTTCTTGAGGGATGTTAAGGCTCTTCTTTCCTATGTGTTCAGGTTAGATGAAGGGGGTTTAGCACTCGCTAAAGGATGCAGATACCTTAAGGCGAAGTTGTTCTGCCTCATTCTGTGGTACCTTATTATTGTGGATTGAGGTTTCTGTGGATGCTATAATATCCACCACAGGGATGGCTTTAGGAGTGATGGCAAAGTTCAAGCCCTTAGCCAGGACTTCCATTTCTGTCTGGGTCAAGGTCCTGTTAGACAAGTTTCTCACCCATTTCTCCTTGTTTGATAGTGGCAATTTTGTCTCAAATGTAGTTTGTCTCCTTTGGGGCTTTTCTGGGATGACAGAATAGAGAACATGTTTTGTTGCCTTTGCTGCCCTTACAGTGCTGAGAAAGTGAAAGTGCTTGTTTGGTGAAATCCATCACTCTTTCACAGGTGGCCACAGGTAGCTGTGGGGCCAGGTTCTGTTCTAATTTACTGATGTTCTGCATTAAAGCATCATCTGTAAAATGCGTCTGTCGCACTCGTTCCTTTAGAGGATATCTGCCATGTACAATGCTGTTTTGACCCCTTACCCTGGGCTATAACAACTCTTAGCCACAATGCAATCCCGCTTGCATTCATAATGTCCTTAACAACTAGCTGTAATATGCTAATTGGGACTTTCCAGGGTACATAATTGCTGACAGATTCTTGTACAAGTCATTCTGAATTGAGAAAGCCAGTGGAATGACTAGCAAAACGTCTTCAAGAACTAAACGTTATGTCCAGTTGATCTAACTGAATACAATAGATATACCATGACCTGGATGAATGAGAACCTTAACAAACATCCTACTTGTAAAATTAAATTATTATTATTAAATTATATTTATTAAATCATATGAAAAACAGCAATATGTTAAACTGTCCTATAATAAAAAAATAAATAAAAAACTGATCGTAGTCAAAGCATTATTGGAATAAATCCACAGCCTTGTCTTCCCCTGTGCGAAGACTATTACATTTTATACTGCAAGCCCTACTGTTACTTCCAAGATTGTGACTGCTGACATCATAGCCAATTACTGACTGGTGTTTACCCTGTTGCCTGCTCAAGCTAATAAAAAGCTCATTGATCAGAGGGAGGAGGCAGATACCTTTGCCAGAACGGAAGATAACGTATTAATAAATATCTGGATACAAAAGCATGTAATAAACTGGTAAAAAAAAAAAAAAGCAGTTGGGGTTGCAGGCAGATTGCTGACAAGTCTCCAGGTTATTGTTTTAAAGGTAGACATGCCTACCACATATTATTGCCTGCTACATTTTCCCTTTTTAATACTAATGAAATTGAGTTGACTGTAAACTAATTTCATTGGCTGGAATGTAAACTGTGCTGTTTGGGTAATGGTGCATGAAAAGGTTAACAAAATAACAACAAAGACACCTCTTAATGAAATAGTCCACAACATAATTTATCCCAGGATTTAGGCTTGGCAGAGCTGGCATGAGCACTGTGCCAAGAAAAAAAAAACATCTTTGAAAAACTAAAAGCAACAGGAGCATGCAAAGAAGAGTGGTATTAAGTGTGTCTTTGGCAGTGAATCCTGCGGACTCCAGTGGCTTGGCACAATGTATATTATTCAAGCAATACTCCACCACCTGTTTTTTCACAGATTGTGCCTATGTAAGACAGATGAATTTTCTTTAGGAAACATATTTTTCACCACGTTTTATTTTTCCTGGGGTCTCTCCTTCTTTAGGCATTTTTAAACAGTCCCTAAGAAAAAACTGTTGTCTATTTAGTACCAGCTTTTCTGCAGAAAAACTAATATAAGAAACAAGTTACACTTACGGTACAAAACCACATGGAATTCCCACTGCTGAACAACTATATATTTCAAAGACTGTTACATAAATAAGCAATGATGGCAAATACAAAAATAGCCAGTTATGTGTGAAAATATTGTAGATTTTGTAAATGCATACATATTTTTAATCTCACACATTATCCACATTATCATTATTATCAGTGTGTGTCTACAGGTCTCTCTTGCTATGTTTGATGACTCTATACTCTCAAATTCTATGAAGGAGGCACAGATTGTCCTCATTCCCAAACACAGTAAAGACTCACATCTGCCTGAGGCATATAGAACAATATCTCTCCTCCAGGTAGATGTGAAGGCTAAAATCCTGGCACTCAGAATGAATAAGGTTTTTTCATCCTTAGTGCATCACGGTCAAATGGGGTTTATGCCCAGAAAAAAGCCTCATTAAATAAGAGATGCCTATTAATGAATTTGGGGACCATTTATTATAATGTGGGGTTAAAGGGACAGTTCAGTGGAAATTATCACTATTTGTTAAATTGTTAGTTTGTGTAATGCCTTCTTAGTTATTCTACATATTCTCTCCCATTTTGAAAAATCAGTTGATTTCATACCCTTTGCTGTTTCCTGCTGTTGACATTAGCGAGCTGACATTTCAAGTTCTAATGGTCCTTCTTATTCCCAGACTGCACCACTTCATTGGAATGTTCCTAACAGTAATTTCTACTGATTGGCTGTTGGATGGGTCAAAGATGCTCAGATCTCTACTGAGCAACTGAATCAACCCAAGCGCTGGGTCAAGGGCAAGACCATAATGGTCTCTATTAGGGGTCCTGCAAACAGGAAGTCAGTAATTCGGTTGCATTTATTTATACACAGACAAAATGCTGAATTGGCAGATTAAGATCATTGGGATGAAAAAATACTGCTCTTTTTTATGAAAAGTACATGCATTTGCACTGAACTTCCCCTTTAAGATGTGTTGCGAGTGGCCCTAACTTTGGCTCTTACTGCAGAAATCTGGGTTTGGAGCTGCTTATTAAAAAGGAATTAAAATTCTGTATACAACCCCAGAGTTCTAGTAAATGGTTCTACATCTGCCAAACACAGAATGATAGACAATTCAAAATTCTGCCAGGACAAAACAAGGTTTCTAATACTTATTACCAGGTCATCTAAAATAATGCTAGAAATTGCAGAATAGCAGAAATTGCAATAGCAATTGAATTGTTGTCACATCCTATATCTTTTTTACTTTATGCTGCTATTTATTAGGAATCCAATATTCATTAAAGAACAGTCAACTGGATAAGTCAAACGATCAGCTGTTGGTCCCTAAATGATTTTTGAATCAGTCACATGCCCTTATATTTATAACACCACACGTGTAATATTATGATGAAAAAAAACAGGACTATTAAAAGTTGGTTATTTCTCTTTTTTTCAGTGCACGGTAATGATAAACATAGCGGTTCTTGTAAATTAGGAGTTCATGTATTTTCTACATGAATGATAGACTATTGACTATTCTGCCAGAAAAACAAGGTTTCTTATACTTTTAACCAGTCATCTAAAAAGATGCTAGATAAATAAATAGCAGTAATATTTGCAATAGCAAACGGATATGCTGTCCTATGTTATTTATAGGGAAAGTCATTAAAGATCAGTGATCAGCTGTGGTGGCACTTAATTTTTGATTTAGTCATAAATCTTGTAAGATGTCTTTAATATAATTTTAATCACATGCCCTTATATTAATAACACTGCACTTGTAATATGAAGAAAAAGCAGTACTATTCAAAAGTGCTTTGTTTCTCTGTTTCTTTAGTGCACATTAATGATAAACATAGCGGTTAATGCAAATTGGTGGTAAAGTTTTTTCCAACTTGCAAAACAAACACAGGCTGATAAGCAATGAATTATTCTGCCATAAAAACAAGGGTTCTAATACCTTTCACCAGTCGTCTAAAAAGATGCTAGATAAATAAGTAGCACAAATTGCAATAGCAAAGGATTTTTTGTATAATCATATATCTTTTTTAACTTTATTTTTCAATGTAGCTATGATAAACACAGAGGTTAATGTAATTTGGTGAGAAAGTGTTTTCTACATTCAAACATACACAGAATGATAGGCAATAATTCATTCTGCCATAAAAACAAAGTTTCTAATACTTTTTACCAGTTATCTAAAAAGATGCTAGATAAATAAAGTAGCAGAAATTGCAAAAGCAATTGAATTGTTGTCACATCCTATATCTTTTTTAACTTTATGCTGTCACATGTATTATTAGGAAACCAATATTCATTAAAGAACAGTCATCTGGATAAGTCACATTATCATCTCTTGGCCCATAGTCAGTGATAAATCTTGTAAATATATTTATTATTATGTCTAGTTACATACACTTATATTTATAACACCACACATGTAATATTATGATGAAAAAAACAGGACTATAAAAAAGTGCTTATTTCTTTTTTTTTTTTTCAGTGCACAGTTATAAACATAACGGTAAGTTAGGAGTTAATGTTTTTTTTTCTACATGCAAACCTTACATAGATTGATAGGCTACGGACTATTCTGCCAGAAAAACAAGGTTTCTAATTTTTTACCAGTCATCTAAAAAAAATGTATTTATCTTTATGCTGTCCTATGTTATGTATAGAGAAAGCAATAGTCATTAAAGAAGAGTGATCTGGGTCACATTGATCAACTGGTGGCCCTTAATTTTTGATTTAGTCATAAATCTTGTAAAATGTCATTAATATCATTTAAATCACAGGCCCTTACATAAATAACACTGCATTTTTATTATTATGATGAAAAATCAGGAGTATTCAAAAGTGCTTATTTCTGTCACGAACTTACCTGCCGCTCCGGTCCGATTTGAAAAGCCGGCGTCCTCCTGGAGTAGTTAGCTACCTCTGTAGCGTTAGCTACCTCTGGCTCCTTACTCACCTGCCTTGGATCCTGCTCCACTCCTGCTCCTTGTACTTACCTTGCCTGTCTCCAGAGATTTCCTTGCCTGTATCCAATACTTACCTTGCCTGTATCCAGTACTTACCTTGCCTGTCTCCAGTGACTACCTTGCCAGTATCCAGTACTTTCCTTGCCTGTCTCCAGTGACTACCTTGCCTGTATCTAGTACTCACCTTGCCGGTCTCCAGTGACTACCTTGCCCGTATCCAGTATCCAGTATTCACCGAGCCTGTCTCCAGTGTCTACCTTGCTTGTATCCAGTATCCGTCTACTCACCTCTTCTGTATCCAGTTACCTACCTTACCTGTATCCAGTATCCAGCCTTCAGTTCCCAGCAGCACCTTGTTCCTGGTTCCAGCCTACAGTTCCCAGCAGCCTCTGTGTCCTGCACATTCCGGACTATCAGCCTCCTCCTAAAAGCGTACTGTAAGTACTCCGGCCGTCCGGCCATTTGTTACAGTACTATCGGGCCATGGAAACGCCTGAGCGGACTATGGCCGAAGTGAGTAAAACTCTCCAAGCTTTGTCCAAACGCATGGACCTGTTTGAACATCATCAGGGCCAGCTGGCTCAGTTCATGGATTCCCTTGCTGTCCGGCTACCCCCAGCTGCTGCCTCTGCCCTGGGTTCTACGCCACCTCCTTCGGCGGCCGGATCCGGTGATCCTTCTCTTCGGAGAGAGCCCCGCATACCTCCACCCTCGCGGTTTGATGGTGATGCCCAAGCCTGCCGTGGGTTCATTAATCAGTGCCGTATCCAATTTGAACTTCAACCATCTCATTTTGCATCGGATCGTGCAAAGGTTGGGTACATCATCGCCTTGTTGGAGGGCAATGCACTGGCCTGGGCTTCTCCTTTATGGGAAAAAGACGATCCTCTAGTCTACAATGTTACGGACTTCCTGAGTATGTTTCGCAAGGTCTTCGATGCTCCATGAAGAACCTCTGCCGACTCCTCCCATTTGATACAGCTCCGCCAAGGGTCACGTTCCGTGGGTCAATATGCTATCGAATTTCGTACCCTCGCTGCGGAGACTTCTTGGAACAATGAGGCACTTACTGCAGCCTTTTGGCAGGGACTCTCTGATCGCCTCAAGGACGAATTAGTATCTAGGGAACTACCTGTCCTATTGGAAGACTTGATTACACTATGCATACAGATTGATACCCGCTTTCGTGAACGGCAGGCAGAAAGGTCTGCAGCTCGTTCCAACCTCCCTAAGACCTTTCCTAGGCCTGTTCAGACCTTTCCGCAACCCATATCTTTGGGTGAAGAGCCGATGCAAATTGGCGGCACTCATCTATCCCCCGAGGAAAAATCACGCCGACGTACCAATGGACTTTGTCTCTATTGTGCTGAGCAAGGACACTGTCACGAACGCCAGTTTGCTGGGCACGTGATCTGACTAATTAATCGGTATTCGCTGCCACCACTTTAAGTTACGGCCTTAAAGACGCCCCAAAAACCCACACTGACTATGCACACCCCTGTCCTGGCAGCTAAATGGTTAACACTACACCATTCACTCCAGCAACTAACTGGTTAATTAGCATCAGTCCTTCACAAGCAGTCACAGAGTTAATTAGCATTTACACTGCACACTCCATTCAAACACATATAAAATTATCAGAGGCTAACTGAGTTCTTTTAGAGCATCAAAGACAAAACTTATTAAATTTTAGATTTAATATTCCAAAAGGCGGACAGTGCATAAAATACAAAAATAAAATAAGATGGTGTTATAAAAAATGACATACAATAAGTACAACAGTTATAGAAAATAAAAAGGATAAAAATATTCACAGACCCTACTCACTAGAAGAAGTCCTGTGTCCTGGGGCAGGATGAAACATTGGGTCCATACACACGTTCTTAGCATGTCCCCAAGTATGAACAACATTATTTGGGCTACCAGGCTTTTTAAACTATTTGATGAAACACCCCCTCCTCCTGGTTATTGCATGAGGTGGGAGTGTCTAGCAATGTCCAGATTTACGACTAGCCAAAAGCACTCGTTCCCCGTCAGTTAGACAGATTCCATTTAAATGTAGATATGTACATTGTATTGAGATATTGACCACATATTCCTTTCCGGTATTAATTATCAATTCCTCCAATACCAAACATGACCTGTGTGTAATCCATATTTCCCCAGATATTAATAACTTGCCTTGGCAAGGGAATAAGGGCTCCATGTTGGGTATCCTATTAATGGGCCTTCTATTCCATTCCTAAATATAATATTGGTTTCTATCTTACACATTCCAATACCGAAATACATTTATTTTACATGTATGACTGTCCTTAAGATGACCTCTTAGTCCCCACCAGACCCCTAGCTGTAGAGAATTCCAGATGCACGGTTCGGCTCCACATTGTCTAGAAAAGGAGACCTGGTTCCATGCTTCACTAATCGTAATATAAACAATAGGACTGTTCTAGGGTGGAATGGTATTTTTATTGGTCCTAAGAACTAATACCAATAGTTAACCCATTCTTACCAAGTCACTACACATTTTCCTGACAGACACTTTGTAAGAAATTGCCCCCAGAAGTCGGGAAACTCCAGGACCTAGAAGTTAAGGAGGAGCTCCTTCTAGGTAACGTTAAGTATCCTGCCAAATTTGAACCACTGAAACTCTTTCTACCAGCTACTATCACCTGTAATGGTAAAACTTTTTCCTCTCAGGCCTTTGTCGATTCTGGTGCCGCTGGAAATTTCATCGATTCTACCTTTGCAGCACAATTGGGGCTTCCTCTCCTTCACTTGCAGCAACCTCTTCGAGTTCTGGCTATTGATAATAACCTGTTGGCTTCAGAATTCATCTCCAAATCTACATACGAAGTCCTATTCCGCATTGGCATATTTCACCAAGAACGTTTATCTTTTCTTGTCATCCAAAGCCCTTCTGCCCCCCTCATTCTCGGACTTCCATGGCTCAGACTACACAACCCTGTTATAGATTGGTCTAACAATGAACTCAAGTCTTGGAGCCCCTTCTGTTTCAAAAATTGTCTTTCAACTCATTGCACTACCATTACATGTGAGAATAAATCTGAGAAAAACCTCCCTGAATGTTATTGTGATTTCTCTGATGTGTTCTGTAAAAAGCGAGCTGACAAGCTACCACCGCACCGTTCCTACGATTGCCCCATCGATCTTCTTTCTGGTACTATGCCTCCTCGGGGACGCACATACCCACTGTCTCCCTCAGAAACTCTAGCCATGAAAGAGTACATTACTGAACATTTGTCTAGGGGTTTCATACAACCTTCCACTTCCCGTTGAAAAAAAAGACGGAGGTTTACGACCCTGCATCGACTACCGTGGGTTAAATAAAATCACTATAAAGAATCGTTATCCTCTCCCTCTCATCTCTGAGCTATTTGACCAGATAAAAGGGGCTAAAATATTTACCAAACTGGATTTTCGGGGGGCATACAATCTGATCCGTATACGCCAAGGTGACGAGTGGAAGACCGCCTTTAACACTAGGGACGGTCACTACGAATATCTCGTAATGCCCTTTGGCCTTTGTAATGCTCCAGCGGTGTTCCAAGAATTCGTAAATTACATTTTCCGGGATATGTTGGGTATCTCTGTAGTAGTATATCTCAAAGACATTTTAATCTTTTCTCATGATCTGCCCTCACACCGCATCCATGTTAAACAGGTGTTACTACGTCTGAGAGAGAATAGCCTATATGCCAAACTGGAAAAGTGTCTGTTTGAGTGTTCACAAGTACCCTTCCTGGGCTACATCGTATCTGCGCAAGGGTTCCAGATGGACTTGGGTGCTGGAGCCGTCCTTTCCCAAAGACAAGGCCCTAAAAGGAAACTCCATCTCTGTGCTTATTTCTCTAAGAAGTTTCTACCCAACGAGCGAAACTATGATGTTGGAAATAGGGAACTTCTTGCCATCAAACTGGCTCTCGAGGAGTGACGTCATCTATTGGAAGGCACATCTGTACCTATCACCATCCTTACCAACCATAAAAATCTCGAATACATCCAGAATCTCAAAAGGTTAAATCTCCGTCAAGCACGGTGGTCTTTATTCTTTTCCCGATTCAACTTTGTTATCACTTACCAACCTGGTTCCAAAAACAAAAAAGCTGATGCCCGGTCCAGGTCATTTGTTGCTTCCGACTGTTTTAATGAAGATAAGGGCTCCATTATTCCAACCACTAAAATCTTGGCCTCTATATCTCCTCAACTTTGTTCCAAGATCCAAGCCGCACAAGATTCTGCTCCTCCAGACACACCCTCTGGCAAAATCTTTGTTCCTGTTTCATTTCGGAAAGATATCCTTCTTCATACTCACTGTTCCAAGCAAGCCGGGCATCCCGGGGTTAACAAAACTTTTAGTATTCTTGCCCGTTCCCTTTGGTGGCCCAAAATGAGAAAGGATGTTAAAGACTTAATTCAAGTGTGTACCAGCTGTGCTCAATCCAAGTCTTCTAGAACCCTCCCCTGTGGTCTTCTTCAACCCCTCCCCATTCCGTCCAGACCTTGGACCCATCTATCAATGGACTTTATTGTTGAACTTCCACCTTCCAAGAAAAACACGGTTATATGGGTGACAGTAGACCGCTTCAGCAAAATGGCCCATTTTGTACCCCTCCCCAAACTACCATCCTTAACGAAGTTAGCGCAACTATTTATTTCACATATCTTCCGCTTTCATGGATTCTGAAATTGTATCTGACAGGGGTTCTCAATTTGTTTCCAAATTTTGGAGGGCACTTTGTAAGTCCATGAACATCAAGTTACAATTCTCCTCGGCTTACCACCCACAGTCCAATGGGTCTACTGAACGCACTAATCAGTCTTTGGAACAATATCTTCGTTGTTACATTTCCTATACTCAGGATGATTCGGCCGACCTTCTGCCTTGGGCTGAGTTCGCCCATAACAATTCATCTCATGCTTCTACTGGGAAATCTCCTTTTTTTGTGTGTGTTTGGGCCGAATGTTAGATGTTTTACTCAGGATTTTCTTTTCACACAAGTACCTGCTGCCAATGACTCGGCGGCCCAGATGACCCCTATCTGGCATGCTACGGAAGTCAGCCTTCAGAAATCTGCTTTTGGTACAAAAAACTGCAGCAGATAGGAGACGTAGAGAACCCCCAGTTTATTCGGTTGGAGATAAAGTGTGGCTCTCCTCTGCTCATATTAACCTACGGGTTCCTTCCTCTAAACTGGGACCCAAATTTATTGGTCCTTTTCCTATCCTGGAATTAATCGGTCCAGTGGCTGTTCGCCTCCAACTGCCTTCCAGCATGCGGATTCCTAATGTGTTTCATATTTCCCTCATCAGGCCAGTATGCTCTAATCAGTATTCCACATCTTTACTACCTCCAGTTCCAATTTCCGTTGATGGTCAGCAGGAGTTTGAGGTTGAGAAAATCTTGGACTCTAGATTCTGGAGGAGGTCTCTTCAGTATTTGGTCCACTGGAAAGGATTCGGCCCAGAAGAAAGATCTTGGATTAAACATGCTGATGTGCACGCTCATCGTCTAGTCAGAGCTTTCCATAGAAGTTTTCAAGGGAAACCTGGCCCGTTGGGTCCGGTGGCCCCCCGTAAGGGGGGGTACTGTCACGAACTTACCTGCCGCTCCGGTCCCGATTTGAAAAGCCGGCGTCCTCCTGGACCCGGCGCCGGATAGTAGCATTAGCTACCCCTGGCTCCTTACTCACCTGCCTTGGATCCTGCTCCGCTCCTGCTCCTTGTACTTACCTTGCCTGTCTCCAGAGATTTCCTTGCCTGTATCCAATACTTACCTTGCCTGTATCCAGTACTTACCTTGCCTGTCTCCAGTGACTACCTTGCCTGTATCCAGTACTTACCTTGCCTGTCTCCAGTGACTACCTTGCCTGTATCCAGTACTCACCTTGCCGGTCTCCAGTGACTACCTTGCCCGTATCCAGTATCCAGTATTCACCGAGCCTGTCTCCAGTGTCTACCTTGCCTGTATCCAGTATCCGTCTACTCACCTCATCTGTATCCAGTTACCTACCTTACCTGTTTCCAGTATCCAGCCTTCAGTTCCCAGCAGCACCTTGTTCCTGGTTCCAGCCTACTTTTCCCAGCAGCCTCTGTGTCCTGCACATTCCAGACTATCAGCCTCCTCCTAAAAGCTTACTGTAAGTACTCCGGCCATTTGTTACAATTTCTCTGTTTTTCAATGCACAGTAATGATAAACATAGCGGTTAATGTAAATTAGCGGGGGGTGTAATGTTTTTTTTCTACATGCAAAGAAATACAGAATGATGGGCAATTAATAATTCTGCCAGAATAAACAAGGTTTCTAATACAAGTTTTCTAATAACAAGGTTTCTAATAATACCAGTCATCTAAAAAGATGCTATATAAATAAGTGGCAGAAACTGCACAAGCAATTGAATTGTTGTTATAATAAACATAGCGGTTAATTTAAATTGGGGGTAATTTTTTTTTACCTGCAAACATAATGATAGGCAATGAATTATTCTGCCAGAAAAACATCCTCTCCACTTTAAACTGCAGAGAGAGAGAGCGAGTGAGAGACTCTCTGTCTAAGCGCCCCATTATATAATAGGCTTAACTGTCTGATCTATTCTAATAAAATCCTGAAGCCGTGTGTGTCACTGCAGTTCCTTAGGAATTAACACTAGAAGGAGATGGTATAATTGTCTCTGCAGTTCCTATTGACTTACCACTAGAGGGAGAAACACTGGGAACAAGCAAGGCAAGAACACAGCAGTTACGCAGATTACACAGGTTGCCTTGTGCCTTGGACGGGGGGACGACTCTGGCCTTGGGACACTAAGAGGGAACTCTAGCCTTGGGATATGGAGAAGGGGGACGATGGCTTTGGGACATGGAGGAGAGGACTATGGCCTCTTTGGGCACTTGGGCTTTTAGTGCCTGTTGTAAACAGGCTTAATGTCTAGTGTTTAATAATACACTAATATATTTATAAAACTGTATTTATATTATTAAATTGCAATAGCAAATGAATTGTTGAAAATCCAATGTCTTTTATTTTAATGCTGTCCTATATTATTTATAGGGAAAGCAATATTCATTTAAAAACAGTGATCTGGGTAAGTCACATTGATCAGCTGGTTGTATTATTATGATGGAGAAATGAGGTGTTATCAAAAGTGCTTTTTTCTATGTTTTTCAATGCACAGTAAAAATAAACATAGCGGTTAATTTAAATTGGGGGTAATGTTTTTTTCTTCCTGCAAACATACACATAATGATAGGCAAAGAATTATTTCTCAAGAAAAAACATCCTCTCCACTTTAAACTGCAGAGAGGGAGACTCTCTGTCTATCCGCCCCATTATATAACAGCTTAACTGTCTCGTTTATTATATAAAATACTAAAGGTGCATCCATGAATCTGTGTGTGTCACTGCAGTTCTAATGGAATTAACATAGAGGGAGATGGTACTATTCTCTGCAGTTTCTATTGACTCACCACTAGAGGGAGAAACACAGGAAACAAGCAAGGCAGAACACAGCAGTTACACAGATTACACAGGTTGCCTTGGGACAATGATGAGGGGGGACTCTGGCCTTGGGACACTAAAGAGGGAACTCTGGCCTTGGGACATGGAGGAGGGGTACTATGGCCTAGAGACATGGAGGTGAGGGGCGACTCTGGCCTTGGGAGACTAACAGGGAACTCTGGCCTTGGGACATTAAAGTTGCAATCTGGGCTTCTAGCACCCTTTATACGCCATTATATGTAAAATACTGCATTTGTATTATGATGATGAAAAAAAGGACAATTCAAAAGTGCTTATTTCTCTGTTTTTCCAATGCACAGTAATGATAATCATAGGGGGAGATACAATATGGCTCATTTTCGTCTAGCTCTAACATGGGCAAGGAAAAAGAAACCCCTCCTCCTGGTACTCCAGTTCATTAAGCCAGTGTTGTCAGCCTTTGAAATCATTAGACAGTGTTATCAGTGCTTCAGATCATTATCCAGTGTAAGTCAACCATTCAGTAGCCAGTGTTGTCAGCCCTTCAGATTGTTAGCCAGTGTAAGTTAGCCCTCTAGCAGTGTTGTCAGCCCTCCAGTTCATTTGGGACAAGGGAAACTTTGGGTAAGTATAACTTGACCTAGAAAATCTACCCACGGGTGAGAACTTTGCAATTCAATGGAGGAGACATGGAAAGCAGGTACATAATGTATATCATGTCAATGCTGGCAGCTGGAAGGGTTAATACATGGAGGGTTATATCGTTTGTATTCAATTAGATCAACCGGACTTGAAGTTTAGTTCTTGGAGACGTTTCGCTAGTCATCCGACTGGCTTTCTCAATTCAGAATGACTTGTACAAGAATCTGTGGCAATTATGTACCCAGGAAAATCCCAATTAGCATATCACAGCCAGGTGTTAAGGGCGTGATTAGATAGTGGCTAAGAGGTGTTATAAAAAATCTACCCAAGTGTGAAAAACTTAGCAATTCAGGTCATAACCTACAAGTGTAAGGGGTAGGGGGAAGATTTTAGGACTATAATTGTCCTTTAACCAAATCATGCACTTAAAAAAAGTAGCAGGCAACAATGTAAAATGGGAATAGTGGTCGTAAAAATTGTGTAACCTAAACAAAGTGTCTGACCTAAGCAAAGGGGTCTTGCAAACCATTAAATGGCCACTTGGCTGTATTTGCCCCCCAGGCCAAAGATCCCAGTCCTCCACTGAAAGCTGCTGCAGACTTTATATAAAAGAGACCCTGTGACTAGTAGCCATGAGATCCCTAGCCCTGCCTCTTTCTTCCTTCCACCCAACTCTCCAATTAGAACTTAGAGTCGACGAGGAGTGAACAATTCAATGGAAGAGACATGGAAAGCAGGTACATACTGTATATCATGTCAATGCGGCAGCTGGAAGGTTATACCAAGAGGGTACATGGAAAGCAGGTACATACTGTATATATGTCAATGCCCGCAGCTGGAAGGGTTAAACGGAATACTTGCTGGCACTGAAAGTGTTAATAGGAAAGTCTGCTGGCATTGAACATGGTAATACTCTCTGGCACTGAAGTGTAAATTTCCCTGTTCTGTCCTACCCCACTGAAAACAATTTCTGGGGAGAACACTGGTGCCACATACCGCACATCACTGAAACCTATTCTGTCAATCAGTATTTCATTTGTGGCCCCCCAAGCTGGCCTCTAATTAAAGATTAGGGGTGCCACAGATGCGATTACGTTCTGAAAGAAACACAGAAAAACATCTAGCTCTAAAATGGGCAAGGAAGAGGAAACCCCTCCTCCTGGTACTCCAGTTGTTTGCCAGTGTTGTCAGCCTTTGAGATCCATTAGACAGTGTTGTCAGTCCTTTAGATGTTATCCAGTAATGTCAGCCCTGCAGTTTATTGGCTAGGTTGTCAGCCTTTGAGATACATTAGACAGCTTTGTCAGTGCTTGGATCATATCCAGTGTAAGTCAACAATCCAATTATTTAGCCAATGATGTCAGCCCTCCAGTTCATTAGCCAGTGTTGTTGTCAGCCCTTCAGATTGTTAGCTAGTGTAAGTTAGCCCTCTAGCTCATGAGCAGTGTTGTCAGCTCTCCAGCTCATTAGCCAGTATAGTCAGCCCTCCAGTCATTAGGGACAAGGGAAACTTTGGGTAAGTATAACTTGGCCTAGAAAATCTACCCAAGGGTGAGAACTTTGGATGAAAGGCCTCTTGTTAAAAGCCAGTAGGCGGGGGGTGGGGTGGATTGATAGCCTGTAATACTAATCCAATGCAAGTCAGGGAGACAACCTTCCCAAGAAAATGCAACCACAAGCAAGGAGTGTCAGCCCAGATAAAGACTCAAAGTAAAACTGTTAGGACCTTCCATACTGGGGTTACCTTGACGTGGTTGGAAGGCAAACCCCATGTTTTTACTGTTTGCACTAGCATAGATATTATGATATATGGGGCCCAGGAATGTGTATTGATCATCTCTTTTAGTGTTGTGTCACTGCAGTTCCACTAGAGAGAGATGGTCCGATTGTTTCTGCAGTTCCTATTGACTACCACTAGAGGGAGAAACACAGGAAACAAAGCAAGGCAGTTATACAAGATTTACACAGGTTGTCTTTGAAAGAGGGCGAATTGGAGGGGACTTTGGCCATGGACACTGAATGGGGACTTGGCCTTGGAAGACTAACAGGGAACTCTGGCCTTGGGCCTAAAGGGGCACGCTGAGCTTCTAGCGCCTGTTATTGTAAAGACTTTTTAGTGCCAGTATCCAGTACTTACCTTGCCAGTATCCAGTACTTACCTTGCCTGCCTCCAGTGACCACCTTGCCAGTATCCAGTACTTACCTTGCCAGTATCCAGTACTTACCTTGCCAGTAGTCCTGGACCCCAATGATATTAATCATGTGTCTGTGGGGGGTTGTGAGGGAGAGGGTTGCACTAGACACTACAGCTCTCAACCTCAGACCAAACGGAGCTTTCCCAGCTCACAGGGTCAAAACCAGGTTGAGGGCTGCTGTCACTTATCATATACCACTTACCAGGTATATAAAACACTGCCACCACCCACACACTAACGGCTGTGGGAACCAATACCAGTGATGATACCACAACTCTCAACCTCAGACCAAACAAAGCTTTCCCAGCTCACCGGGTCAAAACCAGGTTGAAGGTTGTCATCACTAACATATACCACTTACCAGGTATATAAACTACTGCAAAAACCCACTTCTACGCCGTGGAAACCGATACCAGCCTTAATGGTTATAAATGTAAAATAATACTAATTACCTGTACACTCGCTGCCACACTCAGGCAGGAATAGTACCAGATAATACAACAAGTACTAAATGCAATTACTACACGTAGCGTCTCAGAGGACAGGATTCTTACTTAGTTCTGTTAGAGCACTAGGAGAATCAGCTTAATGATTTTATAGAATATCGTTTAATAAAAGAAAAACAAAAACGGTGCAATAGTGGTTACAAAAATAATTAATAAACAGACATAAAAACAACAACAGTAAAATAAATGGATAAAAGGGAAAAATACTTATGAAAGTGAAAGTCCAAGTCCTTAAAAGAATAAGTCCATAGACGGTAAAAGAGTTCCTGGCTCCAAAAAGGTAACTCACTGTAATCCACTTTGATGTTTTATAAGATGTAAAATCAGGAGCTCCTCTCCAGTAGCTGTGTAGCCTTATCTACCCCCAGGCAAAGGAGGGCAAATGATTTACCCAACCATCAGGTGTAGGCTGGACTGAGGGTGTGTCAGATATGTGATTACCTATGGAAGACACACCCGCAGTGACATTATGTTTTACAGAATCCATATCTCTGTGGCCCAAGGTGCTACCAACTGGAAATCACTAAATTAGTTATTGTCATGAATTTACCAGTTGATAGACACCAAACATGACAGATATGGAAAATATAGTTGACCAGAACGACATAAGGTAGGTTTCCATCCTCTACTAAGGCCTACATACATGGTGTTTGGGTTGTACCGACTGGTCTCACCTACCTGGAACCATATTTCATATCGGCTTGGCATATTCTATTACATAGGCAGAGTTATGTATAGGTTATGGAAAAGGGAATTGTGCCTTTATTGGCTAAGATCAAGTGTAGTATCTGTTCTTATCAGTAGGAAAAGGGGATACCCTTACTGGGCCTGGGGACGGACCCCCCAGTACGAAAGTAGGAATGGGTCTGCACGCTACACACATTTGATCAAAGCCTTAAGCTGGAAGCGTCACTTCCCTGTCTCTTGGAATAAGACTGGGTGAAGTATCCACTCTGGCCAGTGCATGGTTGAGAGGGGGATGGGCTTCCCGAAGGGCCCACCTCCCAAGCTCCCGCCTGGTCTTGAGTGGATATGGAGCCTGGTCGAAGCCTTGGGGCAGAGAGGTGCATCCCTTTAGCACTACTGTGCACTTGGGAGCACGTGTTTTAGCACTTCCCTCACTTTCCTGCCATAGCTTCGGCTATGGCGGAAACATTTTTGTTCCCCTGACCGAAAGGTCGGGGCCTAATTTGGCCGCACATTTATTAATTGTACACTAGGTACACACTATTTATTTAACTGGCACTTTCATGTGCACTTTTTGTTTTGTGTTGTGTGTTCACGTATTGTGGCGGGATTGCCTGGGCCCTTTTTGGGGCCTTCAGGTTTTTCCCATTCGAACCCCCCCTGGAAGCTTCCTGGTGGCAGCTGGGAGCAGAAAGGGAGGGCTAGTATGGTGGTTCCTGACGCCTACCGGCTGATGGGACAAATGTAGCCTCCTCCTAGCCCTACGGCTTAACAGCTATGGGCATAAGGGGGAGGCAGATGGATCCCGATCCACTTGCACGTTTGCTGCACTGTGGTGACGATCACAAGAAAGCACGCTTCCCGAGCTTTCATTAAAAAAAAAAAAATAGGAATGGGTCTGCACACTACGCTTGGTCGAGGTCATGGGCCGAGTGGTGGCTTGGAAGCCCGGCTATCCCTTTGCACTATTGAGCACTGGGAGCACTGGTTTTACTCCTCGCACATCCTGGTTCCCCGTTAAAGGGGACCGGATAATTTTTTTGCCTTTGCCGGATGAGGCTTAGGCCCTATTGGCGCACTCCATTAATTTGCCTGGATGAATTGGCACCCTTATTTATTGCACTATGCACCTATCCCCACTCCCCACTAAATTTTTTTTTTGATTTTCGTTTTGTCACTGTATGTAGCGGGACAGGCTGGGTCCTCGGACCTTCAGCTTTCCCAATTGTACCCCCCTGAGGACTTCCTGGTGGCAGCTGGGCGCCTGGAAGCCCTAAAGATCCCCTCTGTGGTGGGTCCAGTTGCGGCTGGACAACCGGGAGGGGAAGATGGTCCTGACTACCACTAGAGCACTTGTGTGTTCACTTGTGGTGTGAGGCACGAAAGCACGTACCGGGCTTTCAATAAAAAAAAAAAAATAGGTAAACCAAAGGTCACATTCCCAGGTCTGTTTGACCTCCTGCTGAGATCAGGAGACTCAAGTCTACTGTCTCCTTTAGAAGTAAGGTACAAGGAATAACAATCCTTGGCATCCTGCTGGGTTTCATGACACTTCCACCAAATGGTACCGAAATACAGCTCAAAAGAGGAAAACACACATGTGCAAATAAATAAACAAATGGGATCCTACTATTACAGACATTATATAATTAATAATTATACTAGATCTGCTTATAGCAGGATCCATATCATGACATCCAGTACTTACCTTGCCTGCCTCCAGTGACCACCTTGCCAGTATCCAGTACTTACCTTGCCAGTATCCAGTACTCCTCTGATGAAGCGGAAGTAACCGCGAAACGCGTCAGGCCACGCTCCCTCCCCCTCTGGCGTTTTCCCTACCTATGAAATGTTATGCAGTGTTATCGATTTATTGCTTTTAATAATCCACAATAAATGCGAAGTTTTATCTGGATAAACACTTTGGATTAAGTGCTGTTTTGGATGTATCTCGTCGCTCTCAATACTTATTGCTTCATTGCCTTATGTCTGAAGAGGTCGGACGGACCATTTGGCGTCTGGAGATCCCGGTAAACAGTACTAACACCTGCGGTGCAGCTCCCCACAGTGAGTAGATGATATACTTAGAGTATCCAGTACTTACCTTGCCTGCCTCCAGTGACCACCTTGCCAGTATCCAGTACTTACCTTGCCTGCCTCCAGTGACTACCTTGCCTGTATCCAGTACTTATCTTGCCGGTCTCCAGTGACTACCTTGCCTGTATCCAGTTTCCGTCTACTCACCTCATCTGTATCCAGTTACCTACCTTACCTGTATCCAGTATCCAGCCTACAGTTCCCAGCAGCCTCTGTGTCCTGCACATTCCGGACTATCAGCCTCCTCCTAAAAGCGTACTGTAAGTACCCCGGCCGTCCGGCCATTTGTTACAGAGAGGAATAGATTCAAGAGAGAAAAATATTATTCTCCCTCTTTACAAGGCACTGGTAAGGCCTCATTTGCAATATGCGGTGCAGTTTTGGAATCCCATATACAAAAGGGACATCTTGGAAATTGAGGCAGTTCAGAGAAGGGCAACTAAAATAATAAGAGGAATGGAGGGGCTTGAATATGCCAGATTAGGCATATGGCAGATTAGACAAATTAGGGCTGTTTACATTGGAGAAACGACGTTTGCGTGGGGACATGATAACCTTATACAAATATATTAATGGGACATACAATGAACTCTTTGGTGCATTGTTTACTAATAGGTCATATCAGAGGACTCGTGGACATCCTTTAAGGTTGGAAGAAAAGAAGTTTCATCTTCAGGTTAGGAAAGGTTTCTTTACAGTGAGAACGGTGAAACTGTGGAACTGTCTTCCAGCAGATGTGGTCATGGCAAGTTCATTGAATAGCTTTAAAAAAGGCCTGGATAAGTTCCTAAAACTAAATAATATTGAGAATTACTGGTATTAATGAATATAGATCTGGTTGATCCAGGGATACTTTCCGATTGCCGTTTGGAGTCAGGAAGGAATTTTTTCCCCCTTTTTAGCTGTTTTTTTTTTGCCTTCCTCTGGATCAACTGTTAGGAAGGGTTAATAAAAAAAAAACAAAAAAAAAAAGGGTGGATAGGTTGGACTTGATGGACGTATGTCTTTATTCAACCTTAATTACTATGTTACTATGCTACTATGACTTACCTTGAGTTGGTAGCTATGCAGTTTACTTGCCTAAATGCACTTTATTTGTTGATATCTCCATGATATATGCTCCAACCATAGTTATATACTGAGTCCTAGTTTAGGTTGCTGAAGTTTCTTTTTAAGTGTTTTTATTTAGCGATAACCCTGATGTGTAATAATAAAGGTCTTTTAGTTATACATAGAGTGTGCACAGTAGTTTTGTTTTTGCTTCTAGTTATTTTTTAACTACTTCGTGGCACCTCCTCCCATTTGGAAATTATCTAGCTGGTGCTGGGTTAACTTTTTGGTTTTCATCCATACTCTTCTGGCACAGTAATGAAATGGTCAACTTCAAAGGAAGACTCTTTATCACACCTCCCTCCCCTTTCCAGTCCCGGGCTAGATATGAGATCAGCTGCTACAGTAGTGACCGCATCCATGACTTGCTACGCTGCCATTGGTGCAGTCCCGAGCAGCTGCGTAACTTTAGATCTGCCTGCGATCAGCTGTTTTTAGCAGGCAGATCTAGTGACGATGCTGCATAGGACTCCACAAATGGATAGCAGTGTTATAAGTCTTGAATACTGTACAGTCACTGGGGGCCACAAAAAAAAGAATGGCTAGACGGGCCATATTCGACCCGCGGGCCTTGTGTTGGACATGTGTGCCTTAGCAGTGTAATAAGTCTTGGATACTGTACAGTCACTGGAGGCCACAAAAAAAAAGAATGGCCAGACGGGCCATATTCGACCCGCGGGCCTTGTGTTTGACATGTGTGCCTTAGTAGGTTATTAATGATAGTATTAAGATAGTATAATGATTAATTTTATGATTGACAGTATTGTGTTAGTATTAGGATTGAATGTATTAGGTTAGTATTATGAGTGATAGTATTATGATAGTATTAAAATCAATAGTATTATAGTAGTATTATAATTGAAAGTATTATGACAGTATTATGGTAGTATTATGATTGATTGAGAAATAGTGTTATGAAAGTAGTATGATAGTTTTGAAATACTGATGGAGTAGCCAATAAAAAATGGGCAGTAATCTGTATTCTGCTGCTGTTGCTATATTGTTAAAGGAATAGTTAAGTGATGAATACCAGTTTGTATAAGCTGAACACATCATTTATACAGAGCACATACCTCTATCCACTTTGTCACATTGATGTTCCATTCCCAAGAAATGTTCCCAAGAAAAACTGCTTCCCCCATTCTGTCTCCTGACTCTTCAGCTCTGCCTCTGCTCTAAATAGCGACTATGCACACTCCGACACGCATGCGCAATGAGAGACCACTGCAGTCGGCAATCAGTGACCTTTATTAGCATGTCCACAGCCAACCGGGACGAAGCATTGTGTTTTTATAGCAACGCGTGCGTGGCCAACAACTCTATACATGAAGAAATTGCTGCAAAACTTTGTTTTTTACTGAGATAAAGTCCTTATAAAGTGTAAATATGATGGTTGTGACATATTTATTATATGGGTGACCTGGTATGGATGGGGGATTTATTGCAAGAGTTAATTATACTGATTTATGGGTGACGGGGTGGGGTTGGAAATTATTGGTCATTTTTGTTGATTCACACCCAAAGAATTATGGGGGACATGGGAGTGATGGAGAATGTGGGAGGGCGTTCTATACACTTCCATTTTGGCACTTGTATTGGTAGGTCAAATTTTGTAATATTATATCCATTAATTGTCCAGATTTTTATAGACACTAGTAATGAAAGGGAGGAACAGGCACTATGGCATGGGGAAAGGGCTGTGAGTAAAATGACTAAGCTTGCTACCTACACTATGTCAGACTGAAAATGATGCAAAGGCACTATGGGAAGGGAAAAGGGATGTGCATGATGGATGACTAAGCTTGCTACCTACACTATGCCAGACTGAAAGTGATGCACAGGCACTATGAGAAGGGGAAAGGGTTGTGTGTGATGGATGACTAAGCTTGCTAGCTACACTGTGCCAGATTGAAAGTGATGCACAGGCACTATGGGAAGGGGAAAGGGTTGTTTGTGATGGATTACTAAGCTTCCTAGCTACACTATGCCAATCTGAAAGCGATGCACAGGCAGTATGGGAAGGGGAAAGGGTTGTGCGTGATATGACTAAGCTTGCTACCTACACTATGCCAGACTGAAAGTGATGCACAGGCACTATGTGAAGGGGAAAGTGCTGTGTGTGATGGATGACTACCTACACTATTGTGCCACACTGAAAGTGATGCACAGGCACTATGGGAAGGGAAAAGGGTTGTGAGTGATGGAGGATTATGTTTACTATCTAAACTATGCCACACTGAAATTGATGCACAGGCACTATGGGAAGTAGAAAGGGCTGTACATGATGGATGACTGTTTACTACCTACTCTACTACACTGACAGGCTTTCACAGTTGTACCAACACACACTGGCAGACTCCATTACACAAACACTGACAGACTCAATTACATAAACACTAAAACACTCACAGACTCTCGGTTACACAAACACACTGACCGACTCATTTACACAAACACACTCACAGACTCAGTTACACAAGCACTGACACTCTCAGTTACAAAAACACACTGACACTCTCAGTTACACAAACACACTGACAGACTCATTTACACAAACACACTGACAGACTGCTACACAAACACACTGACAGACTCATTTACACAAACACACTGGCAGGCTCAGTTACACAAACAATGACAGACTCAGTTACACAAACACACTGATAGACTCGCACAGTGACACTCACAGTAACACACTGCTATAAACCAAGATAGAAATCAGTATAAACATTAATAAATACATATATATTTTATTAATCCGTACCGAGAGACTCTCAGTTACACAAACACACTGACAGACTCCGTTATACAAACACACCGGCAGACTCCCAGTTACACAACACTCAGTTACACAAACACACTGACAGACTCTCAGTTACACAAACAAACTGAAAGACTCTCAGTTACACAAACACTGACACTCTCAGTTACAAAAACACACTGACAGTCTCTCAGTTACACAAAAAACTGAAAGGCTCTCGGTTACACAAGCACTGACACTCTCAGTTACAAAAACACACTGACAGACTCTGTCAGTGTGTTTGTGTAACTGAGAGTGTCAGTGCTTGTGTAACAGAGTTTTTCAGTGTGTTTTTGTAACTGAGAGTTTTTCAGTGTGTTTGTGTTACTGAGAGTTTTTCAGTGTGTTTGTGTAACTGAGAGTTTTTCAGTGTGTTTGTGTAACTGAGAGTCTTTCAGTGTGTTTGTGTAACTGAGAGTCTTTCGGTGTGTTTGTGTAACAGAGTGTCAGTGTTTGTGTAACTGAAAGTCTTTCAGTGTGTTTGTGTAACTGAGAGTGTCAGTGCTTGTGTAACTAAAAGTCTTTCAGTGTGTTTGTGTAACTGAGTTTTTCAGTGTGTTTTTGTAAATGAGAGTCTTTCAGTGTGTTTGTGTAACTGAGAGTATTTCAGTGTGTTTGTGTAACTGAGTGTGTCAGTGTTTGTGTAACTGAAAGTCTTTCAGTGTGTTTGTGTAACTGAGAGTCTGTCAGTGTGTTTTTGTAACTGAGTGTCAGTGTTTGTGTAACTGAGAGTCTTTCAGTGTGTTTGTGTAACTGAGAGTCTGACAGTATGTTTGTGTAACTAGTAGTTCCCTGTTACACAAACACACTGACAGACTACTAGTTACACAAACATACTGACTGACTACTAGTTACACAAACACACTGACAGACTTTCAGTTACACAAGCACTGACACTCTCAGTTACAAAAACACACTGAAAGACTTTCAGTTACACAAACACTGACACTCGGTTACAAAAACACACTGACAGACTCTCAGTTACACAAAAAACTGAAAGGCTCTCAGTTACACAAGCACTGACACTCTTAGTTACAAAAACACACTGACAGACTCTGTCAGTGTGTTTGTGTAACTGAGAGTGTCAGTGTTTGTGTAACAGAGTCTTTCAGTGTGTTTGTGTAACTGAGAGTCTTTCAGTGTGTTTGTGTAACTGAGAGTGTCAGTGCTTGTGTAACTGAGAGTCTTTCAGTGTGTTTTTGTAACTGAGAGTATTTCAGTGTGTTTTGTGTCAGATTCATTTCAGTGTGTTTGTATCACTGAGAGTATTCAGATGTTTTGTGGTAACTGATAGGTCAGTTTGTGTAACTGAGAGTGTCAGTGTTTGTGTAACTGAGAGTGTCAGTGTTTGTGTCACTGAGAGTGTCAGTGTGTTTGTGTAACTGAGAGTGTCAGTGCTTGTGTAACTGAGTCTTTCAGTGTGTTTGTGTAACAGTTTTTTCAGTGTGTTTTTGTAACTGAGAGTCTTTCAGTGTGTTTGTGTAACAGAGTGTCAGTGCTTGTGTAACTGAGTCTTTCAGTGTGGTTTTGTGTAACTGAGTTTTTCAGGTGGTGTTTTTGTAACTGAGAGTTTTTCAGTGTTGTTTTTGTAACTGAGAGTTTTTCAGTGTGTTTTTGTAACTGAGAGTTTTTCAGTGTGTTTTTGTAACTGAGAGTTTTTCAGTGTGTTTTTTTTTGTAACTAAGAGTCCTTTTCAGTGTGTTTGTGTAACAGAGTGTCAGTGCTTGTGTAACTGAGAGTTTTTCAGTGTTTGTGTACACGAGGGTCAGTGCTTGTGTAACTGAGAGTCTCATGTTGTTTGTGTAACTGAAGTGTCAGTTTTGTGTACTGAAAGTCTTCAGTGTGTTTGTGTAACTGAGATGCAGTGCTTGTGTAACTGAGTCTTTCAGTGTGTTTGTTGAAAACTGAGTTTTTCAGTGTGTTTTTGTAACTGAGAGTTTTTCATGTGTTTTGTGTAACTGAGAGTATTTCAGTGTGTTTGTGTAACTGAGAGTATTTCAGTGTGTGTGTGTAACTGAAAGTCTGTCAGTGTGTTTGTGTAACTGAGAGTCTGTCAGTGTGTTTGTGTAACTGAGAGTGTCAGCGCTTGTGTAACTGAGAGTCTTTCAGTTGTTTGGTACTGAGAGTTTTCAGTGTGTTTTTGTAACTGAGAGTTTTTCAGTGTGTTTTTTGTAACTGAGAGTTTTTTCAGTGTGTTTTTGTAACTGAGAGTTTTTCAGTGTGTTTGTGTAACTGAGAGTCTTTCAGTGTGTTTGTGTAACTGAGAGTGTCAGTGTGTTTGTTGTAACTGAGAGTGTCAGTGTGTTTGTGTAACTGAGAGTGTCAGTGCTTGTGTAACTGGAGTGTCATGTGTTTGTGTAACTGAGAGTGTCAGTGCTTGTGTAACGGAGTCTTTCAGTGTGTTTGTGTAACTGAGAGTTTTTCAGTGTGTTTTTAACGGAGTTTTTCAGTGTGTTTTTGTAACTGAGTTTTTCAGTGTGTTTGTGTAACTGAGAGTTTTTCAGTGTGTTTGTGTAACTGAGAGTCTTTCAGTGTGTTTGTGTAACTGAGAGTGTCAGTGTGTTTGTGTACTGAGAGTGTCATTGTGTTGTGTAACTGAGAGGTCAGTGTGTTTGTGTAACTGAGAGTGTCATGCTTGTTAACGAGAGTGTCAGTGTGTTTGTGTAACTGAAGAGTGTCAGTGGCTTGTGTAACTGAGTCTTTCAGTGTGTTTTTGTAACTGAGAGTCTTTCAGTGTGTTTGTGTAACAGGTGTCAGTGCTTGTGTAACTGAGAGTCTTTCAGTGTGTTTGTGTAACTGAGAGTTTTTCAGTGTGTTTTTTTAACTGAGAGTTTTTGTTTCGTGTGTTTTTTGTAACTGAGAGTTTTTCAGTGTGTTTTTTAACTGAGAGTTTTTCAGTGTGTTTTTGTAACTGAGAGTTTTTAGTGTGTTTTTAACTGGTCGTTATGTGGTAGATCTTCAGTACTGAGAGTGTCCTCAGTGTTGTGTAACTGAGAGTGTCAGTGTTTGTGTAACTGAGAGTGTCAGGTGTTTGGTGTAACTGAGAGTGGTCCAGTGTTTTGTGTAACTGAGAGTGTCAGTGTGTTTGTGTAACTGAGAGTGTCAGTGTTTGTGTAACTGAGAGTGTCAGTGGTTTGTTTAACTGAGAGTGTCAGTGCTTGTGTAACAGTCTTTCAGTGTGTTTGTGTAACTGAGAGTGTCAGTGTTTGTGTAACTGAGAGTGTCAGTGTTTGTGTAACTGAGAGTGTCAGTGTGTTTGTGTAACTGAGAGTGTCAGTGCTTGTGAACAGAGTCTTTCAGTGTGTTTGTGTAACTGAGAGTTTTTCAGTGTGTTTGTGTAACTGAGAGTCTTTCATGTGGGTTTTGTGTATCTGAGAGTGTTTGCTAGAGTGTTGTTGTGTAACTGAGATGTGTCAGGTTTTGTAACTGAGAGTTTCAGATGTTTGTGTAACTGAGAGTGTCAGTGTTGTGTAACTGAGAGTGTCCAGTGTTTGTGTAACGAGAGTGTTGAGTCTTTCAGTGTGTTTGTGTACAGTTTTTTCATGTGTTTTTGTAAGAGAGTTTTCAGTGTGTTTTGTGTAACTGAGAGTCTTTCAGTGTGTTTGTGTAAAGAGTCAGTGCTTGTTTAACTGAGTCCTTTTCATGTGGTTTGTGTAAACTGAGAGTTCAGTGTTTGGTTGTGAACTGAAGTCTTTCATGTGGTTGGTGTAACTGAGATGTTTTCAGTGGTGTTTTTGTAACTGGAGTTTTTCAGTGTGTTTTGTAACTGAAGTCTTTCATTGTTTTGTGTAACTGAAGAGTCTTTCAGTGTGTTTGTTGTAAACTGAAGTGTCAGTTCTGTGTAACTGAGAGTGTCATGTTTGTTTTTGTGTTAAAAACCTTGTTCGTGTTTGGAAAAAAAAACTGAAGTGTCAGTTGTTTAATGAGTGTAGTGTACTGAGAGGTGTCGTGTTTTGTGTAACTGAGTAGTGTCAGTGTTTTTGTGGTAAATGTAGAGTGTCAAGTGTTTGTGTAACCTGAAGTGTCAGTTGTGTTTGTGTAACTGCAGAGTCTTTCAGTGTGTTTTGTGTAACTGAGAGTTTTCAGTGTGTTTTTGTACCAGAGTTTTTTCAGTGTGTTATTGTAACTGAGAGTTTTTTTCAGTTGTTTTGTGATATGAAGAAGTATTTCAGTGGTGTTTGTGTAACTGAAAGTCTTTCAGTGTGTTTTTGTGTAACTGAGAGGTTTTTTCAGTGTGTTTTGTACCAGAGTTTGTCAGTGTGTTTTTTGGAACTGAGAGTTTTTCAGTGTGGGTTTGTGTAACTGAGAGTATTTCAGTGTTTTTGTGTACTGAAAGTCTTTGTATGTGTTTGTGTGTAACTGAGAGTGGCAGTGCTTGTGTAACTGATCTTTCAGTGTTGTGTTGTGTAACAGTTTTTCAGTGTGTTTTTGTAACTGAGGTCTTTCATTGGTGTTTTGTAACAGATGCGTGCGTGCTTGGTGTAACTGAGAGTTGTTTCAGATGTGTTTTGTGTAACTGAGCATTTTTCAGTGTGTTGTATGTTCGTGTTGAACTGAGTTTTTTCAGTTGTTTTTTGTAACTGGAGAGTTTTCCAGTGGGTTTTTGTAACGATTCAGTGAGTTTTTTTACTAGTGTTTGTTGTTTTTGTAACTGAGAGTCTTTCAGTGTGTTTGTGTAACTAGATGCAGTGTCTTGTGTAACTGAGGTTTTTTCATGTGTTTGTGTAACTGGAGTTTTTACAGGTGGTTTTTTGTAACTGAGTTTTTCAGTGTGTTTGTGTGTAACTGAGAGTTTTTCAGTGTGGTTTTTTTGTGAACGAAGAGTTTTTCAGTGTGTTTTTTTGTAACTGATGTTTTTTCAGTGTGTTTTTGTAACTTGAGATTTTCAGTGTGTTTTTTTCTAGTGTAGAGTTTTTAGTTGTGAAGTTTTAGTGTGTTAACTGAAGTTTTTCAGTGGTTTGTGTAACTGAGAGTGTCAGTGTGGTTTGTGTACTGAGAGTTAGTGTTTGTGTAACTGAGAGTGTCAGTGCTGTGTAACTGATGAGGTCCTTTCAGTGTGGTTTGTGTAAATGAAGTTTTCAGTGTGTTTTTGTACTGAGTGTCAGTGTTTCGTGTACTGAAAGTCTTCATGTGTGTTTGCTTGTGAAGGGGTCTCATTCATCCGAGTCCATGGTAGTATCTGGTTGTATTCAAATAGATCAACTGTACTTGAATGTAGTTCTTGAAGACATTTCGCTAAGTCATATAACCGACCTGGCTTTCTCATTCAGAATTAGAAAGACGTCGGATGACTAGCGAAACCTTCAAGAACTACATTTAATCCAGTTGTTATCTATTTGAATACAACAGAATTTCAGTGTGTTTGTGTAACTGCGAGTGGTCAGTTTTGTGTACTGATGAGTCCTGACAATGTTTGTGTAACTAGAGTCCTGTACCACAACCACCTGACAGCTAACTAGTTACACAAACATACTGACAAAGACTTATATTCCTACGTTTACCAACTACTAGTTTACTGACAGAACTATTTGACACAAATGAACTCCAGTTACACAAACACTGACACTCTCCAGTTACACAACAATGACCTCTCAGTACACAAGCACTGACACTCCCAGTTACACAACACACTGAAAGACTTTCAGTTCACAAAAACTGAAGGCTCTCAGTTACACAAGCACTGACACTCTTAGTACAAACACACTGACAGACGTCAGTGTGTTTTTTGTAACTGAGAGTTTTTTCATGTGGTTTTTGTAAGAGAGCTAGTGGGGGTACTGATTGTCAGTGTGTTTGTGTAACATAGTATGTCAGTGGTTTGTGTAACTGCAAATTCTTTCAGTGTGTTTGTGTAACTGAGGAGTCTGTCATTTGGTTTTTTTGTAACTGAGTGTCAGTGTTTGTGTAAACTGAGAGTCTTTCAGTGTGTTTTGTGTACTGAGAGTCTACAGTAATGTTTGTGTAACTAGTAGTCTGTTACACAAACACACTGACAGACTACTATTTACCAAACATACTGACACTATTTTCTAGTTACCACAAACACACTGACAGACCTCGTACACAACACAACTGAAAGACGTTCGTTTACCAAGCACTGACACTCTCAGTTACAAAAACACACTGCATACCAGTACCCAAACACACTGAAAGACTATTCAGTTACAAAACACTGACCCTCGGTTACAAACACACTGACAACTCTGTTACACAAAAAACTGCCATGCTCTCGTTTACACAAGCACTACACTCTTAGTTCCAAAAACACACTGATAGACTCTGTCATTGTGTGGTGTAAACTGCGAGTGTCATGTTTGTGTAGACAGAGTCTTTCATGTGTGTTTTGTGTAACGAGAGTGTCTTTGGTACAAGAGGTATTTTGTAATGTTTGTACTATTCATGTGTTTCGTGTACTGAGAGGAGTCGTGCTTTGTGTAACTGAGAGTCTTTCAGTTGTGTTTGTGTAGAGATATTGTTTACCCAGTTTCAGTTGTTTTACTGAGTTTTCATATTTGTTGTGTAACTGAGAGTATTTCAGTGTGTTTTGTGTAACAAGGATTTCAGGTGTTGTGATGGAGATTTCAGGTTTATATTCAGATGTGTTTGTCTAGGAAGTATTTTGTGAACTGAGAGTTTTGTCAGTTGTTGTGGAACTGAGAGTATTTCGATGTGTGGTACGAAAGTTTTAGTGGTTGTAACTAGTGTCAGTGTGGTACATCTCAGGTGTTTAAATTTCAGGTAGTTGTAACTGAGGTATTAAGTTTTGTCAGGGTCCGTTTTGTGTTAAATGAGAGTTTCAGTGTGTTTGTGTACTGAGTAGTTTTGTCAGAGTTCGTTTTGTGTAACTGAGTTCAAGTGTGTCTTTGTGTAACTGAGATTTTCGGTGTTTTTTAACGAGTTTGTCATGGTTTTGTAATGACCGTTTTCAGTGTGTTTTATGTAACTGAGAGTCTTTCAGGTGTTTGTATTGAACGAGTGTTCATGCTTGTGTAACTGAGAGTCTTTCAGTGTGTTTTGTGTAACTGGAGTTTTCCGTTTTTGTAACAGATGTTTGTTTGTTTGTGAACTGCGAGTTTTCAGTGTGTTTTTGTAACTGAGAGTTTTTTAGTCAGTGTGTTTTGTAACTGATTTTCAGTGTGTTTTTGTACTGAGAGTTTTTCATTGTTTATTTGAACTGAGAGTTTTTTCAGTGTGTTTTTTGTAACTGAAGAGTTTTTCATGTGTTTTGTGTTCGTAACTGGAGTGTCAGTGTGTTTGTGTAACTGAGATGTCAGTGTTGTGTTGTAACTAGATGTGTCAGTGCTTGTGTAACTGATAGTCTTTCAGTGTGTTGTGTGTAATGAGTTTTCAGTGTGTTTTTGTAACTGATGTGCAGTGTTTTGTGTAACGAAGTCTTTCAGTGGTGTTTGCTTGTGAAGGTTCTCATCTCATCCAGGTATTGGTATATCTGTGGTATCTCAAATAGATCAACTGAGATGAAATGTCTCTTGACGACATTTCGCTAGTTCAATCCGACTGGCTTTCTCCATTCAAGAATTGATAAACGGAAGATCGGATGACTAGCGAAACGTCTTCAAGAACTACATTTTAATTCCAAGTTTGATCTATTTGAATACAACAATATTCTGTCAGTTGTGTTGGTGTAACTGAGAGTGTCAAGTGTTTGTGTGTACTGGAGGTTGACATGTATGTTTTGTAATAGTAGTCTGTTACCAAACACCTGACAGACTACTAGTTACAACAAAACATAGACAGACTCTAGTTACCAAACATCTAGGCAGTACTACTAGTTAAGACAACACTGACACTATCAGTTAACAAACACGACACTCTGTTACCAAACACTGACACTATCGTCTTACACAAGCACTGACACTCTCGTTACCAAACACACTGACGACTTTCACGTTACAACAAAAAACTTGAAAGGCTCTCAGCTTACACAAGCCTGACATCTAGTTACAAAACAAACACACTGACAGACGTGTCAGTGGTGTTTTGTTAACTGAAGTTTGTTCAGTGTGTTTTTGTTTAAATAGGTCTTTCAGTGTGTTTGTGTAACTGAGAGTATTTCAGTTGTGTTTGTGTAACTGAGTGTGTCAGTGTTGTGTAAATAGAAAGTCTTTCAGTGTGTTTGTGTAACTGGATCTGTCAGTCTTGTTTCTTGTAAACTGAGTGTCGTGTTTGCTTAACTGAGAGTCTTGCAGTGTGTGTTGTGTAACGAGAGAGTTGACAGTATGTTTTGCTGTGCTAACTACGTAGTCTGTTACAAACCACTGACAGACTCCTAGTTACCACATACATATGACAGACTACTGTTACACAAACACACTGACAGATCTCAGTTACACAAACACACTTTAAGACTTTCATTTACAACAAGCACTGACACTTCAGTACAAAAAACACCTGACGACTCAGTTACACAAACACATCTGAAAGACTTTCACGTTGACACAAAAGGAACTCGGTTACCAAAAAACACGACAACTCTGTTAACACAAAAAACTGAAAGGCTCTTCAGTTCACAGCCGACACTCTTAGTGAACAAACCACCTGATAAGACTCTTTCAGTGTGTTGTGTAACTAGAGTGTCAGTGTTTGTGTTAACAGAGTCTTTCAGTGGTGTTTGTGTAACAGAGTCTTTCAGTGTGTTTTTTGTAACTGAGAAGTCTTTCAGTGTGTTGTGTACTGAGAGTGTCAGTGCTTGTGTAACTGAGAGTCTTCAGTGTGTTTTTGTAGTAACTGAGAGTATTTCAGTGTGTTTGTGTACTGAGAGTATTCAGTGTGTTTTGTAACGAGTATTTCAGTGTGTTTGTGTAACAGAGTATTTCATGGTTTGTGTAACTGAGAGTATCAGTATGTTTTGTGTAACGAGAGTCAGTGTTTGTGTAACTGAGAGTGTCAGTGTTTTTGTGTAACTGAGAGTGTCAGTGTTGTGTCCCTGAAGTGTCAGTGTGTTTGTGTCACTGAGAGTGTCAGTGTGTTTGTGTAACTGAGAGTGTCAGTTCTTGTGTGTACTGAGTCTTTCAGTGGTTTTGTGTAACAGTTTTTCAGTGTGTTTTTGTAACGAGAGTGCTTTCAGTGTCGTTTGTGTAACAGAGTGTCATGTGCTTGTGGTACCTGAGAGTCTTTCATGTGTTTTGTGTACTGACGTTTTTCAGTGTGGTTTTTGTAACTGAGAGTTTTGTCATTGTGGTTTTTGTAACTGAGAGTTTTTCAGTGTGTTTTTGTAACTGGAGTTTTTCAGTGTGTTTTTGTAACTGCGAAAAGTCTTTCATTGTGTTGTGTAACTGAGGTGTCTGTGTCTGAGTGTGTTTTGGTAACATGAGTGTCAGTGCTTGTGTAACTGAGGTCTTGCAGTGTTTTGTGTACGATTTCAGTGTTGTTGTAACTGAGTTCCAGTGTTTGTGTAACTGAGAGTTGCATTCTGTTGTATTCATTAGATCAACTGGACCTGAAATGTAGTTCCTTGAGACGTTTCGCTAGTCACCCGACTGGCTTTCTCAATTCAGACTGACTTGTACAGATCGCTGTGCAATTATGTACCCTGGAAAATCCCAATTATCATATCACACAACCATGTTTTAAGGGTGTGATAGAGATGGCAAATAGAGTGTGTTATAGGAACGCCCCAGAGTACGGTGTATGCAAACCCTCTTAGCCACTATCTAATCACACCCTAACACCTGGCTGTGATATCAATTGGTGATTTTCGCCAGGGTACTATATTGCCACAATTCTTGTACAAGTCATTCTGAATGAGAAGCCGTCGGATTAACTAGCGAACTCTTTCGTGCCCGCTGGAAAATTTAATCGATCTTCTATCATACCTTTCAGCCCATAGGGGGAAAGCTTCCTCTCCTCACTGCGCAACCCCAATCTCGAGTTCTGGCTATCTGATAATACCCCGTATGCACATCAGAATTCATCTCCAAATCTACATACGAAAATCCCTATTCCCATTGCATATTTCAGTCACCAGGACGTTTAATCTTTTGCTGTCATCCAAACCCTTCTGCCCCCCTCATTCTCGGACTTCCATGGCTCAGACACAAACCCTGTTTAAGAAGTTTGTTTAACAATGAACTCAAGTCTTGGAGCCTCTCTGTTTTCAAAATTGCCTTTCACTCATTCACACCATTACATGTAGAATAAAGTCTGAGCAAACCCTCCCTGAATGTTATCGTGAATTTCTCCTGAATTTGTTTCTGTAAAAAGCGAGCGGAGAAGCTAACCACCGCACCGGTTCCTATCAATTGCCCCATCGATCCTTCTTTTGGTACTAACTGCCTCCATCGGGGACGCCACATACCCACTGTCTCCTCTCAGAAACTCTAAGCCATGAAAGAGGACAATACTGACATTTTAGTCTAGGGATATTCATACAACCGTTTCCTCTCACTTCCCCTGCTGGGCAGCTGGGTTCTTTTTGGTTGAAAAAAAAGACGGAGAGTTTAAACGACCCGCATATCGACTACCGTGGTGTTAAATAAAATCACAATAAAATCGTTATCCTCCCTACTCATCTCTGAGCTATTTGAACCAGATAACAGGGGCTAAAATATTTACCAAAAACTGGATCTCGGGGGGCATACAATCTGATTCCGTAACCTCCAGGTGCGAGCTGTAATGAACCGCCGTTTACCAGCTAGGTAGGTCACTAACGAATATCTCGTAATGCCCTTTGGCCTTGTAATGCTCCGCGTGTTCCAGAATTCGTATGACATTCTTCCCGGTTCTGTTGGGTATCTCTGTTAGTGTTCTAGCTCGATGACATTTTAATCTTTTCTCATGATCTGCCCTTACAAAAAAAACCAGATCCATTTAAACAGTGTGGTTACTACACTGAGAAGAATAGCCTATATGCCAACTGGAAAAGTTGTCTGTTTGACGTGTTCACAAGTACCACCTTCCTGGCTACAATCGTACTGCGCAAGGGTTCCAATGGTCCTGTTAAGTTTCGGCCATCCAAGATTGGTCTCTTCCTATGGGACAAATGCTATCAAAGGTTCTTGGGTTGGCCAATTAATACAGACAATTCATTCAAAGGGTTCTCGTCAATAATTTTCTCCGATATGTAGCCCTATCAGTAAAGGTGGTAAAGCCACATTCTGAGACCCCTGCAGCCCTCGAAGGCCCACCAGCTTTAAAACGACTCAGAGGCCTTTGCCGATCTCCTGTTCTAGTACTCATGATCCTAATCTTCCCTCTCTACAATCGAAGTTGATGCCTCGGACTTGAGCGCGTGAAGCCGTCCTTTCCCAAAGACAGGCCCTAAAAGGAACCTGCCACCCTGTGTCTTTTTCTCTAAGAAGTTTCTAACCAACGAGCAACTCCGCAGTCGAGGGGCTTCATCTATGGAAGCACATCTGTACCTATCGAACCGATCCTTACCGACCATAAAACAATCTGGGAATAAATCCATAATCTCAAAGGTTAAATCCCCGTCAAGCACGGTGTCTTTATTCTTTTCCCGATTCAACGTTTGTTATCACTTACCCAACCTGGGTACCAAAAACAAAAAAGCTGATGTCCCTGTCCAGGTCATTTGTTGTCTGTCCGAGCCAAATGAAGAAAGGATGTTACGACTTTCATTCAAGTTTGGACACTGTGCTCAATCCCATCTTCTAGAAACCCTCCCTGTGTCTTCTTCAACCCCTCCCATTCCGTCCAGACCTTGGACACATATACCATGGACTTTATTGTTGAACTTCCACCTCTCCAAGAAAAACACTGGTTATATGGTGACAGTAGACCGCTTCGCAAATGGCCCATTTTGTATCCCCTCGCCCAAACTACTCTCTTTCAACGGAGTTAGCGCAACTATTTATTTCACAGTATCTTCCGCATTTCATGGACTCCCTTCTGACATTTATCTGACAGGGGTTCTCCAATTTGTTTCCAAATTTTGAGTGCACTTTGTTAGTCCATGACATCAGTTACAATTCTCCTCGGCTTACCACCACAGTCCAATGGGTCCTACTGACGCACTAATCGTCTTTGGAACAATATTCTCGTGTATCCATTTCCTATCCTCAGGATGATTGGGCCGACTTACGCCTTGGGCGATTCGCCCCAAACAATTCACCTCATGCTTCTACTGGAAATCTCCTGTTTGTGTGTGGTTTGGGACAATCTTAGCTTTTTCTCAGGATTTTCTTTTCACACATACCCTGCTGCCAATGACTCGGGGCCCAGATGACCGTATCTATCTGGCATGATGCTACGGAATCAGCCTTCAGAAATCTGCTTTGGTAAAAAACACTGCAGCATATAGGAAGACGTATAAGAACCCCAGTTTATACGGTTTGAGATAAAGTTTGTGGCTCCTCTGTCTCATATTACCCTACGGTTCCTTCTCCAAACTGGCACCCAAATTTTATTGGTCCTTTTCCTATCCTGGAATTAATCTGTCCAGTGGCTGTTCGCCTCCAACTGCCTTCCAGCATGCGGATTCCTAATGTGTTTCATTATTTCCCTCATTAAGCCGTATGCTCTAAATCAGTAATTCCACATCTTTACTACCTCCAGTTCCAATTTCCGTTGATTGTCAGCAGGAGTTTTGAGGTTGGTAAAAAGCTTGGACTCTAGATTCTGGAGGAGTCTCTTCAGTATTTGTTCCACTTGCAAGGATCGTCCAGAAAGAAAGAGCTTGATTAACATGCTGATGTGCCCGCTCCTCGTCAGATCAGACTTTCCATAGGAGTTTTTTCAGGAACCTGTCCCGGTGGGTCCGGTGGCCCCCCCGTAAGGGGGGGTACTGATGTCCATGAACTTACTGCCACCCTGGCTCCTGCTCCGCTCACTGCCTGCTTACCACTTACCTGCCTGCCTCCAGTGACCACCTTGCCTTAATCACAGTACTTACCTTGACCTGTATCCATACTTACCTTGCCGTATCTCAGTACTTACCACTTGCCAGTATCCACTTACTTCTCCTGCCTCCAGTGAACCCCTCACAGTATCCATACTTACCTTTCCTGCCGTCCATGACCACCCTTCCATATCCAGTACTTACCTGTGCTGCCTCCATTGACCACCCTTGCCAGTATCCAGTACTTCTACCTACACTTGCCAGTCAGTCCATCGTACTACCTTGCAGTATCCGTACTTACCTTGCCTATCCAGTACTTACCTTGCCAGTATCCAGTACTTACCTTGCCTGCCTCAGTGACACCTTGCCAGTATCCCAGTACTTTACTTGCCTGCCATCCTGTGCCACTGCCAGTGATCCAGTACTTACCTTGCTGCCTTCCATGACCACCTTGCCAGTATCCACCGTTATTACCTTGCAGATCCCTGTGCGGAACTCTAAGACTTCTCCACCTTAAGACCACACGGATAGCTTTCTCCCAGTCTCACAAGGTCAAAACCCATGTTTAAGAGGCTGCCGTCACTTATCAATACCACTTACCAGGTATATAAACAACTGCCACCCACCCACACCTAACGGCTGTGGGAACCATACTTAGTGATGATACCAACAACTCTCAACCTCAGACCAACGAGGCTTTCCCAGCTCCACCAGGTCAAAACCAGGTTGAAGGTTTCTCACAACATATACCCCTTACCAGGTATATAACCCTACTACAAAAAAAACCCACTTTACTAACGCCGTGGACACCGATACCAGTCCTTAACCGGTTTAAATGTAAATAATAGCTATTACCTGTACACACTCGCTGCCACACTCAGGCAGGAATAGTACCATATAATACAAGTACTAACTGCAATTACTCACTACGTAGCCGTCTCAGAAGGACAGGATTACCTTAGTTCTGTTAGTAGCATCAGAGAATCAGCTTAATTGATTTTATAGAAATATCGTTTAATAAAGAAAACAAAACTGGCAATAAGTGGTTACAAAAATAATTAATAAACAGACATAAAAACAACAACGTAAAATAAATGGATAAAGGGAACAATATTATGAAAGTGAAAGTCCAAGTCCTTAACAGAATAAGTCCATAGAACCGTAAAGAGTCCTGGTCTCCAAAAAAGGTACTCACTGTATCCACTTTGATGTTTTTATAAGATGTAAATCAAGGATGCTCCTCTCCATAGCTGTGTTACTCTATCTACCCCCCAGGCAAAAGGAGGGCAATATTACTACCCCAACCAATCATGGTGTAGGGCTGGACTGAGGGTGTGTCAATATTGATCTACACCTATGGAAGACACACCCCAGTGACATTAGGGGCGATATGTTATAAAGTTCGTTAACTTGTTTCGCGCCGTTTTTTCGCGGCCATTAACCATGAATCGCTTACCCGTATTTATAAAGCCCGAAAACGTCCGCCAAAGTTAACGAAGCGTTAACCTTTTCCGGCCGATACTTACTCCGGTAACCGCCGCTCTCTATTTAAAAGCGGCGGTACTGGTTTCGCTCGGCTAGTATGGCTGTTTTACTTTTCGCCACCTGTGAAGGTGGTCGAGTCACCGATACTAACAACCTCCCGCGCGGGGATGGGCAGGCACCCGCTGCTGGGTGGTCGCATACCCGCCCCCGGGAGACACGCCCACCCCTCCCACAACCCCCCGCGCGGTTAATTGTTTAATGTAATGCAGTATTAAAAATTGACCAATCATAACGAGCTTATGTGTTTCCTGCAAACCTATATAAGAGTGGAGACTTTTTCCGCCGCGGAACTCAGTGCCATCCGGCAGTAATGCTGAAGAAAGAAGAAGAAGCTGCTGCAACATCGGCTCGCGAGGCCGGCGCTGCCACGGGCTCACTGGCGGCGCGTGAGCTGCCTGGTCATCGGCGACCTGATGGTGTGTTGGTGTCGCCAGCCCGAAGACGTCGCGTCGGCCATCAACGCTCGCAACACAATCGGTCCCTCGGAGTCGCCGGCGCCACGCCGGTGGGTCCCTGGCGGCCGCAAGGGGGACCTCTCGGGGTCGGCGGCCTCGCGGAGCTGGTTCGCGCCGGACTGGAGGGAGAAAGAAACGTCGCCCAAGGGCCTTTTTTAAGAGCCGCCGTGGGGTCCCGTCCCGGTCACGCGGGACCCCCCGCCAAGGGCACTTTGTCCAGTGCCCGCAAGGGCCCTTGTAAGGGCCGGGGAGGGGGTCCCGGTTTGACGCTGGCGGACCCCCTAAGTCCCCAAAAGGCCTTCTCAGGGCCCCGCTGGATGGAGCCACTGCCACCCCCCCCAGCGTGCTCCCCCCCCCCTCCCGTCCCCCCCCTGGCGTCCGGGCGGGGGCTTGGGAGGTTGCCGGGGAGGGGTTGCGCGGGGCGGGGTGGTCGCGACCAACCTGCGCGGCCCCTCCCGGCAGCCCTTCTAGCCTCCCTTCCGAATTGCCGCGAACGGGGTAACGGGTTGGGAGGGGCTGCTGGGAAGTGGCGCGGCGCGGGTGGTCGCCGCTGCCGCCAGCGGGGTTGTGTGGCTGGGGGCGCGGCGGCGGCGGTTGGTCGCCGCTGCCTCGCCGGGGGGTGTGGGCGTTGCCCGCCCCCTTAGGCGCGGCGTACGGGAAGGGATTTTAAGTCCCTTCGCGGCGATTACTATACAGTATCGCCGCGAAGGGGCTTAAAATTACCGCAGCACATCGCGGCCGCGATAGGTATCGCGGGAATAGCGCTCGCCGTTATAAATACGGCGATAGCGCTATTTTCGCGGCCGCGATGTGCGGCGGTAATTTTTTTGCGCTAACATCGTTCCTTTATAAATATGCCCCTATGTTTTACAGAATCCATATCTCTGTGGCCCAAGGTGCTACCAACGGAAATCACTAAATGGTTATTGTCATTATTTACCAGTTGATAGACCCCAAACATGACAGAGTATGGAAATATAGTTGACCAGACACAATAAGGTAGTTTCCCATCCTCTACTAAGGCCTACATACATGGTGTTTGGGTTGTACCGACTGGCTCACCTACCTGGACCATATTTCATATCGGCCTTGGCATATTCTATTACATAGGCAGAGTTCATGTATAGATTATGGAAAAGGATATTGTGCCTTTATTGGCTAAGATCAAGTGTAGTATCTGTTCTTATCAGTAGGAAAAGGGGATACCCTTACTGGCCCTGGGGGACGGACCCCCCAGTACGAAAGTGGAATGGGTCTGCAGCTACCACACATTTGATCAAAGCCTAAAGCGGAAGCGTCACTCTCCCTGTCTCTTGAATAGAACTGGGTGAAGTACCCACTCTGGCCAGTGCTGGTTGAGAGGGGGATGGGCTTTCCCGAAGGGCCCACCTCCCAAGCTCCCACCCCGCCTGGTCTTGAGTGGATATGGACCTGTCGAAGCTTGGGGCAGAGAGGGCTCCCTTTAGCACTACTGTGCCTTGGGAGCACTGGTTTTTAGCACTTCCCTCACTTTCCTCCTGCCATAGCTTCGGCTATGGCGGAACATTTTTGTTTCCCTCCCCTGACCGAAAGGTCGGGCCCTAATTTGGCCGCACATTTTATTAATTGTACACTAGGTAGCACACTTTATTTAATCTGGCACTTCATGTGCACTTTTTGTTTGTGTTGTGTGTTCATCGATATTGTGGCGGGATTGCCTGGGCCCTTTTTGTGGCCTTCAGGTTTTTCCCATTCGAACCCCCCTGGAACTTCCTGGTGGCAGCTGGGAGCAGAAAGGGGGCTGTATGGTGGTTCCTGACGCCTACCGGCTGATGGACAAATGTAGTCTCTCCTAGCCTACGGCTTAACAGTCTATGGGCATAGGGGGAGGCAGATGGATCCCGATCCACTTGCACGTTTGCTGCACTGTGGGACGATCCACAAAAAGCACGCTTCCCGAGCTTTCATTAAAAAAAAAAAATAGGAATGGGCCTGCACACTACGCTTGTCGAGGTCAGGGCCTGAGTGGTGGCTTGGAAGCCCGGCTATCCTTTCACTATTGAGCACTGGGAGCACTGGTTTTACTCCTCGCACATCCTGGTTCCCCGTTAAAGGGACCGGATAATTTTTTTGCCTTTGCCGGATGAGGCTTAGGCACATTTTGGCGCACTCCATTAATTTGCCTGAATTGGCACCCTTATTTATTGCACTATGCACTTATCCCCACTCCCCATAATTTTTTTTTTGATTTTCGTTTTGTCACTGTATGTGCGGGCCAGGCTGGGTCCCTCGGACCTTCAGCTTTCCCAATTGTACCCCCCTGAGACTTCCTGGTGGCGCTGGCGCCTGGAAGCCCTAAAGATCCCCCTCTGTGGTGGGTCCAGTTGCGGCTGGACACCGGGAGGGGAAAGATGGTTCCTGACTACCACTAGAGCCTTGTGTGTTCACTTGTGGTGTAGGCACGAAAGCACGTACCGGTCCTTTCAATAAAAAAAAAAAATAGGTAAACCAAAGGTCACATTTCCCGGTCTGTTTGACCTCCTGCTGAGATCATGAGACTCAAGTCTACTGTCTCCTTTAGAAGTAAGGTCACAAGGAAACAATCTTGGCATCCTGCTGGGTTTTCATGACACTTGCACCAAATGTGACCAAATACCAGCTCAAAAGAGGAAACACAACATGTGCAATAAATAACAAATGGGATCCTACTATTACAGACTATATAATTAATAATATACTAGATCTGTTATAGCGGATCCATATCATGACATCCATACTTACCTTGGCCTCCCCAGTGACCACCTTGCCAGTATCCAGTACTTACCTTGCCAGTATCCAGTACTCCTCTGATGAAGCGGAAGTAAAACCGCGAACGCGTCAGGCCACGCTCCCCCCCCCCTCTGGCGTTTTCCCTACCTATGAAAGTTTATGCAGTGTTATCGATTTATTGCTTTTAATATCACAATAAATGCGATGTTTTTTATTCTGGATAAACACTTTGGATTAAGTGCTGTTTTGGATGTATCACTCTTCGCTCTCAATACTTATTGCTTCATTGCCTTATGTCTGAAGTCGGAACGGACATTTGGCGTCTGGAGATCCCGGTAAACATTACTAACACCTGCGGTTGCAGCTCCCCACAGTGAGTATGTATATACTTAAGTATCCAGTACTTACCTTGCCTGCCTCCAGTGACCACTTGCCAGTATCCAGTACTTACCTTGCCTGCCTCCAGTGACTACCTTGCCTGTATCCAGTACTTACTTGCCGGTCTCCAGTGACTACCTTGCTGTATCCAGTTTCCGTCTACCCCCTCATCTGTTCCATTTACCTACTTACCACCTGTGTCCAGTATCCAGCCTACAGTTCCAGCAGGCCTCTGTTCCTGCAAATTCCGGACTAATCAGCCTCCTCCTAAAAGCGTACTGTAAGTACCCCTCCGGCCGTCCGGCCATTTGTTTACAGAGAGAATAGATTCAAGAGAGAAAATTTATTCTCCTCTTACACAAGGCACTGGGTAAGGCCTCATTTGCAATATGCTGTGCAGTTTTGGAATCCCATATACAAAAGGGACATCTTGGAAATTGAGGCGTTCAGAGAAGGGCACACTAAAATAATAAGAGGAATGGAGGGGCGTTGAATATGCCAGATTAGATCTGCAGATTAGACAATTAGGCTGTTTACATGGAGAAAACGACGTTTGCGTGGGACTGATACCTTACACAAATATATTATGGACTACAATGAACTCTTTGGTGCATGTTGTTTACTAGGTCATATCAGAGGACTCGTGGACTCCTTAAGGTTGGAGAAAGAAGTTTCATCCTTCAGGTTAGAAAAGGTTTCTTTACAGTGAGAACGGTGAAACTGTGGAACTGTCTTCCAGCAAGATGTGGTCCATGGCAAGTTCATTGAATAGCTTTAAAAAAGGCCTGGATAAGTTCTAAAACTAATAATATTGAGAATTACTGGTATTAATGAATATAGATGGTTTGATCCGAGGATCACTTTCCGATTGCCGTTTGGAGTCGGAAGGAATTTTTTCCCCCTTTTTTAGCTGTTTTTTTTTTTTTTGCCTTCCTCTGGATCACTGTTTAGAAGGGTTGAATAAAAAAAACAAAAAAAAAAAAGGTGGATAAGGTGTGGACTTGATGGACGTATGTCTTTATTCAACCTTAATTAACTTGTTACTATTCTACTATGACTGTACCTTGAGTTGGTAGCTATGCAGTTTCTTGCCTAAATGCACTTTATTTGTTGATACTCCATGATATATGCTCAACCATAGTATATACTGAGTCCAGTTGGTTGCTGAAGTTTCTTTTTAAGTGTTTTATTTAGCGATAACCCTGATGTGTAATAAATTCTTTTAGTTATACATAGAGGGTGCACAGTAGTTTGTTTTTGCTTCTTTTTATTTTTAACTACTTTCGTGGCACCTCCTCCCATTTGGAAATTATCTAGCTGGTGCTGGTTACTTTTTGGTTTTCATCCATACTCTTCTGGCACACGTAATGAATGGTCAACTTCAAAGGAGACTCTTTATCACAACCACCTCTCCCCCTTTCAGTCCCGGCTAGATATGAGATCACTGCTACAGTAGTGACCGCATCCATGACTTGCTACGCTGCCATTGGTGCAGTCCCGAGCACTGCGTAACTTTAGATCTGCCGCGATCAAGCTGTTTTTAGGCAGGCGATCTAGTGACGATAGCTGATAGGACTCCACAAATGGATAGCAGTGTTATAAGTTTGAATACTGTACAGTCACTGGGGCCACAAAAAAAAGAATGGCTAGACGGGTCCATTTCGACCCCGGGCCTTGTGTTGGACATTGTGCCTTAGCAGTGTAATAGTCTTGGATACTGTACAGTCACTGGAGGCCACAAAAAAAAGAATGGCCAGCGGGCCATATTGACCCGCGGCCTTGTGTTGGACATGTGTGCCTTAGTATGTTATTACTGATAGTATTAAGATAGTATAATGAGTTTTTTCTGATTGACCGTCTTGTGTTCGTATGGCTTGTGTTTTAGTTTGATTTTTGCTGTAGTCTTCCTGCTACGTTTCCCTCCTCTAGTCTTTCGTCGTACTTCTTTGCCCGTTCTTATGCCCGTTTCTGTTGTCTTTGCTTGAATAGTAGCTGCTCGTTCTGCGTGTCATATGCTCGCTTTTCCTCTGCTGCGTCGCCCCTCCCTGCAGTTCTGTCTTCTGCTGCGTCTATATTGTTAAGAATAGTTAAGTGATGAATACCCAGTTTGTATAAGCTGACACATCATTTAAGAGCACTACCTCTATCCACTTTGTCACGTGATGTTCATTCCCAAGACTGTTCCCAAGAAAAACTGCTTCCCCATTACTGTCTCCTGACTCTTCAGCTCTGCCTCTGCTCTAAATAGCGCTATGCACACTCCGACACGGCATCGCAATGAGAGACCACTGCAGTCGGCATCAGTGACCTTTATTGCATGTCCACAGCCAACCGGACGAAGCTTGTGTTTTATAGCAACGCGTGCGTGGCAACAACTCTATACATGAAGAAATTGCTGCATAAACTTTGTTTTTACACTGATATAAAGTCCTTTATAAAGTAAATATGATGGTTGTGACCATATTTATTATATGGGTGACCTGGTAAGTGGGATTTTATGCAAGAGTTAATTATACTGATTATGGGTGACGGGGTGGGGTTGGAAATTAATTGGTCATTTTTTGTTGATTCACACCCAAATATGGGGGAGACATGGGAGTGATGGAGAATGTGGGAGGGCGTTTATACCTTCCATTTTGGCACTTGTATTGGTAGTCAACTTTTGTATATATAACATTAATTGTCCAGATGTTTAGACACTAGTAATGAAAGGGAGGAAAGGCACTTGCATGGAAGGGCTGTGAGTAAAATGACTAAGCTTGCTACCTACACTATGTCAGATAAAATGATGCAAAGCACTATGGGAAGGGAAAGGGATGTGCATGGATGGAGACTAAGCTTGCTACCTACACTATGCCAGACTGAAAGTGATGCACGGCACTATGAGAAGGGGAACGGGTTGGGTGTGATATGACTAAGCTTGCTACTACACTGTGCCAGATGAAAGTGATCACAGGCACTATGGGACGGGGAAGGGGTTGTTTGTGATGGATTAACTAACTCCTAGCTACACTATGCCAATCTGAAAGCGATGTCACAGGCAGTATGGGAAGGGGAAGGGTGTGCGTGATATGACTAAGCTTGCTACTACAACTAGCCACACTGAAAGTGATGCACAGGCACTATGTGAAGGGAAAGTTGCTTGTGATGGAGACTACCACACTATGTGGCCCACTGAAGTGATGCACGGACTATGGGAGGGAAAGGGTTTTGTAGTGATGGAGATATGTTTACTATCTAAACTATGTCCACACGAATTGATGCACACCATGGGAAGTAGAAAGGGCTGATGATGGTGACTTTTACCACTACTCTACTACACTGACAGGCTTTCACCAGTTGTACACACACACTGGCAGACTCCATTACACAACACTGACAGACTCATTACATAAACACTAAACACTCACAGACTCGCGGTTACACAAAACACACTGACCGACTCATTTACACAAACACACTCACAGACTCAGTTACACAAGCACTGACACTCTCAGTTACAAAACAACACTGACACTCTCAGTTACACAAACACACCCTGCAGACTCATTTACACAACACACTGACAGACTGCACACAAACACACTGACAGACTCATTTACACAAACACACTGGCAGGCTCAGTTACACAAACAATGACAGACTCAGTTACACAAACACACTGATAGACTCGCACAGTGACACTCACACATAACACACTGCTATAAACAGATAGACAATCAGTATAACATTAATAAATACATATATATTTTATTAATCCGTACCGAGAGACCCTCGTTCACAAACACACTGACAGACTCCGTTATACAAACACAAAACCAAAGGCAACTCCCATTACACACACTCAGTTACACAAAACACACTGACAGACTCTCAGTTACCAAACAAACTGAAAGACTCTCAGTTACACAAACACTGGACACTCTCAGTTACAAAAACACACTGACAGTCTCTCAGTTACAACAAAAACTTGAAGGCTCGGTTACACAGCACTGACACTCTCAGTTCAAAAACACACTGACGACTCTGTCAGTGTGTTGTGTAACTGAGAGTGTCAGTGCTTGTGTAACAGAGTTTTTCAGTGTGTTTTTGTAACTGAGAGTTTTTCAGTGTGTTTGTGTAACTGAAGTTTTTCAGTGTTTGTTAACTAGTTTTCAGTGTGTTGTGTTAACTGAGATTCCTTTCAGTGTGTTTGTTGTAACTGAGAGTCTTTCGGTTGTTATGTGTAACAGAGTTGTCAGTGTTTGTGTACTGAAAGTCTTTCAGTGTGTTTTGTGTCACTGACGAGTGTCAGTGCTTGTGTAACTAAAAGTCTTTCATTCATGTGTTGTGGTAACTGAGTTTTTCAGTGTTGTTTTTGTAAATGAGAGTCTTTCAGGGTGTTTTGTGTAACTGAGAGTATTTCAGTGTGTTTGTGTAACTGAGTGTGTCAGTGTTTTGTTAACTGAAGTCTTTCAGTGTGTTTGTGTAACTGAGAGTCTGTCAGTGTGTTTTTTGTAACTGAGTGTCAGGTTTGTGTAACTGAGAGTCTTTCAGTGTTTGTGTAACTTGAGAGTCTGACAGTATGTTTGTGTAACTGAGTCTGTTACACAACACCTGACAGACTACTAGTTACACAAAAAAACAACTGACTGACTACTAGTTACACAACACACTGACAACTCAGTTACACAGCACTGACCTCTCATACAAAAACACCTGAACTTTCTTACCAACACGACCTCGTTACAAAAACACACTGACAACGCTCATTTACACAAAAAACTGACAGGCTCTCAGTTACACAAGCACTGACACTCTTATTTACAAAACACACTGACAGACTCTGTCATTGTGTTTCTGTAACGGAGAGTGTCAGTGTTTGTGTAACATAGTCTTTCAGTGTGTTGTGTAACTGAGAGTCTTTCAGTGTGTTTGTGTAACTGAGAGTGTCAGGCTTGTGTAACTGAGAGTCTTCAGTGGTTTTTTGTAACTGAGAGTATTTCAGTGTGTTTGTGTAACAAGTATTTCCAGTGTGTTTTGTATACTGACGAGTATTTTATAAGGACTTCAGTGTGTTTGTGTAACTGAGAGTGTCAGTGTGTTTGTGTAACTGAGAGTGTCAGTGTTTGTGTAACTGAGAGTGTCAGTGCTTGTGTAACTGAGAGTCTTTCAGTGTCTTTGTGTAAATGAGTTTTTCAGTGTGTTTTTGTAACTGAGTGTCAGTAGTTTTTCAGGTGTTGTTGTAACTAAGACTTTCAGGTGTTTGTGTAACAGAGTGTCAGTGCTTTGTGTAACTGAGTGTCCTTTCAGTGTGTTTGTGTAACAGTGTTCCAGTGCTTGTGTAACTGAGAGGTCTCTAGTGTGTTTGTGTGTAACTGAGAGTGTCAGTGTGTTTGTGTAACTGAAAGTCGTTTCAGTGTGTTTGTGTAACTGAGAGTGTCATGCTTTGTAACTGAAGTCTTTCAGTGTGTTTTGTGTAACTGAGTTTTTCAGGTGTTGTTTTTGTAACAGAGAGTTTTTCAGTGTGTTTGTGTAACTGAGAGTATTTCAGTGTGTTTTGTGTAACTATAGTTTTCATGTGTGTGTGTAACTGAAAGTCTGTCAGTGTGTTTGTGTAACTGAGAGTCTGTCAGTGTGTTTGTGTAACTGAGAGTGTCAGCGCTTGTGTAACTGAGAGTCTTTCAGTGTGTTTGTGTAACTGAGAGTTTTTCAGTGTGTTTTTGTAACTGAGAGTTTTTCATGTGTTTTTGTAACTGAGAGTTTTTCAGTGTGTTTTTGTAACTGAAGTTTCCAGTGTGTGTTACTGAGAAGTCTTTCAGTGTGTTTTTGTAACTGAGATTCATGTGTTTGTAACTGAGAGTGTCAGTGTGTGTTGTGGTAACTGAGAGTGTCCAGTGCTTGTGTAACTGAGAGTGTTCAGTGGTGTTTGGTGTACTGAGATGTGTCAGTGCTTGTGTTAACTGAGTCTTTCAGGTGTTTTTGTGTAACTGAGAGTTTTTCAGTGTGTTTTTGTAACTTGTTTTCAGTTGTTTTTTGTACTGAGTTTTTAGTGTTTTTACTGTGTTTTCAGTGTGTTTGTGTAACTGAGAGTCTTTCAGTGTGTTTGTGTAACTGAGAGTGTCAGTGTGTTTGTGTAACTGAGAGTGTCAGTGTTTGTGTAACTGAGAGTGTCAGTGTGTTTGTGTAACTGAGAGTGTCAGTGCTTTGTGTAACTGAGAGTGTCAGTGGTGTTTGTGTAACTGAGAGTGTCAGTGCTTGTGTAACTGAGTCTTTCAGTGTGTTTTTTACGAGAGTCTTTTCATGTGTTTGTGTACAGAGTGTCGTGCTTGTGTAACTGAGAGTCTTTCAGTGTGTTTTTGTGTAACTGAGAGTTTTTCAGTGTGGTTTTTGTACTGGCGAGTTTTTTATGTTTTTTCAGTGTTTTTTGTAACTGAGAGTTTTTCAGTGTGTTTTTGTAACTGAGAGTTTTTCAGTGTGTTTGTGTAACTGAGAGTTTTTTCAGTGTGTTTTTTGTAACTGAGAGTCTTTCAGTGTGTTGTGTACGGAGTCTTTCAGTGTGTTTGTGTAACTGAGTGTCCAGTGTCTGTTGTACCTGAGAGTGTCAGTGGTTGTGGTCAACTGAGAGTGTCAGTGTTTTGTGTAACGAGATGGCAGGTGTTATGTGTATAACTGAGAGTGTCGTGTTTGTGTAACTAGAGTGTCAGTGTGTTTGTGTAACTGAGAGTGCAGTGCTTGTGTAACAGTCTTTTTTCAGTGTGTTTGTGTAACTGAGAGTGTCAGTTGTTGTGTAACTGAGAGTGTCATTGTTTGTGTAACTGAGAGTTCAGTGTGTTTGTGTAACTGAGAGTGTCAGTGCTTGTGTACAGAGGTCTTTCTGTGTGTTTGTGTAAACTGAGAGTTTTTCATGTGTTTGTGTAAACTGAGAGTCTTTCAGTGTGTTTGTGTAATCTGAAGTGTCAGTGTTTGTGGTAACTGAGAGTGTCGAGTGTTTGTAACTGGAGTGTCAGTGTTTTGTGTAACTGAGAGTGTTAGTGAGTGTTGTGGTACTGAGAGTGTCAGTGTTTGTGTAACTGAGAGTGTCAGTGTGTTTGTGTAACTGAGAGTGTCGTGCTTGTGTAACTGCGTCTTGTCAGGTGTTTGGTGTAACAGTTTTTCATGTGTTTTTGTAACGAGAGTTTTCAGTGTGTTTTGTGTAACTGAGAGTCTTTCAGTGTGTTTGTGTAACAGAGTCAGTGCTTGTTTACTGGTCTTTCAGTGTGTTTGTGTAACTGAGAGTTCAGTGTTTGTTTGTGTAACTGAAAGTCTTTTCAGTGTGGGTTGGTGTGTAACTGAGAGTTTTCAGTGGTGTTTTTGTAACTGAGAGTTTTTCAGTGTGTTTTGTAACTGAAGTCTTTCAGTTTTTGTGTAACTGAGAGTCTTTCAGTGTGTTTTTGTAACTGAGAGTGTCATTTGTGAACTAGAGTGTCAGTGTTTTTGTGTAACTGGAGTGTCGTGTTTGTGTAACTGAAGTGTCAGTGTCGTTGTGTAACTGAGAGTGTCGTTTTGTGTAACTGATAGTGTCAGTGTTTTGTGGTAACGAGAGTGTAGTGTTTGTCAGTGTGTTTTGTGTAACTGAAAGTCTTTCAGTGTGTTTGTGTAACTGAGAGTTTTTCAGTGTGTTTTTGTAACAGAGTTTTTCAGTGTGTTTTTGTAACTGAGAGTTTTTCAGTTGTTTTTGAACTGAAGTATTTCAGTGTGTGTTTGTGTACTGAAAGTCTTCAGTGTGTTTTTGTGTAACTGAGAGGTTTTTTCAGTGTGTTTTTGTAACTAGAGTTTGTCAAGTGTGTTTTTGTAACTGAGAGTTTTTCAGTGTGTTTGTGTAACTGAGAGTATTTCAGTGTGTTTGTGTAACTGAAAGTCTTTGTATGTGTTTGTGTAACTGAGAGTGTCAGTGCTTGTGTAACTGAGTCTTTCAGTGTGTTTGTGTAACAGTTTTTCAGTGTGTTTTTGTAACTGAGAGTCTTTCAGTGTGTTTGTGTAACAGAGAGTGTCGTGCTTGGTGTAACTGAGAGTTGTTTCAGTGTGTTTTTGTGTAACTGAAGCAGTTTTCAGTGTGTTTTTTGTAACTGAGCGTTTTTCAGTGTGTTTTTTGTAACTGAGAGTTTTCAGTGGGTTTTTTGTAACTGAAGTTTTTCAGTGTGTTTTTGTTACTGAGTTTTCAGGTTTTGTAACTGAGAGTCTTTCAGTGTGTTTGTGTAACTATGCAGTTCTTGTGTAACTGAGAGTTTTTTCATGTGTTTGTGTAACTGAGAGTTTTTCAGTGTGGTTTTTTGTAACTGAGTTTTTCAGTGTGTGTTGTGTAACTGAGAGTTTTTCAGTGTGGTTTTTTTGTGACGGAGAGTTTTTCATGTGTTGTTTTTGTAACTGATTTTTTCAGTGTGTTTTTGTACCTGAGAGTTTTTTTCAGTGTGTTTTTTTGTCACGGAGAGTTTTCAGTGGTGTTTTTGTAACTGAAGTTTTTCAGTGGTGTTTGTAACTGAGATGTCAGTTGTGGGTTTGTTGTACTGAGAGTTCCAGTGTTTGTGTAACTGACGAGTGTCATGCTGTGTAACTGAGAGGTCTTTCAGTGTGTTTGTGTAAATGAAGTTTTCAGTGTGTTTTGTAACTGAGTGTAGTGTTTCTGGTAACTGAAGTCTTCATTGTGTTTGCTTTGTGAAGGGTCCATTCATCCGAGGTCATGGTAATCTGTTGTATCAAATAGATCAACTGGAACTTGAAATGTAGTTCTTGAAGACATTTCGCTAAGTCATATAGCCGACTGGCTTTCTCATCAGAATTGAGAAGACAGTCGGATGACTAGCCGAAACTACTTCAAGAACTACCATTTGAATTCCATGTTGATCTATTTGAATACAACAGAATTTCAGTGTGTTTGTTAACTGAGAGTGCAGTTTTGTGTACTGAGTAGTCCTGACATATGTTTGTGTACTAGTAGTCTGGTTACACAACCACACTGACGCTACTAGTTACACAAACATAACTGACAAGAACTACTAGTTTACACAAACATACTGACCAGACTACTAGTTTACACACACACTGAACTCTCAGTTACCCAAACACTGACACTCTCCGTTACACAACATGACCCTCAGTTACCAAGCAACTGACACTCCTCAGTTACACAAACACACTGAAGACTTTCAGTTACACACAAAACTGAAGGCTCTCAGTTACCAGCACTGACACTCTTAGTATCAAAAACACACTGACAGACGTCAGGTGGTTTTTTGTAACTGAGAGTGTTTTCAGTGTTGTGTAGAGTTTTCATTGTGTGTAGAGATGTAGTGCTTTTTACAGTGTGTCAGTTGTGTAACGCATAGTATTCATTCAGTGTGTTTGTGTAACTGAGGAGTCTGTCATTTGGTTTTTTTGTAACTGAGTGTCAGTGTTTGTGTAAACTGAGAGTCTTTCAGTGTGTTTTGTGTACTGAGAGTCTACAGTAATGTTTGTGTAACTAGTAGTCTGTTACACAAACACACTGACAGACTACTATTTACCAAACATACTGACACTATTTTCTAGTTACCACAAACACACTGACAGACCTCGTACACAACACAACTGAAAGACGTTCGTTTACCAAGCACTGACACTCTCAGTTACAAAAACACACTGCATACCAGTACCCAAACACACTGAAAGACTATTCAGTTACAAAACACTGACCCTCGGTTACAAACACACTGACAACTCTGTTACACAAAAAACTGCCATGCTCTCGTTTACACAAGCACTACACTCTTAGTTCCAAAAACACACTGATAGACTCTGTCATTGTGTGGTGTAAACTGCGAGTGTCATGTTTGTGTAACAGAGTCCTTTCATGTGTGGTTTTTGTGTAACAGAGTCTTTCAAGTGTGTTTTTTGTAACTTATATTCTTTCATTTGTGTTTTTCGTGTACTGAGAGGGTCGTGCTTTGTGTAACTGAGAGTCTTTCAGTGTGTTTTTGGTATACTGAGAGTATTTCACATTTGTGTGTAACTGAGAGTATTTCAGTGTGTTTTGTGTAACAAGGATTTCAGTGTGTTTGTGTAACAGATATATTCAGTGTGTTTGTGTACCTGAGATGTCATTTCAGTATTTTGTGTAACTGAGAGTGTCAGTTTTGTGTAACTGAGATGTGTCATGTGTGTGTACGAGAGTGGTCACAGTGTGTTGTGTAAACTGAGAGTGTCAGTGTTTGTGTCACTAGAGTTCAGTGTGTTTGTGTCTGATAGTGGTCAAGTTGTTTGTGTAACTGAGAAGTGTCGTGCTTTGTGTAACTGAGTCTTTCAGTTGTTGGTTTGTGTACCGTTTTTCAGTGTGTTTTTGTAACTGAAGAGTCTTTCAGGTGTTTTGTGTAACAGAGTTTCATGCTTGTGTAACTGCGATCCTTTCAGTGTGTTTTGTGTAACGGAGGTTTTGCAGTGTGTTTTTGTAACTGAGAGTTTTTCAGTGTGTTTTTGTAACTGAGAGTTTTTCAGTGTGTTTTTGTAACTGATTTTCAGTGTGTTTTTGTACTGAGAGTTTTTTCAATTGTTTTTTTGTAACTGAGAGTTTTTTCAGTGTGTTTTTTGTAACTGAAGAGTTTTTCATGTGTTGGGTAACTGGAGTGTCAGTGGTTTGTGTAACTGAGATGTCAGTGTGTGTTGTAACTGATAGTGTCAGTGCTTGTGTAACTGATAGTCTTTCAGTGTGTTTGTGTAAATGATTTTTTCAGTGTGTTTTTTGTAACTGAGTGCAGTGTTTTGTGTAACGAAGTCTTTCAGTGGTGTTTGCTTGTGAAGGCTCATTCTCCAGGTCATGGTATATCTGTTGTATTCAATAGATCAACTGGACGTGAAATGTATTCTTGACGACATTTCGCCTAATTCATCCGACTGGCTTTCTCAATTCAGAATTGATAACGGACAGTCGGATGACTAGCGAAACGTCTTCAAGAACTACATTTTAATTCCAGTTTTGATCTATTTGAATACAACATAATTCTTCAGTGTGTTTGTGTAACTGAGAGTGTCAGTGTTGGTGTACTGGAGGTGCTGACAGTATGTTTTGGTGAACTAGTAGTCTGTTACCAAACCCGACAGACTACTAGTACACAAACATACGACAGACTCTAGTTACACAAACATCCTGACATACTACTAGTTAAGACAAACACTGACACTCTCAGTTAACAAACACGAACACTCTCGTTACCAAACACTGACACTCTCATTACACAAGCACTGACACTCTCGTTACACAAACAACTGAAAGACTTCCGTTACAACCAAAAAACTTGAAAGGCTCTCAGTTACACAAGCCTGACACCTAGTTAAACAAACCCACTGACAGACTGTCAGTGTGTTTTGTAACTGAAGTTTTTCAGTGTGTTTTTTTGTAAATAGAGTCTTTCAGTGTGTTTGTGTAACTAGAGTATTTCATGTGTTTTTGTGTAACTGAGTGTGTCATGTTTGTGTAACTGAAAGTCTTTCAGTGTGTTTGTGTAACTGAGAGTCTGTCAGTTTTTTTTGTAACTGAGTGTCAGTGTTTTTGTGTAACTAGAGTCTTCAGTGTGGTTGTGTAACGAGAGGCTGACAGTATGTTTTTGTGTAACTCGTATGTCTGTTTACACAACACACTGACAGACTCCTAGTTACACAACATACTGCAGACTACTGTTAACAAAACACACTGACAGACTCTCAGTTACACAAACACACTTTAAGACTTTCATTTTACAAACAAGCACTGACACTCTCAGTACAAAAACAACACCTGACGACTCAGTTACACAAACACACTGAAAGACTTTCAGTTTACACAACACTGAACTCTGTTACCAAAAACACACTGACAACTCTGTTAACACAAAAAACTGAAAGGCTCTCAGTTCACCAGCCTGACACTCTTAGTTAACCAAACCCACTGATAAGACTCTTTCAGTGTGTTGTGTAACTTAGAGTGTCAGTTGTTTGTGTTAACAGAGTCTTTCAAGTGGTGTTTGTGTAACAGAGTCTTTCAGTGTGTTTTTTGTAACTGAGAAGTCTTTCAGTGTGTCTGTGTACTGAAGTGTCAGTGCTTGTGTAACTGAGAGTCTTCAGTGGTGTTTTTGTACCCGTAACTGAGAGTATTTCAGTGTGTTGTGTCACTGAGGTATTCAGTGTGTTTGTGTAACGAGTATTTCAGTGTGTTTTTGTGTAACAGAGTATTTCATTGTGTTTTGTGTAACTGAGAGTAGTCAGTATGTTTTGTGTAACGAGAGCAGTGTTTGTGTAACTGAGAGTGTCAGTGTTTTTTGTGTAACTGAGAGTGTCAGTGTTTGTGTCCACTGAAGTGTCAGTGTGTTTGTGTCACTGAGAGTGTCAGTGTGTTTTGTGTAACTGAGAGTGTCAGTTCTTGTTTACTGAGTCTTTCAGTGGGTTTTGTGTAACAGTTTTCAGTGTGTTTTTGTAACGAGAGTCTTTCAGTGTGTTTGTGTAACAAGTGTCATTGCTTGTGGTACCTGGAGAGTCTTTCATGTGTTTTGTGTACTGAGTTTTTCAGTGTGGTTTTTGTAACTGAGAGTTTTGTCATTGTGGGTTTGTTGTAACTGAGAGTTTTTCAGTGTGTTTTTGTAACTGCGAGTTTTTTCCAGTGTGTTTTTGTAACGAAAAGTCTTTCATTGTGTTGTGTAACTGAGTGTCTTGCAGTGTGTTTGTGGTAACATAGTTCAGTGCTTGTGTAACTGAGTGTCTTGCAGTGTTTTGTGTAACCGATTTCAGTGCTTGTTGTAACTGAAGTCTCCAGTGGTTTGTGTAACTGAGAGTTGTCAGTATCTGTTGTATTCATTAGATCAACTGGACCTGAAATGTAGTTCCCTGAAGACGTTTCGCTAGTCATCCCGACTGGCTTTTCTCAATTCGAATGACTTGTACAGATCTGTGGCAATTATGTACCCTGGAAAATCCCATTATCATATCACAACAGGTGTTTTAAGGTGTGATAGATATTGGCTAAAGGTTTTATAGGAACGCCCAGAGTAAGGTGTATGCCAAGAACACCTCTTAGCCACTATCTAATCACACCCTAACACCTGGCTGTGATATTCAATTGGGATTTTCCCAGGGTACTAATTGCCACAGATTCTTGTACACGTCATTCTGAATTGAGAAGCCGTCGGATTACTAGCGAACTCTTTC
>JAACNH010000523.1:4089-24634 GCA_019447015.1 Hymenochirus boettgeri | reverse complement strand
AAGACTCAGTTACACAAGCACTGACACTCTCAGTTACACAAACACACTGACACTCTCAGTGACACAAACACTGACACTCTCAGTTACACAAACACTGACACTCTCAGTTACACAAACACTGACACTCTCAGTTACACAAGCACTGACACTCTCAGTTACACAAACACACTGAAAGACTTTCAGTTACACAAAAAACTGAAAGGCTCTCAGTTACACAAGCACTGACACTCTTAGTTACAAAAACACACTGACAGACTGTCAGTGTGTTTTTGTAACTGAGAGTTTTTCAGTGTGTTTTTGTAAATGAGAGTCTTTCAGTGTGTTTGTGTAACTGAGAGTATTTCAGTGTGTTTGTGTAACTGAGTGTGTCAGTGTTTGTGTAACTGAAAGTCTTTCAGTGTGTTTGTGTAACTGAGAGTCTGTCAGTGTGTTTTTGTAACTGAGTGTCAGTGTTTGTGTAACTGAGAGTCTTTCAGTGTGTTTGTGTAACTGAGAGTCTGACAGTATGTTTGTGTAACTAGTAGTCTGTTACACAAACACACTGACAGACTACTAGTTACACAAACATACTGACCCTATTGCCGCATGTGGGCATATTTTCACCAGGACCGTTTATCTTTTGCTGTCATCCAAACCCTTCTGCCCCCCTCATTCTCGGACTTCCATTGGCTCAGACACACAACCCTGTTATCGATTGTCTAACAATACTCAAGTCTTGGAGCCTCTCTGTTTTTCAAAATTGCCTTTCACTCATTGCACTACCATTACATGTAGAATACAATCTGAGCAACACCCTTCCCTGAATGTTATGTGAATTTTCCTGATGTGTTCTGTAAAAAGCGAGCGGAGAAGCTACCACCGCACCGGTTCTACAATTGCCCCAATCGATCTTCTTTTGTTACTCTGCCTCCCTCGGGGAGCCACATAACCCACTGTCTCCCTCATAAACTCTAGCCATGAAAGAGTACATTACTGAACATTTGTCTAGGGATTTCAATACAACCTTCCACTTCCCCTGCGGGCAGCTGGGTTCTTTTTGGGTTGAAAAAAAAGACGGAGGTTACGACCCCTTCATCGACTACCGTGTGTTAAATAAAAATCACAATAAGAATCGTTATCCTCTCCTACTCATCTCTGAGCTATTTGACCAGATAACAGGGGCTAAATATTTACCAAACTGGATCTTCGGGGGGCATACAATCTGATTCCTAACTCCAAGGTGGACTAGTTGGAGACCGCCTTTGACCACTAGGTACGTCCACTAACGAATATCTCGTAATGCCCTTTGGCCTTTGTAATGCTCCAGCAGTGTTCCAAGAATTCGTATGACATTTTCCGGTTATGTTGGGTATCTCTGTTAGTAGTATCTCTCGATGACATTTAATCTTTTCTCATGATCTGCCCTTACAACCCGCATCCATTTAAACAGGTGGTTTACTAGACCTCTGGAGAGAGAATAGCCTATATGCCAACGGAAATTGTCTGTTTGCGTGTTCACAAGTACCACCTTCCTGGGCTACATCGTATCTGCGCAAGGGTTCCAGATGGTATCCTGTTAATTTTCGGCCATCCAGAATTGGTCTCTTCCTATGGACAAAGCTATTCAAAGGTTCATTGGGTTTTGGCCAATTAACTACAGACAATTCATTCAGGGTTTCTCGTCAATAATTTCTCCGATATTAGCCCTCATCAGAAAGTGGTAAGCCTACATTCATGGACCCCTGCACCCTCGAAGCCTTTAAACGACTCAAGAGGCCTTGCCTGATCTCCTGTTCAGTACTCAGATCCTAATCTTCCCTTCTACAATCGACGTTGATGCCTCGGACTTGAGCGCGTGAAGCCGTCCTTTCCCAAAGACAGGCCCTAAAAGAAACGCCACCCTGTTCTTATTTCTTCTAAGAATTTCTAACCAACGAGCGACACTCCCTCGAGAGGTGCTTCATCTATTGGAAGCACATCTGTACCTATCACCGATCCTTACCGACCAAAAACAATCTGGAATACATCCAGAATCTCAAAGGTTAAATCCCCGTCAACCGGTGGTCTTTATTCTTGTTCCCGATTCAACTTTGTTATCACTTACCAACCGGGTACCAAAAACAAAAAAAGCTGATTTCCCTGTCCAGGTCATTTGTTGCTTCCGACCAAATGAGAAAGGATGTTACGACTTTATTCAAGTTTGGTACCACTGTGCTCAATCCAATTCTTCTGAACCCTCCCCTGTGTCTTCTTCAACCCCTCCCATTCCGTCCAGACCTTGGACACATATATCCAATGGACTTTATGTTGAACTTCCACCTTCCAAGAAAAACACACTGGTTATATTGGTGACAGTAGACCGCTTCGCAAAATGGCCCATTTTGTACCCCTCGCCCAAACTACTACCATCTTTAACGGAGTTAGCGCACACTATTTATTTCACATATCTCCGCTTTCATGGACTCCCTTCTGAAATTTATCTGACAGGGGTTCTCAATTTGTTTCCAATTTTGGAGGGCACTTTGTAAGTCCATGACATCAGTTACAATTCTCCTCGCTTACCACCACAGTCCCAATGGGTCTACTGACGCACTAATCAGTCTTTGGAACAATATTCTCGTGTTCCATTTCCTATACTCAGGATGATTGGGCCGACTTACGCCCTTGGGCCGATTCGCCCAAACAATTCACCTCATGCTTCTACTTGGGAAATCTCCTGTTTGGTGTGTGGTTTGGGACGAATCTAGCTTTTTTCCTCAGGATTTTCTTTTCACACAATTACCCTGCTGCCAATGTACTCTGGGGCCCAGATGACCGCTATCTGGCATGATGCTACGGAATTCAGCCTTCAGAATCTGCTTTGTAAACAAACAACTGCAGCATATAGGAAGACGTAGAAGAACCCCCAGTTTATCGGTTTGAGATAAAGTGTGGCTCCTGCGTCTCATATTAACCTACGGGTTCCTTCCTCCAACTGCACCCAAATTTATTGGCCTTTTTCCTATCCTGGAATTAACGGTCCAGTGGCTGTTCGCCTCCAACTGCCTTCCAGCATGCGGATTCCTAATGTGTTTCATATTTCCCTCATTAATCCAGTATTCTCTATCAGATTCCAATCTTTACTCCGCCAGTTCCAATTTCCGTTGATGGTCAGCAGGAGTTTGAGGTTTAAAAATGCTTGACTCTATATTCGGAGGAGGTCTCTTCAGTATTTGTTCCACTTGCAAGGATTCGTCCAGAAGAAAGAGCTTGGATTACACATGCTATGTGCACGCTCCTCGTATATCAGAGCTTTCCATAGAGTTTTTTCAGGTAACCCTGTCCGGTGGGTCCGGTGCCCCCCGTAAGGGGGGTACTGGTCCATGAACTTACCTGCCACCTGGCTCCTGCTCCGCTCCTCCGCTCCTATACTTACCTTGCCTGCCTCCAGTGACCACCTTGCCTTATCACAGTACTTACCTTGCCTGTATCCATTCTTACCTTGCCAGTATCTCAGTACTTACCTTGCAGTATCCAGACTTACTCTCCTGCCTCCAGTGACCACCTCCAGTATCCAGTACTTACCTTTCCTGCCGTCCATGACCACCTTCATATCCAGTATTACCTGCTGCCTCACATTGACACCTTGCCAGTATCCAGTACTTACCCAACTTGCCAGTCAGTAGCCATCCAGTACTACACTTGGCAGTATCCTACTTACCTTGCCATTATCGCGTACTTACCTTGCCAGTATCCAGTACTTACTTGCCTGCCCTCAGTGACCCCTTGCCAGTATCCCAGTAACTTACTTGCCTGCCATCCTGCTGTGACCACCTGCCTCAGTATCCAGTACTTACCTTGCCTGCCTCCTGACCACCTTGCAGTATCCCCGTACTTACCTTGCAGTAATCCCTTGTGCGGAACTAAGAAGCTTCTTCCACCTTAGACCAACGGTAGCTTTTCCCATCTCACAGGTCAAAACCATGTTGAGGCTGCCCGTCACTTATCAGATACCACTTACCAGGTATATAAAAACTGCCACACCCACACACTCACGGCTGTGGAACCACTACTGTGATGATACAACAACTCTCAACCTCAGACCAACAGAGGCTTTCCCAGCTCCACCGGTCAAAACCAGTTTGAAAGTTTTCATCACTAAATATACCCCTTACCAGTATATAAACCCTACTACAAAACCCACTACTTACTAACGCCGTGGAACGATACCACCTTAACCGGTTTATAAATGTAAATATAGCTAAATTACCTGTACAACGTCGCTTGCACACTCAGGCAGGAATAGTACCATATAATCCACAAGTACTAAATGCAATTACTCACGTAGCGTCTCAGAGCAGGATTCACTAGTGTCTGTTAGTAGCATCTAGAGAATCAGCTTAATTTGATTTTATAGAATATCGTTTAATAAAGAAAACAAAACTGCAATAGTGGTTACAAAAATTAATTAATAAACAGACATAAAAACAACAACGTAAAATAAATGGATAAAAGGGAAAAATATTATGAAAGTGAAAGTCAAGTCCTTAAAAGAATAAGTCCAGAACGTAAAGAGTTCCTGTCTCCAAAAAAGGTACTCACTGTATCCACTTTGATGTTTTTATAAGATGTAAATCAGGAGCTCCTCTCCATAGCTGTGTAGCTCTTATCTACGACCCCCAGGCAAAAGGAGGGCAATGATTTACCCCAACCAATCAGGTGTAGGGGCTGGACTGAGGTTGTGTCAATATTGATTACCTATGGAAGACACACCCGCAGTGACATTATGGGCATATTTATAAAGGTTCGTAACTTTTTCGCCGGCCGTTTTCGCGGCCATTAACTCATGAATCGCTTTACCGTATTTATAAAGCCCCGAAAACGGCCCCGAAAAGTTAACGAAGCGTTAACCTTTCCGCGCCGATACTTACTCCGGTACCGCCGCTCTTCTATTTAAAAGCGGCGGTACTGGTTTCGCTCGGCTAGTATCGCTGTTTTACTCGCCACCTTGAAGGTGTCGAGTCAGCCATACTAACAACCTCCCGCGCGGGGATGGGCAGGCAACCCGCTGCGGGTGGTCGCATCACCCGCCCCGTGAGACACGCCCACCCCTCCCACACCCCCCGCGCGGTTAATGTTAATGTAAGCAGTATTAAAAATTGACCAATCAGAACGGCTTATGGTTTCCTGCAAACCTATATAAAGAGGGAGCTTTCCGCCGCGGAACTCAGATGCCATCGGCAGTAATGCTGAAGAAAGAAGAAAGAAGCGGCTGGCAACATCGGCTCCGCGGAGGCCGGCGGTGCCAGCGGGCTCACTGGCGGCGCGTGAGCTGCCTGTCATCGGCGACCGATTGTGTTGGTGTCGCCAGCCCGAAGACGTCGCGTCTGGATCAGACGCCGCACCATCGTCCTCGGATGTCGCCAGGCCGTCCCGCCTGGGTCCCTGGCGGCGCAGGGACCTCTCGGGGTCGGCGGCCTCGGCGGAGCTGGTGTCGCGCCGGACTGGAGGGGAGAAAGAATACGTCGCCCAAGGGCCTTTTTAAGAGCCGCCGCTGGGGTGTCCCGGTCACGGCGGGACCCCCCGCCAAGGCACTTTGTCCAGTGCCGCAAGGGCCCTTGTAAGGGCCGGGGAGGGGGTTCCCGTTTGCGCTGGCGGGACCCCCTAAGCCCAAAAGGGCCCTTCTCAGGCCCCGCTGGAGGAGCCTGCCACCCCCCCAGCGGCTCCCCCCCCCCTCCCGTCCCCCCCCGGCGTCGGGCGTGGGGCTTGGAGGTTTGCCGGGGAGGGGTGCGCGGCGGGTGGTCGCGACCACCTGCCGCGGCCCCTTCCCGGCAGCCCCTTCTTAGCCTCCCGTTCCGAATTGCCGCGAACGGGTAACGTGTTGGGAGGGGCTGCTGGGAAGTGGCGCGGCGGCGGGTGGTCGCCGCTGCCGCCAGCGGTGTGTGTGGGCTGGGCGGCGCGGCGGCGGGGTTGGTCCGCCGCTGCCGCCGGGGGGTGTGGGCGTGTGCCCCGCCCCCTTAGGCGCGGCGTACGGGAAGTGGATTTTAAGTCGCTTCGCTGCGATAACGATACAGTATCGCCGCTAATGGGCTTAAACATTACCGCCTCACATCGCGCGCGATAGGTATCGCGGGAATAGCGCTCCGCCTTATAAATAACGGCGATAGCGCTAGTTTCGCGCCAGCGATGTGCGGCGGTAATTTTTGCGCTAACGATAAACTCGTTCCTTTATAAATATGCCCCTATGTTTTAACAGAATCCATATCTCTGTGGGGCCCCAAGGTGGCTACCAACTGAATTACTAAATTAGTTGATTGTCCATTATTTTACCATTATCGACACCAAACATGACAGATATGGAAAATATAGTTGACCAGCACTACATAAGGTAGGTTTCCATCCTCTACTAAGGCCTACATAAAGGTGTTTGGGTGTACTCTACCGACTGGTCCCACTACCTGAACCATATTTCATATCGGCCTTGGCATTGTCTCATTTACATAGCCGAGTTCATGTATAGGTTATCGGCAAAGGGATTGTTCTTTATTGGCTAAGTCAAGTGTATATCTGTTTTCTTATACAGTAGGAAAAGGGGATAGACCCTTACTGGGGGCCTGGGGACGACCCCCCAGTAACGAAGTAGAATGGTCTGCACGCTACCACACATTTGATCAAAGCCTTACGCTGGAACGTCACTTTCCCGGTCTCTTGGAATAAGACTGGGTGAAAGTACCACTCTGCCAGTGCATGGTTGAGAGGGGGATGGGCTTCCCGAGGGCCCCCACCTCCCAAGCTCCCGCCTGGGTCTTGAGTGGATATGGACTGTCTAAGCTTGGGCAGAGGGTTCATCCTTTAGCACTACTGTGCACTTGGGAGTCACCGTGTTTTAGCACTTCCCTCATTCCTTGCCATACTTCGGCTATGGCGAAACATTTTTTTGTTCCCTCCCCTGACCGAAGGTCGGGGCCTAATTTTGGGCCGGCACATTATTTTTTAATTTGGTTTTAACACTAGGTAGCACACTATTTATTACTGGCCTTTTCTGTGCATCGTGTTGTTTTTTGTGTTGTTGTTCATATTGTGCGGGAGTGCCTGGTCCCCCTGTTTTTGGGCCTTCAGGTTTTCCCATTCGAACCCAACTCACCCCCCCTGAAGCGTCCTGTGGGCAAGCTGGGAGCAGAAAGGGAGGCTGTATGGTGGTTTCCTTACGCCTACCGGCTGAGGACAATGTAGCTCCTCCTAGCCCTACGGCTTAACATCTATGGGCCATAGGGGAGGCGATGGTCCCGATCCACTTGCACGTTTGCGTGCACTGTGGGACGATCACAAGAAAGCACGCTTCCGAGCTTTCATTAAAAAAAAAAATAGAATGGGTCTGCAACACCTACGCTTGTGAGGTCATTGCCGAGTGGTGGCTGGAAAGCCCGGCTATCCCTTTGCACTATTGAGCAGCTGGGAGCACTGTTTTATCCTCGCACATCCTGGTTCCCCGTTAAGGGGACCGAATAGATTTTTTGCCTTTGCCGGATGAGGCTTAGGCCTATTGGGCCCTCCATTAATTTGCCTGGTGGACTTGGGCCCCTTATTTATTGCACTATGCACTTTCCCCATCTCCCCTAATTTTTTTTTTGATTTTCGTTTGTCACTGTAATGTAGCGGGACAGGCTGGGTCCCTCGGACCCTCACTTCCCAATTGTACCCCCCGTGAGGACTTCCTGGTGGCAGCTGGGCGCCTGGAAGTCCCTAAAGATCCCATCTGTGGTGGGGTCCAGTTGCGGCTGGACAACCGGGAGGGGAAGTGTTCCTTACTACCACTAGACACTTGTGTGTTCACTTGTGGTGTGAGGCAACGAAAGCCACGTACCCCGGTTTCAATAAAAAAAAAAATAGGTAAACCAAAGGTCACATTCCCGGTCTGTTTGACCTCCTGCTGAGATCATTAGACTCATTCTACTGTCCCTTTAGAAGTAAGGTACAAGGAATACAATCTTGCAGCCTGCTGGGTTTTTCATGACACTTGTACACAAATGGTACGAATAACAGCTCAAAAGAGGAAAACACACATGTGCAAATAAATAACAATGGGATCCTACTATTACAGACATTACTATAATTAATAATTATACTAGATCCCTTTATAGCAGGATCCATATCATGACATCCATACTTAACCTTGCCTGCCCTCAGTGCACCTTGCCAGTATCCAGTAACTTACCTGCCAGTATCCAGTACTTCCTCTGGATGAAGCGAGTACCGCGAACGCGTCGGCCAGCTCCTCCCCCTCTGCGTTTTCCCCTACTATGAAATGTTATGCAGTGTAATCGTTTATTGCTTTTATAATCACAATAAATGCGAAGTTTTATCCTGGTAAACACTTTGGATTAAGTTCTGTTTTGGATGTAATCTCGTCGCTCTCAATACTTATTGCTTCATTGCCTTATGTCCTGAAGGTCGGAAAAAACGACCATTTGGCATCTGAGATCCGGTAAAAACAGTACTAACAACCTGCGTTGCAGCTCCCCACATTGAGTAGATGATATACTTAGGAGTATCCAGTACTTACCTTGCCTGCCTCCAGTGACCCAACTTGCCAGTATCCAGTAACTTTACCCTTGCCTGCCTCCGTGACTACTGTGCCTGTATCCATACTATCATTGCCGGTCCTCCATGACTACCTTGCTGTATCCATTTCCTCTACTCACCTCATCTTTTCCAGTTACCTACCTTACTTGTATCCATATCCAGCCTACATTCCCAGCGCCTCTGTGTCCCTTGCACATTCCGGACTATCAGCCTCCTCCTAAAAGCGTACTGTAATACCTCCCGGCCGTCCGGCCATTTGTTACAGAGAGCATCGAGTTCAGAGAGAAAATATTATTCTCCTCTTTTACAAGGCACTGGGTAAGGCCTCATTTGCAATAGCGGTGCAGTTTTGGAATCCCATATACAAAAGGGACATCCTGGAAATTGAGGCGTTCAGAGAAGGGCAACTAAAATAATAAGAGGAATGAGGGGCTTGAATATGCCAGATTAGTCTATGCAATATTAGACCATTAGGCTGTTTACATGGAGAAACGACGTTTCGTGGAACAGGATCACCTTATACAAATATATTAATGGGACTACAATACCTCTTTGGGTGGCATTGTTTACTACGAGTCATATCAGAGGACTCGTTGACATCTTAAGGTTGGAAGAAAAGAAGTTTCAATCCTCTTCAGGTTAGGAAAAGGTTTCCTTTATCATTGAAACGGGAAAACTGTGGAACTGTCTTCAGCAGATGTGTCCATGGCAAGTTCCTTGACTAGCTTTAAAAAGGGCCTGGCTAAGTTCCTAAACTAAATAATATTGAGAATTAACTGGTATTAATGAATAAGATGGGTTTGATCCATGGATACTTTCCGATTGCCGTTTGGAGTCAGGAGGAATTTTTTCCCCCTTTTTTAGCTGTTTTTTTTTTTTGCCTTCCGCTGGTTCACTGTTGGAAGGGTTAATAAAAAAAAAACAAAAAAAAAAGGTGGAATAGGTTGGACTTGATGGACGTATGTCTTTATTCACCTTAATTACTATGTTACTATGCTACTATGACTGTACCTGGAGTTGTAGCTATGCAGTTACTTGCCTAAATGCACTTTATTTTTGATACTTCCATGATCTATGCTCAACCATAGGTATAACTGATTCCATTGTAGTTGCTGAAGTTTCTTTTTAAAGGTTTTTATTTAGCGATAACCCTGATGTGTAATAATAAGTCTTTTATTATACATAGAGTGTGTCACAGTAGTTTTTGTTTTTGCTTCTAGTTATTTTTTGACTACTTCGTGGCACCTCCTCCCATTTGGAAATTATCTAGCTGGGTGCTGGTTTAAACTTTTTTGTTTTCAATCCATACTCTTCCTGGCACAGTAATGAATGGTCCCACTTCAAAGAAACTTCTTTATCACACCTCTCCTCCCCTTTCAGTCCCGGGCTAGATATGAGATCATCTGCTACAGTAAGTGACCGCAATCCATGACTTGCAACGCGGCCATTGGTGCAGTCCCGAGCACTGCTTAACTTGGTTAGTCTGCCTCGATCAGCTGTTTTTAAGACCAGGCAGATCTAGTGACATTCTGCATAGACCTCCACAAATGGATAGCAGTGTTAAGTTCTTGAATACTGTACAGTCACTGGTGGCCCAAAAAAAAGAATGGCTAGACGTGCCATATTCGACCCGCGGCCTGGGGGTGTTGGACATGTGTGCCTTAGCAGTGTAATAATCTTGGGATACTGTACAGTCATGGAGGCCACAAAACAAAAGAATGGCCAGAACGTGCCATATTGAACCCGCGGTCCCTGTGTTTGCTGTGTGCCTTAGTAGGTTATTATGATAGTATTAAGAAGTATAAATGAGTAATTTTATGATGACGTATTGGTGTTAGTAATTAGGATTGACTGTATTTATGTTAGTTTATGATTGGTAGTCCCCTTCTGCCGTCTTCCCCTCCCTCCGTCTTCTCGTCTTCCCTTCTCCTTGCCCGTCTTATGCCCGTCTTCTTTGTCGTACTTTCTGCTGCTTGCGCCCTCGTGTTCTGCCAGTCGTATGTCGTTTTTGACATACGTCTGGCAGTAGCCCAATAAAATGGGCAGTAATCTGTATTCTGCTGTCTGTTGCTCTATTGTTCCAGGAAAGTTAAGTGATGATCCCAGTTTGTCTACGCTGAACAATCATTTATACGAGCACATACCTCTATCCACTTTGTCACAGTGATGTCCATTCCCAAGAAATGTTTCCAAGAAAAACTGCTTCCCCATTGTCTCCTGACGCTTCAGCTCTGCCTCTCTCAAATAGCGACTATGCACACGGCCGACACCCTTCGCAATGAGAGAACCACTGCGTCGGCATCAGTTCCTTTATTAGCATGTCCACAGCCAACCGGCGGGACGAAGCATTGTGTTTTCTAGCAACGCGGGGCGTGGCAACAACTCTATACATGAATAAATTGCTGCAAACTTTGTTTTTACTGACGATAAAGTCCTTATAAAGTGTAAAATATGATGGTTGTGAACATATTTATTATATGGGTGACCTGGTATGGATGGGGGATTTATGCAAGAGTTTAATTATCTGATTTATGGTACGTGTGGGGTGGAAATTATTGGCCTTTTTGTTATTCACACCCAAAGATTATGGGGGACATGGTAGTGATGGAGAATGTGGGAGGGCGTTCTATACGTTCCATTTGGGCACTTGTAATTTGGTAGGTCATAATTTTTGTATATTTATCCATTAATTGTCCAGATTTTTCAGACACTAGTAATGAAGGGAGGAACAGGCACTAATGGCATGGGGAAAGGGCTGTTGTAAAGACTAAGCTTCTACCTACACTATGTCAGACCTTAAATGACTGGCAAAGCACTATTGGAAGGGGAAAGGGATGTGCATGATGGATGACTCAGAAGCTTGTACTACACTATGCCAACTGAAGTGATGCACGGCACTATGATAAGGGTCAAGTGTTGTGTGTTATGGATGGACTAAGCTTTGCTAGCTACACTGTGCCAGATTGAAAGTGATTCACAGGCACTATGGGAAGGGGAAAGGGTTGTTTTGTGATGGATTACTAACTTCCTAGCTACCTAATGCCAATCTGAAGCGCTCCCCAGGCAGTATGGGAAGGGGAAGGGTTGTGCGTGATATGACTAAGCTTGGCTACCTGACCTAGCCAGAACTGAAAGTGATTCACATGCACTATGTGAAGGGGAAAGTGCCCTGTGTGTGATGGAGACTACCTACACTATTGTGCCACAACTGAAGTGATGCACAGGCACTATGGGAAGGGAAAGGGTTTTGAGTGATGGGGATTATGTTTACTATCTAAACATGCCACACTGAATTGATGCACAGGCACTATTGGAAGTAGAAAGGGCTGACTGATGGTGACTTTTTACACCCTACGCTAACACTATGACAGGCTTTCATACAGTTGTAAACACACACTGGCAGACTCCCCCATTTTTTTTTTTTTTACACAACACTGACAGACTCAATTACATAACCACTAAACCACTCACAGACTCCCTTTACACAACCCACTGACCGACCTCATTTAACAAACACACTCACAGACTCGTTACACAAGCACTGACACTCCTCCGTTACAAAACACACTGACACGCTCAGTACACAAACACACTGCCAGACGCATTTACACAACACCACTGACAACTGTCTACACAACACACTGACAGACTTCATTACACAAACACACTGGCAGTCTCAGTTACCAAACAATGACAGACTCAGTTACACAAACACACTGATAGACCTCGCAACAGTGACAACTCATTACCACACTGTTATAACAAGAAGCAATCAGTATAGACATTACTAGAATCATAGATAATTTTATTAATCCGTACCGAGAGACTCTCAGTTCACAAACACACTGCCAGACTACGTTATACAACACAACCGGCAGCTCCCAGTTACACACACTCAGTTACACAACACAACTGACAGACGCATCAGTTACACAAACAAACTGAAAGACTCTCAGTTACACAACACTGACCCTCTCAGTACAAAAACACACTGACAGTCTCTCTCTCAGTTACACAAAAAAACGAAGGCTCTCGTTACACAAGCACTGACAACTCTCATTACAAAACACACTGACAGACTCTGTCGTGGGTTTTGTGTACGGAGAGTGTCGTGGCTTGTGTAAGACAGAGTTTTTTCAGTGTGTTTTTGTACCTGCGAGTTTTTCATGTGGTTGTGTTACTGAGATTTTTTCAGTGTGTTTTGTGTAACTTGAGTTTTTCAGTGTGTTTTGTTAACTGAGCGCTTTCAGTGTGTTTTTGTGTACTGAGAGTCTTTCGGTTGTTTGTGTAACAGAGTTTCATGTTTGTGTAAACTGAAAGTCTTCAGTTGTTTTGTGTACTGAGAGTGTCCGTGCTTGTGTAACGAAAAGTCTTTCAGTGTGTTTGTGTAACTGATTTTTCAGTGTGTTTTTGTAAAATGGATAGTCTTTCAGTGTGTTTGTGGTACTGAGATGTAATTCATGTGTTTGTGTCACTGAGTGTGTCCATTGTTTGGGTAACTGAAAGTCTTTCAGTGTGTTTGTGTAACTGAGAGTCTGTCATGGTGTTTTTTGTAACTGGTGTCAGTGTTTGTGTAACTGAGAGTCTTTCCGTGTGTTGTGTACTGAGAGTCTGCCAGTATGTTTGTGTACTGTAGTCTGTTACACACCCACTGACAGACTACTAAGTTACCCACACATACTGAACTGACTACTAGTTACACAAACACACTGACAGACTTTCAGTTACACAAGCACTCGACACTCTCAGTTACAAAAACACATGAAAGACTTTCATTTACACCACCACTGACCTCGGTTACAAAAACACACTGACAGACTTCTCAGTTTTACACAAAAACTGACAGGCTCCTCACGTTACACAAGCAACTGACCCTCTTATTTTTTTTTACAAAAACACAATGACAACTCTGTCCAGTGTGTTTCTGTAACCTGGATGTCAGTGTTTGTGTAACAGAGTTCTTTCCAGTGTGTTTGTGTAACCTGAAGTCTTTCAGTGTGTTTGTGTCACTGAGAGTGTCAGTGCTTGTGTAACTGAGAGTCTTCAGGGTGTTTTTGTAACTGAGAGTATTTCAGTGTGTTTTGTGTAACATAGTATTTTCAGTGTGTTTGTATAACTGAAGAGTATTTCCGTATGTTTGTGTAAACTGAGAGTGTCATGTTTGTGTACCTGATAGTGTCAGTGTTTGTGTAACTTAGAGTGTCAGTTTTGTGTAAGTGAGAGTGTCAGTGTTTTTGTGTAACTGGAGTGGTCAGTGCTTGTGTAATGAGTCTTTCAGTGTGTTTTGGTGTAACAGTTTTCAGTGTGTTTTGTAACGAGAGTCTTTCATGTGTTTGTGACAGAGTGTCGTGCTTGTGTAACTGATTCTTTCAGTGTTGTTGTGTAACTGAGTTTTGTTCAGTGGTTTTTTGTAACGAGAGTTTTTCAGTGTGTTTTTTGGTTACTGAGATTTTTTCGTGTGTTTTTGTAACTGAGAGTTTTTTCAGTGTGTTTTTGTAACTGAGAGTTTTTCAGTGTGTTTTTGTAACTAAGAGTCCTTTCCGTGTGTTTGTGTAACATAGTGTCCAGTGCTTGTGTAACTGATTGTCTTTCAGTGTGTTGTGTGAACAGAGGTGTCAGTGCTTGTGTAACTGAGAGTCCCGTGTGTTTGTGGTAACTGAGAGTGTCAGTGTTTGTGTACTGAAAGTCTTCAGTGTGGTTTGTGTTTTTTTTTAAAAACGCGGTGTCAGTGCTTGTGTAACTGAGATTCTTTCCGTGTGTTGTGACTGAGTTTTTCAGTGTGTTTTTGTAACTGAGAGTTTTCCAGTGTGTTTTGTGTAACTGAGAGAGTATTTCAGTGTGTTTGTTTAAACTTAGAGTATTTCATGTGTGTGTGTACCTGAAAGTCTGTCATGTGTTTGTGTAACTGAGAGCTGTCAGTGTGTTTGTGTAACTGACAGAGTGTCAGCGCTTGTGTAACTGAGAGTTTTCAGTGTGTTGGGTACTGAGAGTTTTTCGTGTGTTTTTGTACCTGAGAGTGTTTCAGTGTGTTTGTGTAACTGAGAGTTTTTCAAGTGTGTTTTTGTAACTGAGAGTTTTTCATTTTGTTTGTGTACGAGAGTCTTTCAGTGTGTTTTGTGTAACTGAGAGTGTGTGTTGTGTACTGAGAGTGTCACATGTGGTTTGTGTAACTGAGAGTGCAGTGCTGTTAACTGGAGTGTCAGTGTGTTTTGTGTAACTGAAGTTCAGTGCTTGTGTAAACTAGTCTTTCAGTGTGTTTGTGTAACTGAGAGTTTTTCAGTGTGTTTTGTAACTGAGTTTTTCAGTTGTTTTGTACTGAGTTTTTCAGTGTGTTTGTGTAACTGCAGTTTTCAGTGTGTTTGTGTAACTTAGAGTCTCAGTGTGTTTGTGTACTGAGGTGGGGTCATGTGTTTTGTGTAACTGAGAGTGTCATTGTGTTTGTGTAACTGAGAGGGTCAGTGTGGTTTGGTGTAACTGAGAGTGGTCACGTGCTTGTGTAACGGAGATTGTCAGTGTGTTTGTGTAACTGAAGTGTCATGGCTGTGTAACTGAGTCTTTCAGTGTGTTTTTGTACTGGAGAGTCTTTTCAGTGTGTTTTTTTTTGTGTAACAGAGTGTCAGTGCTTGTGTAACTGAGAGTCCTTTCAGTGTGTTTGTGTAATCTGAGATTTTTTCAGTGTGGTTTTTTACTGGCGAGTTTTTCAGTTTTTTTGTACCTGAGATTTTTCAGTGTGTTTTTGTACTGAGATTTTTCAGTGTGTTTTTGTAATCTGAAGAGTTTTTTCAGTGTGTTTTTAACTGGAGTCTTTCAGTGTTTGTGTAACTGATAGTCTTTCAGTGTGTTTGTGTAACTGAGATGTTCCTGTCTGTGTACTGAAGTGTCAGTGGTTTGGTGTACTGAGGTGTCCGTGTTTTGGTGTAACTTGAGAGTGTCAGTGTTTTGGTGTAACTGAGATGTCAGGTGTTTGTGTAAACTGAGAGTGTCAGTGTTTGTGTTAACTGTAGAGTGTCAGTTGTTTGTGTAACTGAGAGTGCATGCTTGTGTAACATTCTTTCAGTGTGTTTGTGTAACTGAGAGTGTCGTTGTTTGGGTAACTGAGAGTGTCCATTGTTGTGTAACTGAAGTGTCCTGTTTGTGTAACTGGAGTGTCAGTGCTTGGTGTACAGAGTCTTTCAGTGTGTTTGTGTAACTGAGAGTTTTTTTCATGTGTTTGTTTAACTGAGAGTCTTTCAGTGTGGTTTGTGTATCTGAGATGTCTGTTTGGTACTGAGAGTGTCAGTGTTGTGAGGTAACGAGAGTGTCAGTGTTTTGTGTAAACTGAGTCGTGTCCAGTGTTTGTGTAACTCTGAGAGTGTCATGATGTGGTGTACTGAAGTGTCAGTGGTTTGTGTAACTGAGAGTGTCAGTGCTGTGTAACTGAGTCTTTCAGTGTGTTTGTGTACAGTTTTTTCAGTGTGGTTTTTGTAACGAGAGTCTTTCAGTGTGTTTTGGGTAACTGAGAGTCCTTTCAGTGTGTTTTGTGTCAAGTGTCAGTGCTTGTTTAACTGAGTCCTTTTCATGTGGTGTGTAACTGAGAGTGTCAGTGTTTGTGTAACTGAAAGTCTTTCATGTGGTTTGTGTAACTGAGATGTTTTCATTGGTTTTTGTAACTGAGAGTTTTTCAGTGTGTTTTGTACTGAGAGTCTTTCAGTGTGTTTGTGTAACTGAAAGTCTTTCAGTGTGTTTGTGTAACTGAAGTGTCATTTCTGTGTAACTGAGAGTGTCATGTTTGTTTTTTTGTTAAAAAAAACCCTTTTGGGGAAAAAAAAAGGAGTGTCATGTTTGTGTTAACTGAGGTGTAGTGTTGTGTAACTGAGAGAGTGTCGTGTTTTGTGTAACTGAGAGTGTCGTTTTTTTGTGTAAATGTAGAGTGGTCAGTGTTTTGTGTAACTGAGAGTGTCAGTGTGTTTGTGTAACTGAGAGTCTTTCAGTGTGTTTGTGTAACTGAGAGGTTTTCAGTGTGTTTTTGTAACAGAGTTTTTCAGTGTGTTTTTGTAACTGAGAGTTTTTCAGTGTGTTTGTGTAACTGAGAGTATTTCAGTGTGTTTGTGTACTGAAAGTCTTTCAGTGTGTTTGTGTAACTGAGAGTTTTTCAGTGTGTTTTGTACCAGAGTTTTTCATGTGTTTTTGGGAACTGAGAGTTTTTCCAGTGTGTTTGTGTAACTGAGAGTATTTCAGTGTGTTTTGTGTACTGAAGTCTTTTAGTGTGTTTGTGTGTAACTGAGAGTGTCAGTGCTGTGTACTGATTCTTTCAGAGTGTTTTTGTGTAACAGTTTTTCAGTGTGTTTTTTGTAACTGAGAGTCTTTTCATTGGTGTTTTGTAACAGATTGGTCAGTGCTTGGTAACTGAGAGTTTTTCATGATGGTTTTGTGTAACTGAGATTTTTTTCAGTGTGTGTGTAACTGGTTTTCAGTTGTTTTGTAACTGAGAGTTTTTTCAGTTGTTTTTTGTAACTGAGAGTTTTCAGTGGTTTTTGTAAACTGAGTTTTTCAGTGTGTTTTTTTGTAACGATAGTCTTTCAGTGTGTTTGTGTAACAGAGTGTCAGTGCTTGTGTAACTGAAGAGTTTTTCATGTGTTTGTGAACTGGAGTTTTTCACAGTGTGGTTTTTTGTAACTGAGTTTTTCAAGTGTGTTTTGTGTAAACTGAGAGTTTTTCAGTGTGGTTTTTTTTGTTGGAACGGAAGAGTTTTTCATTGTGTTTTTGTAACTGAATTTTTTTCAGTGTGTTTTTGTAACTGAGAGTTTTTCAGTGTGTTTTTTGGTTTGTCACGGAGAGTTTTCAGTGTGTTTTTGTACTGAAGTTTTTCAGTGTGTTTGTGAACTGAGAGTGTCAGTTGTGGGTTTGTGTACTGAGAGTTCAGTGTTTGTGTAACTGACGAGTGTCATGCTTGTGTCACTGATGAGGTCCTTTCAGTGTGGTTTGTGTAATGAAGTTTTCAGTGTGTTTTTGTAACTGAGTGTAGTGTTTTTGTGTACTGAAAGTCTTTCATTGTGTTTGCTTGTGAAGGTCTCATTCATCCAGGTCATGGTAGATCTGTTGTATTCAAATAGATCAACTGTAAACTGAATGTAGTTCTTGAAGACATTTCGCTAAGTCAATCCGACCTGGCTTTCTCAATTCAGAATTGAGAAAGACAGTCGGATGACTAGCGAAACGTCTTCAAGAACTACATTTTAATTCCAGTTGATCTATTTGAATACAACAGATATTTCAGTGTGTTTGTGTAACTGAGAGTGTCAGTGTTTGTGTACTGATAGTCCCTGACATATGTTTGTGTAACTAGTAGTCTGTTACCAAACCACTGACGACTACTAGTTACACAAACATACTGACGAACTACTAGTTTACCAAACAATAACTGACAGACTATATTACACACACACTGAACTCTCAGTTACACAAACACTGACACTCTCGTTTACACAACACTGACACTCTCAGTTTACACAAGCACTGACACTCCTCAGTTACACAAACACACTGAAAGCTTTCAGTTCCACAAAACTGAAGGCTCTCAGTTACCAGCACTGACACTCTTAGTACAAAAACACACTGACAGACGTCAGTGTGGTTTTTTTGTACTGAGAGTTTTTTCAGTGGTTGTTTTGTAATGAGAGTCTTTCATTGTGGTTGGGTACTGAGATTGTTCAGTGTGTTTGTGTAACTAGTGTGTCAGTGTTGTGTAACTGCAAATTCTTTCAGTGTGTTTGTGTAACTGAGGAGTCTGTCATTTGGTTTTTTTGTAACTGAGTGTCAGTGTTTGTGTAAACTGAGAGTCTTTCAGTGTGTTTTGTGTACTGAGAGTCTACAGTAATGTTTGTGTAACTAGTAGTCTGTTACACAAACACACTGACAGACTACTATTTACCAAACATACTGACACTATTTTCTAGTTACCACAAACACACTGACAGACCTCGTACACAACACAACTGAAAGACGTTCGTTTACCAAGCACTGACACTCTCAGTTACAAAAACACACTGCATACCAGTACCCAAACACACTGAAAGACTATTCAGTTACAAAACACTGACCCTCGGTTACAAACACACTGACAACTCTGTTACACAAAAAACTGCCATGCTCTCGTTTACACAAGCACTACACTCTTAGTTCCAAAAACACACTGATAGACTCTGTCATTGTGTGGTGTAAACTGCGAGTGTCATGTTTGTGTAACAGAGTCCTTTCATGTGTGGTTTTTGTGTAACAGAGTCTTTCAAGTGTGTTTTTTGTAACTTATATTCTTTCATTTGTGTTTTTCGTGTACTGAGAGGGTCGTGCTTTGTGTAACTGAGAGTCTTTCAGTGTGTTTTTGGTATACTGAGAGTATTTCACATTTGTGTGTAACTGAGAGTATTTCAGTGTGTTTTGTGTAACAAGGATTTCAGTGTGTTTGTGTAACAGATATATTCAGTGTGTTTGTGTACCTGAGATGTCATTTCAGTATTTTGTGTAACTGAGAGTGTCAGTTTTGTGTAACTGAGATGTGTCATGTGTGTGTACGAGAGTGGTCACAGTGTGTTGTGTAAACTGAGAGTGTCAGTGTTTGTGTCACTAGAGTTCAGTGTGTTTGTGTCTGATAGTGGTCAAGTTGTTTGTGTAACTGAGAAGTGTCGTGCTTTGTGTAACTGAGTCTTTCAGTTGTTGGTTTGTGTACCGTTTTTCAGTGTGTTTTTGTAACTGAAGAGTCTTTCAGGTGTTTTGTGTAACAGAGTTTCATGCTTGTGTAACTGCGATCCTTTCAGTGTGTTTTGTGTAACGGAGGTTTTGCAGTGTGTTTTTGTAACTGAGAGTTTTTCAGTGTGTTTTTGTAACTGAGAGTTTTTCAGTGTGTTTTTGTAACTGATTTTCAGTGTGTTTTTGTACTGAGAGTTTTTTCAATTGTTTTTTTGTAACTGAGAGTTTTTTCAGTGTGTTTTTTGTAACTGAAGAGTTTTTCATGTGTTGGGTAACTGGAGTGTCAGTGGTTTGTGTAACTGAGATGTCAGTGTGTGTTGTAACTGATAGTGTCAGTGCTTGTGTAACTGATAGTCTTTCAGTGTGTTTGTGTAAATGATTTTTTCAGTGTGTTTTTTGTAACTGAGTGCAGTGTTTTGTGTAACGAAGTCTTTCAGTGGTGTTTGCTTGTGAAGGCTCATTCTCCAGGTCATGGTATATCTGTTGTATTCAATAGATCAACTGGACGTGAAATGTATTCTTGACGACATTTCGCCTAATTCATCCGACTGGCTTTCTCAATTCAGAATTGATAACGGACAGTCGGATGACTAGCGAAACGTCTTCAAGAACTACATTTTAATTCCAGTTTTGATCTATTTGAATACAACATAATTCTTCAGTGTGTTTGTGTAACTGAGAGTGTCAGTGTTGGTGTACTGGAGGTGCTGACAGTATGTTTTGGTGAACTAGTAGTCTGTTACCAAACCCGACAGACTACTAGTACACAAACATACGACAGACTCTAGTTACACAAACATCCTGACATACTACTAGTTAAGACAAACACTGACACTCTCAGTTAACAAACACGAACACTCTCGTTACCAAACACTGACACTCTCATTACACAAGCACTGACACTCTCGTTACACAAACAACTGAAAGACTTCCGTTACAACCAAAAAACTTGAAAGGCTCTCAGTTACACAAGCCTGACACCTAGTTAAACAAACCCACTGACAGACTGTCAGTGTGTTTTGTAACTGAAGTTTTTCAGTGTGTTTTTTTGTAAATAGAGTCTTTCAGTGTGTTTGTGTAACTAGAGTATTTCATGTGTTTTTGTGTAACTGAGTGTGTCATGTTTGTGTAACTGAAAGTCTTTCAGTGTGTTTGTGTAACTGAGAGTCTGTCAGTTTTTTTTGTAACTGAGTGTCAGTGTTTTTGTGTAACTAGAGTCTTCAGTGTGGTTGTGTAACGAGAGGCTGACAGTATGTTTTTGTGTAACTCGTATGTCTGT
>JAACNH010000522.1:0-189092 GCA_019447015.1 Hymenochirus boettgeri | reverse complement strand
TATGTGATGTCTCCGTAAAATGTGATGTCACCGTAATATGTGATGTCACAATAAAATGTGATGTCACTGTAACATGTTATGTCTCCGTAATATGTGATGTCACCGTAATATGTGATGTCTCCTTAATATGTGATGTCTCCGTAAAATGTGATGTGTGATATCACCATAATATGTGATGTCTCCATAATATGTGATGTCACTGTAATATGTGATTTCTCCATAATGTGTGATGTCACCATAATGTGTAATGTCACCATAGTATGGGATGTCTCTGTAATATGTGATGTCACGATAATATGTGATGTCTACATAATATGTGATGTCACTGTATTATGTGATGTCACCATAATATGCAGATGTTTTTCCTTTTGTGAAGAATGTTTGCATCAACAAATCCAGCAGGTGCTTTTGGCATATAAATATGGGGGAACTGTCTTGTTTTGTTTTGCATGGGGACTCTCATCATTTTATCAATTGACATTGTCTTACACTGGCACACTGGAGATGCTCTAGAACTCGAACTCGAACCCGAGTTCGAGCCAAACTATTTGAATTTTCGATATTTTCGGACTTTCAATAAATATCGAATGTTCGACCATTCGAATGTGCGAGTAAAATGCCTATTATACCTATACGCGAGCATCGAATCCGCGAGTAAAGGGTCCATTAAAACCTATATGCGAGCATTGACTCCGCGAGTAAAGGGTCCATTAAAACCTATACGCGAGCATCGAATCTGCGAGTAAAGTGTCCATTAAAACCTATGCGCGAGCATCGAATCCGCAAGTAAAATGTCCATAATATCTAGGCGCGAACATCGAATCTGCGAGTAAAGGGTCCATTAAAACCTATGCGCGAGCATCGAATCCGCAAGTAAAATGTCCATAATATCTAGGCGCGAGTATTTCATTACATTTATCACAGTGAGCTGCCGCTAAATGAAAAAGAGACTACTTATGCAAATAGAGCGCTAATTTATTACATCCATGTTAGAATATGTACTGTACTTAAAAGCAATAAGAACACTTTATATTAAGCTCAACTTATGATACTTTATATGGGCGCCATTATATTAGCCCTCAAGATATTCCATCAGAAAAACATTTTCCTTTGTCATTATTGAGAAGACAAGTCATTGGACAGGAAATGTAAAGAGATTTCTCCATAACCCGACACGTGTGGGTGAAAGCATTGAAAATCCATTGACTGTTTGAAAAGAGAGAGTCATTTGTAAGGCACGCGGGAGTAACCAGCGCTCTAATAATGAAGACTGATTACAACGGAACATACCAAGAGAGGAGTTTATACCAAGCAAGCAAAGATCTCAGTCTAATGTAGGAGAGTGTAGTGTGATAGATGTGTATGAATGGATTAAATCCGTCTAATAGGAGAGCGTAGTGTGATAGATGTGTATGAATGGATTAATCCCTGGTCTAATGTAGGAGAGCGTAGTGTGATAGATGTGTATGAATGGATTAATCCCGGTCTAATGTAGGAGAGCGTAGTGTGATAGATGTGTATGATGGATTAATCCAGGTCTAATGTAGGAGAGCGTTTAGTGTGTATAGATGTGTATGAATGGATTAACAAGGTCTCGTCTAATGTAGGAGAGCGTAGGTGATAGATGTGTAGAAGGATTAATCCAGTCTAATGTAGGAGAGCTTAGTGTGATGAGATGTGTATGAATGGATTAATCCGGTCTAATGTAGGAGAGCGTAGTGTGATAGATGGTATGAATGGATTAATTCCAGGTCTAATGTAGGAGAGCGTAGTGTGATAGATGTGTATGAGTGGATTATCCCGGTCTAATGTAGGAGAGCGTAGTGTGATAGATGTGTATGATGGATTAATCCAGGTCTAATGTAGGAGAGCGTAGTGTGATAGATGTGTATGAAGGATTAATCCCGTCTAATGTAGGAGAGCGTAGTGTGATAGATGTATGATGGATTAATCCCGGTCTAATGTAGGAGAGCGTAGTAGTGTGATAGATGTGTATGATGGATTATCCCGTTCTAATGTAGGAGAGCGCGTTGTGATAGATGTGTATGAATGGATTAATCCCGGTCTAATGTAGGAGAGCGTATGTTGATAGATGTGTATGAATGGATTAATCCCGGTCTAATGTAGGAGAGCGTAGTGTGATAGATGTGTATGAATGGAATTAATCCCGGTCTAATGTAGGAGAGCGTAGTGTGATAGATGTGTATGAAGGACTTAATCCCGGTCTAATGTAGGAGAGCGTAGTGTGATAGATGTGTATGATGGATTAATCCCGGTCTAATGTAGGAGAGCGTAGTGTGATAGATGTGTATGAAGATTTATAATCCGGTCTAATGTAGGAGAGCGTAGTGTGATAGATGTGTATGAATGGATTAATCCCGGTCTAATGTAGGGAGCGTAGTGTTGATAGATGTGTATGAATGGATTAATCCCGGTCAATGTAGGAGAGCGTAGTGTGTGATAGATGTGTATGAATGGATTAATCCAGGTCTAATGTAGGAGAGCGTAGTGTGAAGATGTGTATGAATGGATTAATCCCGGTCTAATTAGGAGAGCGTAGGTGTATAGTGTGATAGATGTGTATGAAGGATTAATCCCGGTCTAATGTAGGAGAGCGTAGTGTGATAGATGTGTATGAATGGATTAATCCCGGTCTAATGTGGAGAGCGTAGTGTGATAAATGTGTATGATGATGATTAATCCGGTCTAATGTAGGAGAGCGTAGTGTGATAGATGTGTATGAATGGATTAATCCAGGTCTAATGTAGGAGAGCGTAGTGTGATAGATGTGTATGAGTGGATTAATCCGGTCTAATGTAGGAGAGCGTAGTGTGATAGATGTGTATGAGTGGATTAATCCGGTCTATGTGGAGAGCGTAGTGTGATAGATGTGTATGAGTGGATTAATCCGGTCAATGTAGGAGAGCGTAGTGTGATAGATGTGTATTGATGGATTAATCCAGGTCTAATGTAGGAGAGCGTTAGTGATAGATGTGTGATGAATGGAGTAATCCAGGTCTAATGTAGGAGAGCGTAGTGTGATAGATGTGTATAGAATGGATTAATCCGGTCTAATGTAGGAGAGCGTAGGTTGATGATGTGTATGAGTGGATTAATCCCAGGTCTAATGTAGGAGAGCGTAGTGTGATAGATGTGTATGAGTGGATTAATCCCGGTCTAATGTAGGAGAGCGTAGTGTGAAGATGTGTAGAATGGATTAATCCCGGTCTAATGTAGGAGAGCGTAGTGGTGATAGATGTGTATGAGTGGATTAATCCCGGTCTGATGTAGGAGAGCGTAGTGTGATAGATGTGTTGAGAGGATTAATCCCGGTCTGATGTAGGAGAGTAGCGTGTGGATAGATGTTTGTAGAGAGGATTAATCCGGTCTATGTAGGAGAGGTAGTGTGTGATAGATGTGTATGAGAGGATTAATCCCGGTCTATGTAGGAGAGCGTTGTGTGTAGATGTGTATGAGTGGGTTAACAGTCTCTATGTAGGAGAGCGTAGTGTGTAGATGTGTATGAATGGATTAATCCCGGTCTAATGTAGGAGAGTGCGTAGTGTGATAGATGTGTATGAATGGATAATCCAGGTCTAATGTAGGAGAGCGTAGTGTGATAGATGTGTATGAATGGATTAACCAGGTCTAATGTAGGAGAGCGTTAGTGTGATAGATGTGTATGAGTGGATTAATCCCGGTCTAATGTAGGAGAGCGTAGTGTGATAGATGTGTATGATGGATTAATCCCGGTCTAATGTAGGGAGGCGGAGTGTGATAGATGTGTAATAATGGATTAATCCCGGTCTAATGTAGGAGAGCGTAGTGTGATAGATGTGTATGAGTGGATTAATCCAGGTCTAATGTAGGAGAGCGTAGTGTGATAGATGTGTATGAATGGATTAATCCCAGTCTAATGTAGGAGAGCGTAGTGTGATAGATGTGTATGAGGATTAATCCGAGTCTAATGTAAGGAGAGCGTAGTGATAGATGTGTATGAATGGATTAATCCGGTCTAATGTAGGAGCGTAGTAGTGTAGGTGATAGATGTGTATGAGTGGATTAATCCCGGTCTAATGTGGAGAGCGTAGTGTGATAGATGTGTATGAATGGATTAATCCCGGGCTAATGTAGGAGAGCGTTAGTGTGATAGATGTGTATGAGTGGTTATCCAGTCTAATGTAGGAGAGCGTAGTGTGTGATAGATGTGTATGAGTGGATAATCCCGGTCTAATGTAGGAGAGCGTAGTGTGATAGATGTGTATGATGGATTAATCCCGGTCTAATGTAGGAGAGAGCGTAGTGTGATAGATGTGTATGAGTGGATTAATCCAGGTCTAATGTAGGAGAGGTGTGTGAGAATGTGTATGAGTGGATTAATCCGGTATATGTAGGAGAGAGTAGAGGTGATAGATGTGTATGAGTGGATTAATCCCGGTCTAATGTAGGAGGAGCGTAGTGTGATAGATGTGTATGAGTGGATTAATCCCGGTCTAATGTAGGAGAGCGTAGTGTGATAGATGTGTATGAATGGATTAACCGGTCTAATGTAGGAGAGCGTAGTGTGATAGATGTGTGTATGAATGGATTAATCCGGTCTAATGTAGAGAGCGTTAGTGTGATAGATGTGTATGAATGGATTAATCCCGGTCTAATGTAGGAGAGCGTAGTGTGATAGATGTGGTATGAATGGATTAATCCCGGTCTAATGTAGGAGAGCGTAGTGTGATAGATGTGTATGAGTGGATTAATCCCGGTTAATGTAGGAGAGCGTAGTGTGATAGATTTGTGTTGAGTGGATTAATCCCGGTCTAATGTAGGAGAGCGTAGGTGATAGATGTGTATGATGAATGGATTAATCCGGTCTAATGTAGGAGAGCGTAGTGTGATAGATGTGTATGAGTGGATTAACCGGTCTAATGTAGGAGGCGTAGTGTGATAGATGTGTATGATGGATTAATCCCGGTCTAATGTAGGAGAGCGTAGTGTGATAGATGTGTATAAAGATTAATCCGGTCTAATGTAAGAGAGCGTAGTGTGATAGATGTGTATGAATGGATTAATTCCGGTCTAATGTAGGAGAGCGGTAGTGTGATAGATGTGTATGATGATGGATTAATCCCGGTCTAAGTGGGGAGAGCGTAGTGTGATAGATGTGTATGAATGGATTAATCCCGGTCTAATGTAGGAGAGCGTAGTGTGATAGATGTGTATGTGGAGTAATCCCGGTCTAATTAGGAGAGGTAGTGTGATAATGTGTAGAATGGAAATCGGTTAATGTAGGAGAGCGTGTAGTGTGATAGATGTTATGAATGGATTAATCCCGGTCTAATGTAGGAGAGCGTAGTGTGATAGATGTGTATGAAGTGGATTAATCCCGGTCTAATGTAGGAAGAGCGTAGTGTGTGATGAGATGTGTATGAATGGATTAATCCGGTCTAATGTAGGAGAGGTAGTGTGATAGATGTGTATGAATGGATTAATCCAGGTCTAATGTAGGAGAGCGTAGTGTGATAGATGTGTATGAATGGATTAATCCCGGTCTAATGGAGAGAGGTAGTGTGATAGATGTGTATGAATGGATTAATCCCGGTCTAATGTGGAGAGCGTAGTGTGATAGATGTGTATGAATGGATTAATCCCGGTCTAATGTAGGAGAGCGTAGTGTGATAAATGTGGATGAAGGGATTAATCCGGGTCTAATGTAGGAGAGCGTATGTGTGATAGATGTGTATGAGTGGATTAATCCGGTCTAATGTAGGAGAGGAAGGTAGTGTGATAGATGTGTATGAGTGGATTAATCCCGGTCTAATGTAGGAGAGCAGTTGTGATAGATGTGTATGATGGATTAATCCGGTCTAATGTAGGGAGAGAGCGTAGTGTGATAGAGTGTGATAGATGTGTATGAGTGGATTAATCCAGGTCAATGTAGGAGAGCGTAGTGTGATAGATGTGTATGATGGATTAATCCCGGTCTAATGTAGGAGAGCGTAGTGTGATAGATGTGTATGAATGGATTAATCAGGTCTAATGTAGGAGAGCGTATGTGATAGATGTGTATGAGGATTAATCCCAGTCTAATGTAGGAGAGCGTAGTGTGATAGATGTGTATGAGTGTGATTAATCCGGTCAATTAGGAGAGCGTGTGTGATAGATGGTATAATGGATTATCCGGTCTATGTAGGAGAGCGTAGGTGTGAAGAGGTGTATGTGGATTAATCCCGGTCTAGTAGGAGAGCGTAGTGTGATAGATGTGTGATGAGAGTTAATCCCGGTCTTGTAGGAAGAGCGTAGTGTGATAGATGTGTATGAGAGGATTAATCCGGTCTATGTAGGAGAGTGTAGTGTGTGATAGATGTGTATGAGAGGATTAATCCCGGTCTATGTAGGAGAGCGTTAGGTGATAGATGTGTATGAGTGGGTAATTTCCAGGTCTAATGTAGGAGAGCGTTGTGTGATGTGATAGATGTGTATGAATGGATAATCCCGGTCTAATGTAGGAGAGCGTAGTGTGATAGATGTGTATGAATGGATTAATCCAGTCTAATGTAGGAGAGCGTAGTGTGATAGATGTGTATGAATGGATTAATCCGGTCTAATGTAGGAGAGGCGTTAGTGTGATAGATGTGTATGAGTGGATAATCCGGTCTAATGTAGGAGAGCGTAGTGTGATAGATGGTGTGAGTGGATTAATCCCGGTCTAATGTAGGAGGAGCGTAGTGTGATAGATGTGTATAAATGGATTAATCCCGTCTAATGTAGGAGAGCGTTGTGTGATAGATGTGTATGAGTGGATAATCCAGGTCTAATGTAGGAGAGCGTAGTGTGATAGATGTGTATGAGAGTGGATTATCCGGTCTAATGTAGGAGAGCGTAGTGTGATATGTGTATGAATGGATTAATCCCGGTCTAATGTAGGAGAGCGTAGTGTGATAGATGTGTATGAATGGATTAATCCGGTCTAAGGAGAGGCGTTAGTGTGATAGATGTGTATGAATGGATTAATCCCGTCTAATGTAGGAGAGCGTAGTGTGATAGATGTTGAATGAATGGATAATCCGGTCTAATGTAGGAGAGCGTAGTGTGATAGATGTGTATGAGTGATTAATCCAGGTCTAATGTAGGAGAGCGTAGGTGATAGATGTGTATGATGGATTAATCCCGGTCTAATGGTAGGAGGAGCGTAGTGTGATAGATGTGTATGAGTGGATTAATCCAGGTCTAATGTAGGAGAGCGTAGTGTGATAGATGTGTAGAATGGATAATTCCCGGTCTAATGTAGGAGAGAGCGTAGTGTGATAGATGTGTATGATGGATTAATCCAGGTCTAATGTAGGAGAGCGTAGTGTGATAGATGTGTATGAGTGGATTAATCCCGGTCTAATGTAGGAGAGCGTAGTGTGATAGATGTGTATGAGGGATTAATCCCCGGTCTAATGTAGGAGAGCGTTAGTGTGATAGATGTGTATGAATGGATTAATCCCGGTCTCTAATGTAGGAGAGCGTAGGTGAAGAGTGTATGAATGGATTATCCGGTCTAATGTAGGAGAGCGTGTGATGATAGATGTGTAGAAGGATTAATCCCGGTCTAATGTAGGAGAGCGTAGTGTGATAGATGTGTATGAGGGGATTAATCCCGGTCTAATGTAGGAGAGCGTAGTGGATAGATGTGTATGATGGATTAATCCCGGTCTAATGTAGGAGAGCGTAGTGTGATAGATGTGTATGAATGGATTAATCCCGGTCTAATGTAGGAGAGCGTTAGTAGTGTGATAGATGTGTATGAGTGGATTAATCCCGGTCTAATGTAGGAGAGCGTAGTGTGATAGAGTGTATGAATGGATTAATCCCGGTCTAATAGAGGAGAGCGTAGTGTGTGATAGATGTGTATGATGGATTAATCCGGTCTAATGGAGGAGAGCGTAGTGTGATAGATGTGTATGAATGGATTAATCCAGGTCTAATGTAGGAGAGCGGAGTGTGATAGATGTGTATGAATGGATTAATCCCGGTCTAATGTAGGAGAGCGTGTAGTGTGATAGATGTGTATGAATGGATTAATCCCGGTCTAATGTAGGAGAGCGTAGTGTGATAGATGTGGATGAATGGATTAATCTCCAGGTCTAATGTAGGAGAGCGTAGTGTGATAGATGTGTATGAAGGATTAATCCGGTCTAATGTAGGAGAGTTAGGGTGATAGATGTGTATGAGTGGATTAATCCAGGTCTAATGTAGGAGAGCGTAGTGTGATAGATGTGTATGAATGGATTAATCCCGGTCTAATGTAGGAGAGCGTAGTGTGATAGATGTGTATGAATGGATTAATCCAGGTCTAATGTAGGAGAGCGTAGTGTGATAGATGTGTATGAGTGGATTAATCCAGGTCTAATGTAGGAGAGCGTAGTGTGATAGATGTGTATGAATGGATTAATCCAGGTCTAATGTAGGAGAGCGTAGTGTGATAGATGTGTATGAGTGGATTAATCCCGGTCTAATGTAGGAGAGCGTAGTGTGATAGATGTGTATGAATGGATTAATCCAGGTCTAATGTAGGAGAGGAGCGTAGTGTGATAGATGTGTATGATGGATTAATCCGGTCTAATGTAGGAGAGCGTAGTGTGATAGATGTGTATGAATGGATTAATCCCGGTCTAATGTAGGAGAGGTAGGTGTATAGATGTGTATGATGGATTAATCCGGTCTAATGTAGGAGAGCGTAGTGTGATAGATGTGTATGATGGATTAATCCCGGTCTAATGTAGGAGAGGTAGTGTGATAGATGTGTAGAGGGTTAATCCGTCTAATGTAGGAGAGCGTAGTGTGATAGATGTGTATGAATGGATTATCCACGGTCTAATGTAGGAGAGCGTAGTGTGATAGATGTGTATGAATGGATTAATCCCGGTCTAATGTAGGAGAGCGTAGTGTGATAGATGTGTATGATGAATGGATTAATCCCGGTCTAATGTAGGAGAGCGTAGTGTGATAGATGTGTATGATGGATTAATCCCGGTCTAATGTAGGAGAGGTAGTTGGATAGATGTGTATGATGGATTAATCCCGGTCTAATGTAGGAGGAGCGTAGTGTGATAGTGTGTATGAATGGATTAATCCCGGTCTAATGTAGGAGAGCGTAGTGTGATAGATGTGTATGAATGGATTAATCCCGGTCTAATGTGGAGAGCGTAGTGTGATAGATGTGTATGAATGGATTAATCGGTCTAATGTAGGAGAGCGTAGTGTGATAGATGTGTATGAATGGATTAATCCAGGTCTAATGTAGGAGAGCGTAGTGTGATAGAGTGTTGAGGATTAATCCAGGTCTAATGTAGGAGATTTACTGTAGATGGGTATGAATGGAGTAATCCCGAGATCTCAGTCTAATGTAGGAGAGTGTAGTGTGATAGATGTGTATGAATGGATTAATCCAGGTCTAATGTAGGAGAGCGTAGTGTGATAGATGTGTATGAATGGATTAATCCCGGTCTAATGTAGGAGAGCGTAGTGTGATAGATGTGTATGAATGGATTAATCCCGGTCTAATGTAGGAGAGCGTAGTGTGATAGATGTGTATGAGTGGATTAATCCCGGTCTAATGTAGGAGAGCGTAGTGTGATAGATGGTATGAGTGGATTAATCCCGGTCTAATGTAGGAGAGCGTAGTGTGATAGATGTGTATGATGGATTAATCCGGTCTAATGTAGGAGAGCGTGTTGTGATAGATGTGTATGATGGATTAATCCCGGTCATGTAGGAGAGCGTAAGTGTTGATAGATGTGTATGAATGGATTAATCCCGGTCTAATGTAGGAGAGCGTAGTGTGATAGATGTGTATGAATGGTAATCCCGGTCTAATGTAGGAGAGCGTAGTGTGATAGATGTGTATGAATGGATTAATCCCGGTCTAATGTAGGAGAGCGTAGTGTGATAATGTGTAGAATGGATTAATCCCGGTCTAATGTAGGAGAGCGTAGTGTGATAGATGTGTAGAAGGATATTAATCCGGTCTAATGTAGGAGAGCGTATGTGATAGATGTGTATGAGTGGATTAACCGGTCTAATTGGAGCGTAGTGTGATAGATGTGTATGAATGGATTAATCCCGGTCTAATGTAGGAGAGCGTAGTGTGATAGATGTGTATGAATGGATTAATCCAGGTCTAATGTAGGAGAGCGTAGTGTGATAGATGTGTATGAATGGATTAATCCCGGTCTAATGTAGGAGAGCGTATGTGTAGTGTGATAGATGTGTATGAATGGATTAATCCCGGTCTAATGTAGGAGAGCGTAGTGTGATAGATGTGTATGAATGGATTAATCCCGGTCTAATGTAGGAGAGCGTAGTGTGATAAATGTGTATGAATGGATTAATCCCGGTCTAATGTAGGAGAGCGTAGTGTGATAGATGTGTATGAATGGATTAATCCAGGTCTAATGTAGGAGAGCGTAGTGTGATAGATGTGTATGAGTGGATTAATCCCGGTCTAATGTAGGAGAGCGTAGTGTGATAGATGTGTATGAGTGGATTAATCCCGGTCTAATGTAGGAGAGCGTAGTGTGATAGATGTGTATGAGTGGATTAATCCAGGTCTAATGTAGGAGAGCGTAGTGTGATAGATGTGTATGAATGGATTAATCCAGGTCTAATGTAGGAGAGCGTGTGTGATAGATGTGTATGAATGGATAATCGGTCTAATGTAGGAGAGCGTAGTGTGATAGATGTGTAATGAATGGATTAATCCGGTCTAATGTAGGAGAGCGTAGTTGATAGATGTGTATGAGTGATTAATCCCAGTCTAATGTAGGAGAGCGTAGTGTGATAGATGTTATGAGTGGATTAATCCCGGTCTAATGTAGGAGAGCGTAGTGTGAAGATGTGTATGAATGGATTAATCCCGGTCTAATGTAGGAGAGCGTAGTGTGATAGATGTGTATGAGAGGATTAATCCCGGTCTGATGTAGGAGAGCGTAGTGTGATAGATGTGTATGAGAGGATTAATCCCGGTCTGATGTAGGAGAGCGTAGTGTGATAGATGTGTAGAGAGGATTAATCCCGGTCTGATGTAGGAGAGTGTAGTGTGATAGATGTGTATGAGAGGATTAATCCCGGTCTGATTAGGAGAGCGTAGTGTGATAGAGTGTATGAGTGGGTTAATCCAGTCTCTAATGTAGGAGAGCGTAGTGTGATAGATGTGTATGAATGGATTAATCCCGGTCTAATGTAGGAGACGTAGTGTGATAGATGTGTATGAATGGATTAATCCAGGTTAATGTAGGAGAGCGTAGTGTGATAGATGTGTATGAATGGATTAACCAGGTCTAATGTAGGAGAGCGTAGTGGATAGATGTGTATGAGTGGATTAATCCCAGGTCTAATGTAGGAGAGCGTAGTGTGATAGATGTGTATGAGTGGATTAATCCCGGTCTAATGTAGGGAGCGGTAGTGTGATAGATGTGTATAAATGGATAATCCCAGTCTAATGTAGGAGAGCGTAGTGTGATAGATGTGTATGAGTGGATTATCCAGGTCTAATGTAGGAGAGCGTAGTGTGATAGATGTGTATGAATGGATTAATCCAGGTTAATGTAGGAGAGCGTAGTGTGATAGATGTGTATGATGGATTAATCCGGTCTAATGTAGGAGAGCGTAGTGTGATAGATGTGTATGAATGGATTAATCCGGTCTAATGTAGGAGAGCGTAGTAGTGTTAGTGTGATAGATGTGTATGAGTGGATTAATCCCGGTCTAATGTGGAGAGCGTAGTGTGATAGATGTGTATGAATGGATTAATCCCGGCTAATGTAGGAGAGCGTAGTGTGATAGATGTGTATGAGTGGTTACTCCAGGTCTAATGTTAGGAGAGCGTAGTGTGTGATAGATGTGTATGAGTGGATAATCCCGTCTAATGTAGGAGAGCGTAGTGTGATAGATGTGTATGAGTGGATTAATCCCGGTCTAATGTAGGAGAGCGTAGGGTGATAGATGTGTATGAGTGGATTAATCCAGGTCTAATGTAGGAGAGCGTAGTGTGAGAGATGTGTATGAGTGGATTAATCCGGTATATGTAGGAGAGCGTAGGTGATAGATGTGTATGAGTGGATTAATCCCGGTCTAATGTAGGGAGCGTAGTGTGATAGATGTGTATGAGTGGATTAATCCCGGTCTAATGTAGGAGAGCGTAGTGTGATAGATGTGTATGAATGGATTAACCCGGTCTAATGTAGGAGAGCGTAGTGTGATATGTGTGTATGAATGGATTAATCCAGGGCTAATGTAAGAGCGTAGTGTGATAGATGTGTATGAATGGATTAATCCCGGTCTAATGTAGGAGAGCGTAGTGTGATAGATGTGGTATGAATGGATTAATCCCGGTCTAATGTAGGAGAGCGTAGTGTGATAGATGTGTATGAGTGGATTAATCCCGGTTCAATGTAGGAGAGCGTAGTGTGATAGATTTGTTTGAGTGGATTAATCCCGGTCTAATGTAGGAGAGCGTAGTGTGATAGATGTGTTATGAATGGATTAATCCAGGTCTAATGTAGGAGAGCGTAGTGTGATAGATGTGTATGAGTGGATTAATCCGGTCTAATGTAGGAGGCGTAGTGTGATAGATGTGTATGAGTGGATTAATCCCGGTCTAATGTAGGAGAGCGTAGTGTGATAGATGTGTATGAATGGATTAATCCGGTCTAATGTAAGAGAGCGTAGTGTGATAGATGTGTATGAATGGATTAATTCCGGTCTAATGTAGGAGAGCGGTAGTGTGATAGATGTGTATGATGAATGGATTAATCCCGGTCTAATGGGGAGAGCGTAGTGTGATAGATGTGTATGAATGGATTAATCCCGGTCTAATGTAGGAGAGCGTAGTGTGATAGATGGTATGAATGGATAATCCCGGTCTAATTAGGAGAGAGTAGTGTGATAAATGTGTAGAATGGAATTAATCCGGTTAATGTAGGAGAGCGTAGTGTGATAGATGTGTATGAATGGATTAATCCCGGTCTAATGTAGGAGAGCGTAGTGTGATAGATGTGTATGAGTGGATTAATCCCGGTCTAATGTAGGAAGAGCGTAGTGTGTGAGAGATGTGTATGAATGGATTAATCCGGTCTAATGTAGGAGAGCGTAGTGTGATAGATGTGTATGAATGGATTAATCCAGGTCTATATTAGGAGAGCGTAGTGTGATAGATGTGTATGAATGGATTAATCCCGGTCTAATGGAGAGAGCGTAGTGTGATAGATGTGTAGAATGGATTAATCCCGGTCTAATGTAGGAGAGCGTAGTGTGATAGATGTGTATGAATGGATTAATCCCGGTCTAATGTAGGAGAGCGTAGTGTGATAAATGTGGATGAAGGATTAATCCGGTCTAATGTAGGAGAGCGTGTGTGATAGATGTGTATGAATGGATTAATCCGTCTAATGTAGGAGAGCGAGTAGTGTGATAGATGTGTATGAGTGGATAATCCCGGTCTAATGTAGGAGAGCAAGTGTGATAGATGTGTATGAGTGGATTAATCCCGGTCTAATGTGAGGAGAGCGTAGTGTAGTATGTGATAGATGTGTATGAGTGGATTAATCCGGTCAATGTAGGAGAGCGATAGTGTGATAGATGTGTATGATGGATTAATCCCGGTCTAATGTAGGAGAGCGTAGTGTGATAGATGTGTATGAATGGATTAATCCGGTCTAATGTAGGAGAGCGTAGTGTGATAGATGTGTATGAGGATTAATCCCAGTCTAATGTAGGAGAGCGTAGTGTGATAGATGTGTATGAGTGATTAATCCGTCAATGTAGGAGAGCGTAGTGTGATAAGGTATTAATGGATTAATCCGGTCTATGTAGGAGAGCGTAGTGTGATAGAGTGTATGGTGGATTAATCCCGGTCTGATGTAGGAGAGCGTAGTGTGATAGATGTGTATGAGAGGATTAATCCCGGTCTGATGTAGGAGAGCGTAGTGTGATAGATGTGTATGAGAGGATTAATCCCGGTCTGATGTAGGAGAGTGTAGTGTGATAGATGTGTATGAGAGGATTAATCCCGGTCTGATGTAGGAGAGCGTAGTGTGATAGATGTGTATGAGTGGGTTAATCCAGGTCTAATGTAGGAGAGCGTGGTGTGTGATAGATGTGTATGAATGGATAATCCCGGTCTAATGTAGGAGAGCGTAGTGTGATAGATGTGTATGAATGGATTAATCCAGGTCTAATGTAGGAGAGCGTAGTGTGTGATAGATGTGTATGATGGATTAATCCAGGTCTAATGTAGGAGGGCGTAGTGTGATAGATGTGTATGAGTGGATTAATCCAGGTCTAATGTAGGAGAGCGTAGTGTGATAGAGTGTGAGTGGATTAATCCCGGTCTAATGTAGGAGAGGTAGTGGGATAGATGTGTATAAATGGATTAATCCCGTCTAATGTAGGAGAGCGTTGTGTGATAGATGTGTATGAGTGGATAATCCAGGTCTAATGTAGGAGAGCGTAGTGTGATAGATGTGTATGAGTGGATTATCCGGTCTAATGTAGGAGAGCGTAGTGTGATATGTGTATGAATGGATTAATCCCGGTCTAATGTAGGAGGCGTAGTGTGATAGATGTGTATGAATGGATTAATCCGGTCTAAGGTAGAGGCGTAGTGTGATAGATGTGTATGAATGGATTAATCCCGTCTAATGTAGGAGAGCGTAGTGTGATAGATGTTGATGAATGGATTAATCCAGGTCTAATGTAGGAGAGCGTAGTGGTGATAGATGTGTATGAGTGATTAATCCAGGTCTAATGTAGGAGAGCGTAGGTGATAGATGTGTATGAGTGGATTAATCCGGTCTAATGGAGGAGAGCGTAGTGTGATAGATGTGTATGAGTGGATTAATCCAGGTCTAATGTAGGAGAGCGTAGTGTGATAGATGTGTATGAATGGATTATTCCCGGTCTAATGTAGGAGAGCGTGAGCGTAGTGTGATAGATGTGTATGAGTGGATTAATCCGGTCTAATGTAGGAGAGCGTGAGTGTGATAGATGTGTATGAGTGGATTAATCCCGGTCTAATGTAGGAGAGCGTAGTGTGATAGATGTGTATGAGTGGATTAATCCCGGTCTAATGTAGGAGAGCGTAGTGTGATAGATGTGTATGAATGGATTAATCCCGGCTAATCTAATGTAGGAGAGCGTAGTGTGATAGATGTGTATGAATGGATTATCCGGTCTAATTGTAGGAGAGCGTGTGTGTGATAGATGTGTATGAATGGATTAATCCCGGTCTAATGTAGGAGAGCGTAGTGTGATAGATGTGTATGAGGGATTAATCCCGGTCTAATGTAGGAGAGCGTAGTGTGATAGATTGTTATGAGTGGATTAATCCCGGTCTAATGTAGGAGAGCGTAGTAGGTGATAGATGTGTAGAATGGATTAATCCCGGTCTAATGTAGGAGAGCGGTAGTAGTGTGATAGATGTGTATGAGTGGATTAATCCCGGTCTAATGTAGGAGAGCGTAGTGTGATAGATGTTTGAATGGATTAATCCCGGTTTAATGAGGAGAGCGTAGTGGTGATAGATGTGTAGAGTGGATTAATCCCGGTCTAATGAGGAGAGCGTAGTGTGATAGATGTGTATGAATGGATTAATCCAGGTCTAATGTAGGAGAGGTGATGTGTGATAGATGTGTATGAATGGATTAATCCCGGTCTAATGTAGGAGAGCGTAGTGTGATAGATGTGTATGATGGATTAATCCCGGTCTAATGTAGGAGAGCGTAGTGTGATAGATGTGGATGAATGGATTAATATCCAGGTCTAATGTAGGAGAGCGGTAGTGTGATAGATGTGATGAATGGATTAATCCGGTCTAATGTAGGAGAGCTTAGGGTGATAGATGTGTATGAGTGGATTAATCCAGGTCTAATGTAGGAGAGCGTAGTGTGAAGATGTGTATGAATGGATTAATCCCGGTCTAATGTAGGAGAGCGTAGTGTGATAGATGGGTATGAATGGATTAATCCAGGTCTAATGTAGGAGAGCGCGTAGTGTGATAGATGTGTATGAATGGATTAATCCAGGTCTAATGTAGGAGAGCGTTAGTGTGATAGATGTGTATGTAATGGATTAATCCAGGTCTAATGTAGGAGAGCGTAGTGTGTGATAGATGTGTAGAGTGGATTAATCCCGGTCTAATGTAGGAGAGCGTAGTGTGATAGATGTGTATGAATGGATTAATCCGGTCTAATGTAGGAGGAGCGTAGTGTGATAGATGTGTATGAGTGGATTAATCCCGGTCTAATGTAGGAGAGCGTAGTGTGATAGATGTGTATGAGATGGATTAATCCCGGCTAAGTAGGAGAGGTAGTGTGATAGATGTGTATGAGGAATTAATCCGGTCTAATGTAGGAGAGCGTAGTGTGATAGATGTGTATGAGTGGATTAATCCCGGTCTAATGTAGGAGAGGTAGTGTGATAGATGTGTATGATGGGTAATCCGGTCTAATGTAGGAGAGCGTAGTGTGATAGATGTGTATGATGGATATCCGGTCTAATGTAGGAGAGCGTAGTGTGATAGATGTGTATGAGTGGATTAATCCCGGTCTAATGTAGGAGAGCGTAGTGTGATAGATGTGTATGAATGGATTAATCCCGGTCTAATGTAGGAGAGCGTAGTGTGATAGATGTGTATGAATGGATTAATCCCGGTCTAATGTAGGAGAGCGTAGTGTGATAGATGTTGTATGATGGATTAATCCCGGTCTAATGTAGGAGAGCGTAGTGTGATAGATGTGTATGAATGGATTAATCCCGGTCTAATGTAGGAGAGCGTAGTGTGATAGATGTGTATGAATGGATTAATCCCGGTCTAATGTAGGAGAGCGTAGTGTGATAGATGTGTATGAATGGATTAATCCAGGTCTAATGTAGGAGAGCGTAGTGTGATAGATGTGTATGAATGGATTAATCCAGGTCTAATGTAGGAGAGCGTAGTGTGATAGATGTGTATGAGTGGATTAATCCAGGTCAATGTAGGAGAGCGTAGTGTGATAGATGTGGTATGAATGGATAATCCCGGTCTAATGTAGGAGAGCGTAGTGTGATAGAGTGTATGAATGGATTAATCCAGGTCTAATGTAGGAGAGCGTAGTGTGATAGATGTGTATGAATGGATTAATCCGGTCTAATGTAGGAGAGCGTAGTGTGATAGATGTGTATGAATGATTAATCCAGGTCTAATGTAGGAGAGCGTTAGTGTGATAGATGTGTATGAGTGGATTAATCCCGGTCTAATGTAGGAGAGCGTAGTGTGATAGATGTGTATGATGGATTAATCCAGGTCTATAGGAGAGCGTAGTGTGATAGATGTGTATGAGTGATTAATCCAGGTCTAATGTAGGAGAGCGTAGTGTGATAGATGTGTATGAGTGGATTAATCCCGGTCTAATGTAGGAGAGCGTAGTGTGATAGATGTGTATGAATGGATTAATCCCGGTCTAATGTAGGAGAGCGTAGTGTGATAGATGTGTATGAGTGGGTTAATCCAGGTCTAATGTAGGAGAGCGTAGTGTGATAGATGTGTTTGAATGGATTAATCCAGGTCTAATGTAGGAGAATTTACTGTAGATGTAGAAGGATTTATCTCTGCTCTTTAGAGGCACATTAAAGGGTCACTATACTCAATCAAACAACTTTACATTTTCTGAAACTACAATTGGAGTAAGATGGCCGCACTCGCACTGTGCTTGCTTTGTCATTAAATTATTAATATTTAGTGAGAGCTCCTAATTGCCTCCACCCTCCCTTACTCACTGCCTCCTTGTTGTGTCTGCGACACTTATAAGTTCTGCACAGCCTCACCATGGACCCTGCTCTGCTTACACATCTCCCCCTCCCTCCCTTACTCACTGCCTCCTTGTAGTGTCTGCGACACTTATAAGTTCTGCACAGCCTCACCATGGACACTGCTCTGCTTACACATCTCCCCCTCCCCCCTTTTTTTCCCCTTTTTACATTTTCCTGTCATTTCTTTTAAATGTTGTAGAAAGTGTGTTAGCAGGCAGACAAATACCCTAGTAAGAGGTCAGAGATGGGTCACATATTATAGTTTCTGCTTCTTGAGTGACAGGTCTTTTCCTATGAATGCTGTGATTTCAAATTATGATTTCTCGGGATCTACAGCTCAGATTTAAAATCTGGGGGAAAAGGATCTACAGTAAATGTACAAATTTACCCAAGATGTGGATCTTAAAGGGTTAGTTCACTCTTAAAGTGAACATTGGCTTTCAAGCTTTAAGTGAAGAACGAGCGGTAGCTGTATCTTGTTCTTCACTTAATGTACCCGGAGAGAGGAGCAAACTTACCCACAGCAGAATCCCGACCACTTCCAGCTGTAAGTATACTTTAGCGTGCATGAGGTTCCAATGTTCACTTGAGAGTGAACTAACCTTTAACCTCTTGTATTGAGTCCTTGTTTCGAGGCAGAATTGTGAGATTTAAAAAAAATTGCAGATCTCACAAAACTTTTGGTTCTAATAAATTCAACAAAATAAGTGCACAATATACACAAAGAGACTGATTTACCCAGAGGCGCTGGGCACATTTCTGGAGTTAAAGCCGCATTAACTGATTCGCTACTGGTTAGCATGACTTTAACTCACCCAGGCATCCGCCGCTCGCGATTCCATAACGCTAAAAGCTAATAGTTGGAGTTAAGATCCCGCAGTGAGTAAATCCCTCGCAAACGCGATATTGAAACGCGATCAGAGCGATAGCGGCACTGGGTAAATGAGCCTGAAAATATTTTCTGCTTGTCAGATTCCTGCACATCGGCGTGATCAGCTGACTCTGTGAACTAATGCAGGGGACTTTATATGCTTAGTCCCCCTACTTGCCATCGGATGGCGCCACCAACTTCCTGTGAACCAATGGGAAAGTGACACAGCCCTGATATTCAGTTAATGTCAGTTGTTCATAATCTAAAATCTGACTTTTTTGCAGTTATGCAGCCTAGTGAATGTACAACCATGTTTAATGTTTAATAGACATGGGCGCAACTGACGGGTTTCGTTCCATTTTCGGATCTCGGGAAAATCCCGAAGATCCAAAAACAGAACTTAAAATCGGAACTTCGGAGCGAGTTTTGAGCTATTTTCGAAAATTCTCAAAAAATAGCCTCGAACGTTCAATAATCCTAGTTTCCGATCGTATTTTTGAGGATTATCGAACGTTCTAGGCTATTTTTTTGAGAATTTTCGAAAATAGCTGGAACGTTCAATAAAAATCGAAAACTCATCCCGAAATCCGAACGATCCATCTGGTCTCGGATGGAAAATTTGGATTTCGGAACCAAGGGGTTCTGTGTTGGATCCGGGTCCAAAACCTGGATTCCATCTCTACTGTTCAATAGGAAATATTACATTATTGAATTTAAACCAATGACAGTCAGGGTGAAAATGTCAACTTTCCCTTTAAATTCTGTGTTTTCCCATCTTTACTTTCTGTCACTGAATTTAATGCAGGACCTGGAATTGGTTTTGTAGAAATGGATTCTGTGTTCCTGTAGCGACATTTCCAATACGACAATTTCTGTTTCTATATGACCAGACGGATATATATAAATATTACTTTCTTCTTTAACTTGTCGTGTAATGAAAGGGACACAGACAAAACGGAATGAGATTTCTAATCTACAGCCAAGGGTTGTGTGTTAGAGTTCCACTATAATGAGGAATAATCCCACACAAACATGGATTGTGTCTGTTAGACAAGATCAACATCTAATCATCTGTCTCACCTCATTATTAATACTGTTCTCCGGAGACCAATGTTTCTCTAGGGAAAGGCCAAGTAAAGGAATTCTAAAAACTTATCTTTTTACTGTCACTGACAAAAAACAGAAACAGTAACAATGTTAACTGCAGAATCTCTATAGAAAGTAATGGACCAACTGGCAGTCACCCATGTAGGTGATCCGACCTGTATAACATTGTCCAGTGACATATATATATATCCCGACAATAACAACTCACACGGCTTGGGAAGGTTCTCATTCATTTAGGCCATTTATAAAGTGTAGATGCTGGAAACTAAAATCATTTTAATTGTTTTTTAATTTAACCCTGTGATCCCAAACTAAAATCATTTTAATTGTTTTTTAATTTAACCCTGTGATCCCGTGGTCATTTCTCAACAAGGAATCAGAAAGGACAATTAAACCCAGACTTCATCACAGGGTCAGTTTCACGTGGATTTCCTTCCTTCCACGCGGATTTCTCGCATTATTTATTATTTTTTATTATCTCGCGTATTGGGGGCTCTACGGTGACCAATTGGAACTCTTTCTAAAAATACTTTCGCTTTAATTGTGTCGTTACCAAGATAAATCCTTTCCCATAGAACGACATTTACCGGTTCGGCTCTGAGAATCAGACGGTTCCCACTTTGCCAAGACCCTTACAATGTCCCCAGAGCCCAATCTCTCTCCGTCCTGGTCCATTAGGTTTCAGGGAAGGGAATTAGCAGCAGTGACACGGTTCTAATTAAAGAGACACGTGGAGGATTCCAGGTACAGAAATAACGTGACATCATTCCAAACGTGGAGGATTCCAGGTCAGAAATAACATGAAATCATTCCAAGGTGGAGGATTCCAGGTTACAGAAATAACGTGACATCATTCCAAAACGTGGAGGATTCGGGTGGGGGACAGAAATTAACGTTGACATCATTCCAAAACTGGAGGGAGGATTCCGGGGGGGCGGGGTTTAAAGGGGTGGGGGGTACGGGCCGGGGGGGAGGGGGGGGGGGGGGTGGTGGGGTATGTGGGGTTAGGTACGGGGTGGGAGTTGTACAGGGGGTAGGGGGGGTTTATACAGAAGTTTACGGTGGTGGGGTGGGGTAGCGCGTCGGGGGTACGGGGGGCGGTTATTACTAGTTTGTGTGGTGGGGGTTACTACTTTACAGAAATGCGGTGGTACTACTACGTTGGGTGGGGGGGGGGTATTGGGGTTGACGGGTACAGAAGGGGGGGGGTAGGTGGTTTGGGGGGGGGGGTTGGGTACGGGGTGTGTTGGTTGGGTACGGGGGTGGTGGTACTCTGACAGAAATAACATGACATCAGGTCCAAACGTGGAGGTTCCGGGTGGGGGGGGTTTATGGGGTTAGGGGGGGTAGGGGTGTTTTGGCGTTTGTACGAAGGTGGTTTACAGAATACAGACCAGAATAACGTGACATCATTCCAAAAGTGGAGGGAGGATTACCTTAGGGGTAGGTACAGAAATAACGTGACTCATTCCAAAACGTGGAGGATGTGGGAATTGTGAGGAAATACCGTGGAGGATTCCACGGGACAGAACATGGCTCGTGGTAGAGTGGGGGAAGGGGGAGGATTCAGGTACAGAGAATAACGTGAATCATTCCAAACGTGGAGGATTCCGCGGTACAGAAATAACGTGACATCATTCCAAACGTGGAGGATTCCGGGTACAGAAATAAGTGACATCATTCCAAACGTGGAGGATTCGGGTACAGAAATAACGTGACATCATTCCAAACGTGGAGGATTCCGGGTACAGAAATAACGTGACATCATTCCAAACGTGGAGGATTCGGGTACAGAAATAACGTGACATCATTCCAAACGTGGAGGATTCCGGGTACAGAAATACGTGACATCATTCCAAACGTGGAGGATTCCGGGTACAGAAATCAGTACATCATTCCAAACGTGGAGGATTCCGGGTTACAAAAAACGTGACATCATTCCAAACGTGGAGGATTCCGGTACAGAAATAAGTGACATCATTCCAAACGTGGAGGATTCCGGTACAGAATAACGGAATCATTCAAACGTGGAGGATTCCGTACAGAGAAATAACGTGACATCATTCCAAACGTGGAGGATTCCAGGTACAGAAATAACGTGACATCATTCCAAACGTGGAGGATTCCAGGTACAGAAATAAAGTGACATCATTCCAAACGTGGAGGATTCAGGTACAGAAATAAGTGACATCATTCCAAACGTGGAGGATTCCAGGTCAGAAATAACGTGACATCATTCCAAACGTGGAGGATTCCAGGTACAGAAATAACTGACATCATTCCAAAGTGGAGGATTACGGTACAGAATAACGTGACATCATTCCAAACGTGGAGGATTACGGTACAGAAATAAGTGACATCATTCCAAACGTGGAGGATTCCGGGTACAGAAATACATGACATCATTCCAAAGTGGAGGATTCCGGTACAGAAATAACGTGACATCATTCCAAGTGGAGGATTCCGGTACAGAAATAACGTGACATCATTCCAAACGTGGAGGATTCCGGGTACAGAAATAACGTGACATCATTCCAAACGTGGAGGATTCGGGTACAGAAATAACGTGACATCATTCCAAACGTGGAGGATCCGGGTACAGAAATAACGTGACATCATTCCAAACGTGGAGGATTCCGGGTACAGAAATAACGTGACATCATTCAAAACGTGGAGGATTCCGGGTACAGAAATAACGTGACATCATTCCAAACGTGGAGGATTCCGGGCAGAAATAACGTGACATCATTCCAAAGTGGAGGATTCGGGTACGAAATAACGTGACATCATTCCAAACGTGGAGGATTCCGGGTACAGAAATAACGTACATCATTCCAAACGTGGAGGATTCCGGGTACAGAAATAACGTGACATCATTCCAAACGTGGAGGATTCCGGTACAGAAATAACGTGACATCATTCCAAACGTGGAGGATTCCGGTACAGAAAATAACGTGACATCATTCCAAACGTGGAGGATTCAGGTACAGAAATAACGTGACATCATTCCAAACGTGGAGGATTCCGGGTACAGAAATAACGTGACATCATTCCAAACGTGGAGGATTCCGGGTACAGAAATAACGTGACATCATTCCAAACGTGGAGGATTCCAGGTACAGAAATAACGTGACATCATTCCAAACGTGGAGGATTCCAGGTACAGAAATAACGTGACATCATTCCAAACGTGGAGGATTCCAGGTACAGAAATAACGTGACATCATTCCAACGTGGAGGATTCCAGGTACAGAATAACGTTACATCATTCCAAAGTGGAGGATTCCAGGTACAGAAATAAAAGTGACATCTCCAAACGGGGAGGATTCCAGGTACAGAAAAAACGTGACATCATTCCAAACGTGGAGGATTCCAGGTACAGAAATAACGTGACATCATTCCAAACGTGGAGGATTCCAGGTACAGAAATAATGTGACATCATTTCAAACCTGGTTCTAAAAATCTGTTGATCCGGAGGAAATTCAAACGTTGGAAATCAAGGTAATTTTTTTTAAAATTCTGCTTCAATTTGGTTCAAAATGGATCTTCGGTTCCACGGAACTGCGAGCGCGCGGGTGTCAAACTCACTCACATAAAGGGCTAAAATCAATGTGGTGGGACCATTTGTTTTATTAGGATTCTGGGATTGGGTCTCGGCAGGGAAAGGGTGGGAAGCACCAGTTTTGGACTGGGTCCTCTATCTATAAGTGACCATATGCTAACTTGGAACGGCCACCTCCAATGGAAGGCACTTTATCACACCGATAAAACAGTTGGCAACAGACTGGTAGTTTTGGAACCTTAGCACAAAATGGGCCCCCTTCCTGGCCAAGGGCCCTGGTGCGGTCGCATCCCCTGGTAGCTACGCCCCTGCTGGGAGTTGCCACACTGACAAACACTTGTAACAGTTGTGGGTGATTATCGCATAATTCATTTTGAGTTTGGTTAATGGAAACAGAAATTGAGAAGTGTATTTTAAAGTTAACGGCTGATGTTTGACAAATCCTGACATTTTACACATAGGAGATTGATCAGATAACCTGAGCCAGATGGAATCCACCCAATGTGTCCAATCACTTCTAGAACAGGGAACCCGTGGGATGTGCTATAATGTTTTCTAAAGTTCTTAAATCTACAGACCTCATAACGACATCACATCTTCGAGCTGGGGATATTTTGTGGACAATGTTGGGAGATGTGGATGGTCCTTTGAGGAGAGTTTGGTGGGTTTTGTAACAAAGCCCCCAAGGATATTAGTTTTAATTGATGTCATTTTGTCTGGAGATAAACGTAAAGCAATGAATGAAATTTTATAATGAAATTGATGAAGATTAACAGATTTACTGGATAGAATTTGTATTTATTACTCTTGGTGACTCCATGATATAAAATAAACAGAAAGTAAACTTTACAAAGCAGAATTAGTCATGGGGAAACGTTGGTTCCTTCTCTCTTACTTTGGGGTGGATTGAAGGAACCGTCTCAATAAGGGCCATGCTAGCACGTTTCTTATGTACTGTCTCGTTTTGCAATCCGTCAGCAAGATGATGCTGGGGTAACACAATGTGGGTGGCCGCACTATATACGCGTGCTCCGTTTCTATACACCATACAATACTATACTATACTGTACTATATTGTACTGTGCTGTAATATACTATACTATACCATGCAATACTATACTATACTGTACTATACTATACTGTACTATATTGTACTGTGCTGTAATATACTATACTATACCATACAATACTATACTATACTGTACTATATTGTACTGTGCTGTAATATAATATACTACTACAATACTATACTATTACTGTACTATACATACTGTACTATATTGTACTGTGCTGTTAATATAACTATACTATACCATACAATACTATACTATACTGTACTTATATGTCTGTCGTAATATAACATACTATACCATCAATACTATACTTACTATACTATACTGTACTATACATACCATACAACTATACTGTACTATACTATACTATACCATACAATATATACTAACTGTAACTGTACTGTCTGTACTATTGTACTGTGCTGTAATATACTGTACTATACTATACTATACCATACAATACTATACTATACTGTACTGTACTGTACTGTACTATATTGTACTGTGCTGTAATATACTATAATATACCATACTATACTATACTATACTATACTGTACTGTACTGTACTTATCTGTACTGTACTATACCATACAATACTATACTATACTGTACTATACTATACTGTACTATATTGTACTGTGCTGTAATATACTATACTATACTATACCATACAATACTATACTATACTGTAACTGTACTATACTGTACTATATTGTAATGTGCTAATATACTATAATATACCATACTCTATATACTATTTACTATACGTACTATACTATACTGTACTATATTGTACTGTGCTGTGTAATATAAAACATACCATACAATACTATACTATACTGTACTATACTATACTGTACTATATTGTACTGTGCTGTAATATACTATACTAACCATACAATACTATACTATACTGTACTGTACTATACTGTACTATGTTGTACTGTGCTGTAATCTATACTATACCATACAATACTATACTATACTGTACTATACTATACTGTACTATATTGTACTGTGCTGTAATATACTATACTATACCATACAATACTATACTATACTGTACTATATTGTACTGGCTGTATATACATACATTTTACTCATACAATACTATACTGTACTATACTATACTGTACTATATTGTACTGTGCTGTAATATACTATACTATACCATACAATACTATACTATACTGTACTATATTGTACTGTGCTGTAATATACTATACTATACCATACAATACTATACTGTACTATAATATACTGTACTATATTGTACTGTGCTGTAATATACTGTACTATACTATACTATACCATACAAACTATACTCTACTGTACTGTACTGTACTGTACTATATTGTACTGGCTGTAATATACTGTACTATACTATACTATACCATACAATACTATACTATACTGTACTGTACTGTACTGTACTATATTGTACTGTGCTGTAATATACTGTACTATACTATACTTATACACTATACTATACTATACTGTACTGCTACTGTACTGTACTCTATATTGTACTGTGCTGTAATAACTATAATATACCATTACTATACAATACTATACTATACTGTACTGTACTGTACTGTTACTACGTGTTACTATACCATTACAATACTATACTATACTGTACTATACTACTGTACTATATTGTATGTGCTGTAATATACTTATACTATATATACCATATCAATACTATACTAACTGTACTACCTATACTGTACTAATTGTACTGGCTGTAATATACTATTACTATACTATACTGACATATACTATACTGTAGTATACCATACAATACTATACATACTATACTGTACTATACTATACTGTACTATATGTACTGTGCGTGTAATAATATACTATACCATACAATACTATACTATACTGTACTATACATACTTGTACTATTGTACTGTGCTGTAAGATACTATACTATACCATTTACAATTACTATACTATACGTACTTACATACTGTAATATTTGTACTGTGCTGTAATATACTATACCATACAATACTATACTATACTGTTAATACTATACTGTACTATATTGTACTGTGCTGTTGTAATAACTATACAGACATACCAATACTATACTATACTGTACTATATTGTACTGTGCTGTAATATACTATACTATACCAACAATACATACTATACTGTACTGTACTATACCATACAATACTGTATATACTGTACTATACATACGTACTATCTTGTACTGTGCTGTAATTAAACTATACTATACTATAACCTACAATACTATACTATACTGTACTGTACTATACTGTACTATATTGTACTGTGCTGTATATACATAATATACCATACTATACTTATACTATACTATACTGTACTCTTATTGTACTGTGCTGTAATATATATACTATTACCATATCAATTCTATACTATGACTATTCATACTATATATACGTACATATGTACTGTGCTTAATTAAATATACCATACAACTTACCTACTATACTGTACTATATTGTACTGGCTGTAATATACTATAATATACATTACTTACTATACTTACTGTACAATGTTACTGTGCTGTAATATACGATAATATACCATACTATACTATACTATACCTGTACTATATTGTACTGTGCTGTAATATACTATAAAACCATAACCGTATACTTACTATACATAATGTGATATTGACTGGCTGTATACTTATATACCAGCTATACTATACTATAAGACCTAGGATATTAAAAGACAGACCATAACAGCAGTATGAAACCCCAGCAAACCTTTCTTATTTGCGTGGTTTAGTTTATAGACAAGAATAATAATATATATATTTTATAGTTATAGACAAGAATAATAATATATATATTTATATTATTTATAGACAAGAATAATAATACATATATTTTATATTTACAGACAAGAGTAATAATATATATATATATATTATTTTTATAGAAAAGAGTAATAATATATATAATTTATTTTAACAGACAAGAGTAATACATATATATTTTATATTTATAGACAAGGAAATAATTCTATAATAAACATTTATAACAATTACTCCCCAAAAAAATCCATGTTCCTTTTTTAATATTTGTTCAATCCTAATGAGGGTCCAAGGAGGAAATTTTAACTTTAATTCCCAACTGCCGCCCTGGGAACTCAACCCAAAGTCTCAGCTTTGGACCCAGTGAGACAAACTGACCATCTGTTCAGATCATTTCCCCATAAGAGTCGTTCCTGGGCCAGATTATAATTAATAGGACAATGTGTTCTTGCCGTTTATTGAGACGTTGCTGGTTGAAACTTTGTGGACTAACTTGGTGTTTTTCTCTTGTGAGTGATAGAGAATATTGTATTTGGTTCCATTTCTGGTGAATATTAAAGACAACAATGACCCATATGTTGAGATAATAGGGGTATATTATGGGATTTATAGGTTATTATAAAGCAAGGCCACTGGCCCTGGAATTTAATAGTCTCCTAAAGAAAGAAGGAAATCAACTGTTTTATCTCCGTAGACCAGAGCTGAACTTTAACCCCGTCCTTATTTAATATCTGGATCTCGTCTAGAAGATATTGAATTAGCCTGTCTGTTCACCGCGCGGGAGGAAGATTTCTTAAGGGTCAACTTAGTCTGTGCAGCGGAATTTAGCGGGAAATGTCAATGTATGTGACACAGTGAAATAAATATCCGTTGAGACTGTCTGGCGAGAGGACCATGGGGCAATTTTATTAAAGGGCCGAAAATAACGAAAATAAAGATCTTCCGAAATCTGATTGGTTAATGTAAAGCATGTAACCAAGCGTTTGAAAATAGACCAATCAGAAACGGATTAGGGTTTTTCTGCAAACCTATAAAAGTGGTTGCACTCCGCCGCGGAACTCAGGTGCCATCGGAGTAGATGGCAGAAGAAAGAAAGAAGATGAAGCGGCTGGCAACATCGAATCCGCTGAGGCCGGCCGTGCCAGGGGGCTCACTTATTTATATTATATTATATTATAGCTTCTGTGAACACAGTAATCTATACACTTGCACTTCCTTAGGCAAACACTATGGCAGCTTACACGGACAGGATATAACTAATTGTAGGGAACCTATTATTACTCCTATGGTATATGAGCTGGGAGCTATTAATGTTCTGCTCATACAGTGCACATGGCGTATCATGTATGTACCTACTGTGTCCCTGTACCAGCTGTATTCTGTACCTGCTTTGTCTTGTACCTGCTGCATTGTACTTACTGATTCATGTGCCTGCTTTGTCCCCTCCTGTTGTGTCCTTGCCTGCCGTGTCCCTGTGCCTGCCGTGTCCCTGTACCTGCCGTTCCTGTGCTGCCGTTGTCCTGTACCTACCGTGTCCTGTGCCGGTTATGTCATGACACCTTTGGTATGTCCTGATGAAGATAATAAATCCCCCATACAAGCCCCAGTACTGATCTTAACCATTGCAGCATTGTAGGTCTTATAAATATTTTCTAATATTCTGATATTAGGTTTTTTGGAATGATCCGAAATACTTTTACTTCCCCCTTATCATATTTTCTCTAGTTACATTTCAGCCCCATACTGGCGGAGTCGCTTTGTAAGAACGGATTGCTCCTGTTTATCACGTCTAATAAAAACGTTAATGTTTCAGCTCTGACGTCTGTTCCTCCTGCTCGTTGTTCCCTGCATAGCCGGAAGATTCTTCGCTTCACTGACAATTTGGTAATCGGATGGAGAGAAGTTATTAAATGGGCCATATCCAGCGTGATGGCTCTCATTAGCGTAAGAAGACTTACGTGACCCCTAGATGGCAGCGTTGGACGCTCCCGTGTAACCGAGTTAGATAAAAGTCTGTTCCCTTAAATGGAATAAATCTGCTCTGGTTCATTTATTGCAGTAGATTTGTATCATGTCACCACTGTGTAGTTTAAAGCAGGCTCCATTTTTTTATAGTAGATTTAGGGTTATTGTGTCCCTCACTGTATTTAGTTCTACGTATCGGTGATTTTCCATTGTGCTGTCTTTGGTGCATAAATTTTTGCGGTTCACTTTAATTAAAGGGCATCTATACCGACAATAGGTTATTTTTTAAATTGACACATAACTGGAAATATAATTCTTCCCAACCACCACTGTATCATTTTGTTGTTGATCTGCCCCCTATTTCTTTAGATATCCAATCTAAAACTTCTTATATTTCAGCTGTCAATCAGGTTCTTGCTCTCAAAACTATCTTCTGTGAGTAGTTTTACTGTAGCCGGAATGGTGATAGAGATTTGACAGTTGGAATGCTGTATGCTTGTGCAGGTGACAGTTGGTTTGTGGGGGGGAAGGGAAAGTCGGTCAGATATGAAGTGGTTAAAGAGGTTTAGAGATATGTAGAGATCCTTGCCATCACATATAAGCCAAACTTTACTCATTGTAGCTGGGGCAGGGACATTTCTAACTTATCAGGGAGACTGTCACATATGCAGACCATTCCCCTGATACTATCCCAATGTCCAATGTGGTGGTCACTAGAGATGGCTACGAACTTGAACCCGAGTACGAGCCAAACTATTCGAGTTCGAACAGACTTGGACTTCTCGAACTATACCGGGACCCAGATTTTCGATATTTCCAGACTTTTCGATATAAATCGAATGTTCCACCATCGAGGGTGCAATATGCAAGCAAATGTCTATATACCTATACGCGAGTAAATATCGAATTATCGAATCCGCAAGTCAAACGTCTATTATACCTATAGCGAGTAAATAATCGAACCCGCGAGTAAAATGTCTAGTATACCTATAACGCGAGTAAATATCGAATCCGCAAGTAAATGTCTATTTTACCTATACGCTAGTAAATATCGAATATCCGCGAGTAAATGTCTATTATACCTATACGCAAGTAAATATCGAATCCCAAGTTAAATGTCTATATACCTATACGCGAGTAAATATCGAATCCGCTCGCAATAGTAAAAGATATTATATCCTATACGCGAGTAAATATCGAATCCGCAAATAAAATGTCTATTATACCTATACGCGAGTAAATATCGAATCCGCAAGTAAAATTTCTATTATACCTATATGCGAGTAAATTCGAATCCGCAAGTAAAATGTCTATTATACCTATATGCGAGTAAAATATCAAATCCGCAAGTAAAATTCTATTATACCTATATGCGAGTAAATATCGAATCCGCGAAGTAAAATGTCTATTACTACCTATACGCGAGTAAAATATCGAATCGCCAGTAAAATGTCTATTATACTATACACGAGTAATATCGAACCGCAAGTGAAAGTATATTATACTATACACGAGTAAAATCGAATCCGCAAGTAAAATGTCTATATTACCTATACGCGAGTAAATATCGAATCCGCGAGTTAATGTCTATTTATACCTATACACGAGGTAAATATCAAATCCACAAGTAAAATTCTCATTATTTACCTATGACACGCGTAATATCGAATTCCGCAAAGTAAAAATGTCTATTATACCTTACCGATAATATCGTAGTAAAATATCGAATCCAGCAAGTGTGTTAATAAATGTCTATTATACCTATACACGAGTATCTGAATCCGCAAGTAAAAGTCTACTTATACCAATACGCGAGTAAATATCGAATCCACAAGTAAAATGTCTATTATACCTATACGAGGAAATATCGAATCCGCAAGTAAAATGTCTATTATTACCTATATCGCGAGTAATATCGAATCCGCGAGGAGTAAAATGTTCTATATACCTATACGCGAGTAAATATCGAATCCGCGATGAAAGGTCTATACTATACACGAGTAAATATCAATCCACAAGTAAATGTCTATTATACCTATACACGAGTAAATATCTGAATCCACAAGTAAAAATGTCTATTATACCTTACGCAGTAATATCGACCCCGCAAGTAAAATGTCTATAACTATACGCGAGTAAATATCGAATCCGCAAGAAATGTCTATATACCTATACAAAGAGTATATCGAATCCGCAAGTAAATGTCTATTATACCTATACGCGAGTAAATATCGAATCCCACAAGTAAAATGTCTATTATAACCTATACGCGAGTAAATATCGAATCCGCAAGTAAAATGTCTATTATACCTATACGACGAGTAAATATCGAATCGCAATAATACAATGTCTATTATACCTATACCACGAGTATCGAATCCGCAAGTAAAATGTCTATTATACCAATAGCGAGTAAATATCGATCCACAAGTGAAATGTTTATATACCTACCGAGTAATATCGAATCCGCAAGTAAGAGTAAAATGTTATTATACCTATACGCGATAATAGAATATCGAATCTCCGCGAGTAAATGTCTATTATTACCTATACACGAAATGCAAGTAAATATCGAATCCGCGAGTAAAATGTCTATTATACCTATACGCGAGGAAAGAAATATCGAATACGAATCCGCGATTAAATGTCTATTAACCTATACTGAATAAATATCGAATCGAATCCGCGAGTAAAATGTCTATTATACCTATACGCCGAGTAAATATCAATCCGCACGTAAAATGTCTAATTATACCTATACGCGAGTAATATGAATCCGCAAGTAAAATGTCTATTATACCCTAATACACGATTAAATATCGAATCCGAAGTAAAATTGTCTATTATAACCTATACGCGAGTAAATATCGAATCCGCGAGTAAAAGTCCTATTATACTATATGCGAGTATGTAAAATATCGAATACCGCAAGTAAAATGTCTATTATACAACCTTACCGATGTAAATATCGAATCCGCAAGTGGAAACAGTCTATAATACCTATACACAGAGTAAATACGAATCCGCAAGTAAAATGTCTATTATACCTATACGCGATTAAATATCGTAATCGCAAGTAAAAGTCTATTATACCTATACACGAGAAATATCGAATCCGCAAGTAAAGTCTATTATAACCTATACGAGGTGGTAAACTATCGAATCGCGCAAGTAAAATGTCTATTATACCTATACGCAAGTAAATATCGAATCCGCAAGTTAAGTAAAAGTCTATTATCCTTACACGAGTAACTATCGATCCCCAGTCAAGTAAAATGTCTATTTAATACTATACCATATATCGATCCAGTAAATTATACCATAGCGAAAATACGATCCGCAAGTAAATGTCTATTATACCTATACGCGAGTAATATCGAATCCACAAGTAAAATGTCTATTATACCTAACACGGAGTAAATATCGAATCCACAAGTAAAATGTCTATTATACCTATACACGGTGAAATATCGAATCCACAAGTAAAAATGTCTATTATACCTATAACGCGAGTTAAATATAATATCGAATCCGCGAGTAAAATGTCTATTATACCTATAGCGACGTAATATCGAATCCGCTAGTAAAATGTCTATTATACCTAACGCGATAAATATCATATCGAATGCGATGTAATGTCTATTATTACCCTATACCGATGTAAATATCGAATCCGCGAGTATAGTAAACTGTCATTATACCTATACGCGATACATACGAATATCGAACTCCGCGAGTAAAATGTCTATTATACCTATACGCGAATAAATACGAATATCGAATCCGCGAGTAAAATGTCTATTATACCTATACGCAAGTAAATATTCGAATCCGCAAGTAAAATGTCTATTATAACCTATACGCAAGTAAATTGGAATCCGCGAGTAAAAATGTCTATTATACCTAAACGCGAGTAAATATCGAACCGCAAGTAAAATGTCTATTAATCCTATAGCGAGTAAATATCGAATCCGCAATAAAAGTCTATTATACCTATAACGCGAGTAAATATCGAATACCGAAGTAAAATGTCTATTTACCTAATCGAGTATTATATATCCGGAAGTAAATTCTCTATTATACATACGCGAGTAAATATCGAATCCGCAAGTAAAACGTCTATTATACCTATACACGGTAAATATCGAAATACCGCAGTAAAATGTCTATTATACCTATACGCGAGTTAAATATCGATATCCGCAATAAAGTCTATTATACCTTATACACGAGTAAATATCGAATCCGCAAGTAAAATGTCTATTATACTATACGCGAGTAAATATCGAACCGCAAGTAAAATGTCTATTATACCTATACAGCGAGTTATCGAATCCGCAAGTAAAATGTCTATTATACCAATACCGAGTAAATATCGAATCCGCAAGAAAATGTCTATTATACCTATACACGAGTAATATCGAATCCGCAAAGTAAATGTCTATTATACCTATACGCGAGTAAATATCGAATCCGCAGTAAAATGTCTATTATACCTAACAACGAGTATCGAATCCGCAAGTAAAATGTTCTATTATACCAATACGCGAGTAAATATCGAATCGCGAAGTAAAATGTCTATTATTCCTATACGCGAGTAAATATCGAATCCGCAAGTAAAATGTCTATTATACCTATACGCGAGTTAAATTATCGAATTCCGCGAGTAAAATGTATTATTTATACCTATACGCGAGTTAATATCGAAATCCGCATTATGTAAAATGTCTATTATACCTATACCGAGAAATAATATCAAATCCCAAGTAAGTAAATGTCTATTATACCATACACACGAGTAGAAATATCGAATCCGCAAGTAAAATGTCTATTATCTATACGCGAGTAAATATCGAATGCCGCAAGAATGTCTATAACCTAACGCGAGTAAATACGAATTCAAGTAATGTCTATAACCTATACACGGAGTAAATATCGAATCCGCAAGTAAAATGTCTCATTATACCTATACCGAGTAAATATCGAATCCACAAGTAAAATGTCTATTTATACCTATACGCGAGTAAATATCGATATCGATCCGCGAGTAAAATGTCTATTATACCATACACGAGTAAATATCGAATCCGCAAGTAAAATGTCTATTATATACCTATATACGGAGTAAATATCGAATCAGCAAGTAAAATGTCTATTATACTATACGCGAGTATCGAATCAGCAAGTAAAATGTCTATTATACCAATACCGCGAGTAAAATCGAATCGCGATGAGTAAAATGTCTATATTACCTATACGCGAGTAAATATCGAATCCCAAGTAAAATGTCTTTATATCTATCGCGAGTAAATATCGAATCCGCGAGTAAAATGTCTATTATTAAGCCTATACGCGAGTAAATATCGAATCCGGAGGTAAAATGTCTATTAGACCTATACGCGAGTAAATATCAAATCCCCAGTAAAGTCTATTATAACCTATTCACGAGTAAATATCGCAATCCGCAAGTAAAATGTCTATTATAACTATACGCGAGTAATATCGAATCGCCAGTAAATGTCTATTATACCTATACGCGAGTAAAATCGAATCTGCAAGTAAATGTTTATTATACCTATACACGAGTAAATATCGAATTCCACAAGTAAAAGATTTATTATACCTATACGCGAGTAAATATCGAATCCACAAGTAAAATGTCTATTATACCTATACGCGAGTAATTATCGAATCGAATCCGCGAGTAAAATGTCTATTATACTCCATACGCGAGTAAAATATCGAATCCACAAGTAAAAGTTTATTATACCTATACGCGAGTAAATCGAAATCCGCAAGTAAAAGTCTATTATGACCTATACGCGAAAGAATAAATATCGAATATCGAATCTGCTGGAGTAAAAGCTATTTATTATACCTATACGCGAGTAAATATCGAAAATGGCAGTAAGATAATCGCCGAGTAAAATGTCTATTATACCATTTATACGCCGCAATAAATATACGAATATCGAATCTGCGAGTAAAATTGTCTATTATACCTATACACGAGTAAATATCTGAATCCGCGAGTAAAATGTCTATTATACCTATACGCGAATAAATATTGAATATCGATCCGCGAGTAAAATGTCTATTATACCTATACGCGAGTAATATGAATCCGCAAAGTAAAATGTCTATTATACCTATACACGAGTAAATATGGAATCCGCAAGTAAATGTCTATTATACTATACGCGAGTAAATATCGAATCCGCAAGTAAAATGTCTATTATACCTATACGCGAGTAAATATCGAATCCGCAAGTAAAAGTCTATTATACCTATACGCAGAATAAATATCGATATGAATCTGCGTAGTAAAATGTTCAAATGTCTATTTACCTATACACGAGTAAAATATCGAATCCGCGAGTAAAATGTCTATTATACCTATAACGCGAATTATAAATAGCGAATATCGGAATCCGCGAGTAAAATGTCTATTATACCTATCCACGCGAATACATATCGAACACGAATCGCAAGGTAAAATGTCTATTATACCTAGACGCGAGTAAATATGAATCCGCAATGTAAAATGTCTATTATAACCTATACGCGAGTAAATATGGAATCCGCGGTTAAAAGGTCTATTATACCATACGCGAGTAAATATGGAGATCCGCAAGTAAAATGTCTATTATAACCTATACGCGAGTAAATATCGAATCCGCAAGTAAATGTCTAGTTATACCTATACGCGAGTAATCGAATCCGCGAGTAAAATGTCTACTATAACCATTACTCGAGTAGTAAAATATCGAATCTGCAAGTAAAATGTCTATTATACCTATACGCGATTAAATATCGAATCTGCAAGTAAAATGTCTATTAACCTATACGCGAGTAAATATCGAATCTGCAAGTAAAATGTCTATTATACCTAATACGCGAGTAAATATCGAATCCGCGAGTAAAATCTCTATTTATACCTATACGCGAGTAAATGATCGAATCTGCAAGTAAATGTCTATTATACCTATACACGAGTAAATATCGAATCCGCAAGTAAAATGTCTCTTATACCAAATACGCGAGTAAATATCGAAATCCACAAGTAAAATGTCTATTATACCTATACGCGCAGTTAAATGAATATCGAATCCGCGGTAAAGTAAAAATGTCTATTATACCAATACGCGAGTAAATATCGAATCACAAGTAAAATGTTTATTATCACTATACGCGAGTATATCGAATCGCAAGTAAAATGTCCTATTATACCTATACGCGAATATAAATATCGATATGAATCTGAGATTAAAAATGTTATTATACCTATACACCGAGTAAATATCGAATCCGCAAGTAAAATGTTATTTATACAATACGCGAGTAAATATCGAATCCACAAGTTAAAATGTCTATATACCTATACGCGTAAAATATCGAATATCGAATCCCGCGAGTAAAATGTCTAGTTATACCAATACGCGATGAAATATCGAATCCACGAAGTAAAATTTTATTATACCTATACGCGAGGCCAGTAAATACTCGACATCGCAAGTAAAATGTCTATTATAGCCTTTACCGAAATATCGAATAATCCAGTTATCGTAAGTAATACGCTATACAGCGAGTAAAATTGTCCTAAACTTTATACCTATACGCGAGTAAATATTGATCGAGTATGTATAATACATACCGCGAAAGATCCATAAATGTCATTATACCTATACACGAGTCATATACGAACCGCAAGTAAAATGTCTATATACCTATACACGAGTAAAATATCGAATCCTCCGCAAGTTAACATGTTCATATTATAACTTACGCTAGTAAGAATCGACATCGCGTACAAGTTAAACGTCTATTATACCTATACGCGAGTAATACGAATCCCCCAAGTAAAATTCTATTATACCTTATACGCGAGAAATATCGAATTCTCTAATCCGAAAGTCGTTCATAGGGATATCTATCGAATAATCCGAAACTCGAGAGCTCGAAAGTAGCGCGCGTGAGACGTAAATCGAGTTTTCGATGCCTGGATATTGGAACATTTCCCCCCAGACAGTTTCCCAGTCCCACAGCCCATTTACATTAAGTTTTTCCATTGATGTTAATTGTATTTCTTCAAACTTTTCAAAACTATTTGACTCCCATTGACTTTATTGGGTCCGTGTTTGAAACTTTTCCATATATGTTGAAATTCGAAAAAAAACAGACCGAACTTTGGAAAGTTCGGCCATCTCTAGTGGTCAACCTTTGGTGTATGAACAGTAAGTATCTCTAAAAAGCTTTACCTTAAGACACTTTAATTGCAGAAAACCTTAACCCTTTAAGATGTTAGTTTTCTCGTTTCTCCTCTTATATCCGATTCAACTCAGCTGTTCAGAGACGTTTACATATTTGACTGATTGTAATAAGATCTATCTCCATAAGGTTCGCTCCGTAATTAACAAATGTTTAGGAACCCACTAGTAAACAGAGGTAAAAGTGGTTGCATTGTCATTGAAGTGTCGGAGAACTAAGGACCAGGAAAAAAGATTGATCACACAATTCTCAGAATTCCCCTTTTCATGGGTACAAAGCTCTGATAATGTTCTATTATTTCGTACGGAGGAAGATACAAAGTGGCTGGAAAAAAGAGCTCAAGTTCTACTTTGAAAGAGCGAGAAGACACAGCCTAGAGGATTCTGGGATTATATTTATAAACTATTCATCCTTCACAACTGAACGGCCATTGTTTCGCCTTTTTTGTGAAAGGACATCGACATGAGAGACGTCTGATGTTCTTTTCCATAACATATCCTATTTAGTGCCTTCTGTTCCATTATCTCTACATCATTGCAGATGGCCCTGATTGTCATGACTGTATTTTTAACCCACCCTTTGAAATGGGCTTTTGGTTGTAAAGCATTGTCCACGCCCTAAACTTAAGGTTCTATCCAACCCCTCTATGTGAGGAACACAGTAGACGCACACACCCACGGGGAGAGTTATAAACTATAACATCACTTTTTTCACTCACTCAATAAACCAATCTATCTCAGAGACCATTTTTTTTATAATTCAAAGCAGTTTTGTTTTTCTATTTTCAATTTTTAATTTTAAGACCCAACCGGGAAAGATCACAAGAAAAAAAATTGCGATCATTTTACAATGAATCAGAAGCTGAATGACATTTATCTAGGAACCTAAGGCGGAGACGATTCTCGGTTCTGTAAGATCTGCACATTTTTGTGTTGTCCCGCGGATTAGGTTTAGTTTGTTTGAACAAATTACAATCCCCGTCGTGTATGACACGCCCTTATGCTATTAATCCCGAAGACCGGGAAGTTGGCAGGAATCCGGTCTGTAGTGGTTTCTCTTATAGTTTCCGTTGCATTTCACACCTTTCAATCTTAGAGCCATTTTTGGTTCAAGGGGTGGAACCATTGGTTGTCTTTGTACTAGCGTTAGTCCCTTTCAATTACCACTTTATCCTTCGCCATCAGTTCTGCTGTACGGTCTGAATTTAAGCTCCGATAGTTTTAAAATAGTTGAGAAGTTGCTTTAAAATGGAAATTGAGAATGGAAAAGCAAAACTTAGTAATATGTGCTTAAAGGGGACTAAAGTGTAAGTATAACGTACCCTGCCTGAACTGTCGTATTATTGTTAACCAAACGTATCCCTGTTGATCCTTCTCATTTTCATCTGAAACAGCAGGAGGAAAACCTTCTGTTTTATTCTGCATAGTGGGTCACTACCCATATACAATTAAGCTGCACGTGCTCTGTAATATACTATACTATACCATACAATACTATACTATACTGTACTGTACTATACCATACAATACTATACTATACTGTACTATACTATACTGTACTATATTGTACTGTGCTGTAATATACTATACTATACTATACCATACAATACTATACTATACTGTACTGTACGCGATGGTGGGTGCCGATGTGTAGAACGGCCGTTCCGGACGATAATCGAAACGTGTATGGGCACTTTATTGCACTGTTTATGGAAACAATATGGCAGCTCCCACCCATATATGTATAAATAGGGGGGTAGAGGCAGTAGGTAGTCCTGTGTTAGTGATGGGGATTGGTGGGTAGAGGCAGTAAGTATGTCCTGTAATAGTGATGGGGATTGGTAGGTAGAGGCAGTAAGTATGTTCCTGTATTGTGATGGGGATTATGGGTAGAGGCAGTAAAGTATGTCCTGTGTAATAGTGATGGGATTGGTAGGTAGAGGCAGTAAGTATGTCCTGTATTAGTGATGGGGATTGGTGGGTAGAGGCAATAAGTAGTCCTGTATTAGTGATGGGATTTAGGGTAGAGGCAGTAGTAAGTATGTTCGTGTTAGTGATGGGGATTTGGGTAGGGCAGTAAGTATGTTCTGTGTTAGTGATGGGGATTGGTGGGTAGAGGCAGTAAGTATGTCCTGTGTTAGTGATGGGGATTGGTGGGTAGAGGCAGTCAGTAGTAAGTATGTCCTGTGTAGTGATTGGGATTGGTAGGTAGAGGCAGTAAGTAGTCCTGTAATAGTGATGGGGATGGTAGGTAGAGGCAGGAAGTATGTCCTGTGTTAGTGATTGGGATTGGTAGGTAGAGGCAGTAAGTATGTCCTGTAATAGTGATTGGATGGAGGTAGAGGCAGAGTAAGTATGTCCTGTAATAGTGATGGGGATTGGTAGGTAGAGGCAGTAAGTATGTCCTGTATTTGTGATGGGGATTGGTGGGTAGAGGCAGTAGTAAGTATGTCCTGTTAGTGATGGGGTGGTGGTAGAGGCAGTAAGTATGTCCTGTAATAGTGATAAGGAATTTGTGGGTAGAGGCAGTAAGTATGTCCTGTATAGTGATGGGAGTGGTGGGTAGAGGCAGTAAGGTAAGTATGTCCTGTAATAGTGAGGGGATTGGTGGGTAGAGGCAGTAAGTATGTCCTGTATTAGTGATGGGAATTGGGTGGGTAGAGGCATAAGTATGTCCTGTATTAGTGATGGGGAATTGGTGGGTAGAGGCAGAGTAAGTATGTCCTGTAACAGTGATGGGGATTGGTGGTAGAGGCAGTAAGTATGTCCTGTAATAGTGATGGGAATTGGTAGGTAGAGGCAGTAAGTATGTCCTGATAGTGATGGGAATTGGTAGGGTAGAGGCAGTAAGTGTAAGATGTCCTGAAAGTGATGGGGGATTGGTGGGTAGAGGCAGTAGTAGTTGTCCTGTATAGTGATGGGAATGGGGGTAGAGGCAGTAAGTATGTCCTGTAATAGTGATGGGAATGGTGGTAGAGGCAGTAAGTATGTCCTGTAAAGTGATGGGGATTGGTGGGTAGAGGCAGTAAGTATGTCCTGTAGTGATGGGGATTGGTGGGTAGAGGCAGTAAGTATGTCCTGTAATAGTGATGGGGATTTTGTGGGTAGAGGCTAGTAAGTATGTCCTGTAATAGTGATGGGGATTGTGGGTAGAGGCAGTAAGTAGTCCTGTTAGTGATGGGGATTGGTGGGTAGAGGCAGTAAGTATGTCCTGTGTTAGTGATGGGGATTGGTGGGTAGAGGGCAGTAAGTATTTTCTGTATTAGTGATGGGCATAGGTGGGTAGAGGCAGTAAGTATGTCCTGTATTAGTGATGGGGATTGGTGGGTAGAGGCAGTAAGTAGTGTCCTGTATAGTTGAGGGGGATTGGTGGGTAGAGGCAGTAAGTATGTCCTGTATTAGTGATGGGATTGGTGGGGGTAGAGGCAGTAAGTATGTCCTGTATTAGTGATGGGGATGGTGGGAGAGGCAGTAAGTATGTCCTGTAAGTGATGGGGATTGGTGGGTAGAGGCAGTAAGTATGTCCTGTTAGTGATGGGGATTGGTAGGTAGAGGCAGTAAGTATGTCCTGTAATAGTGATGGGAATTGGTGGCTAGAGGCAGTAAGTATGTCCTGTAATAGTGATGGGGATTGGTAGGTAGAGGCAGTAGTATGTCCTGTATTGTGATGGGGATTGGGGGTAGAGGCAGTAAGTAGTATGTCTGTGTTAGTGATGGGGATTGGTGGGTAGAGGCACGTAAGTTAGTCCTGTAATAGTGAGGGGATTGGTAGGTAGAGGCAGAAGTATGTCCTTGTAATGTGATGGGGATTGGTGGGTAGAGGCAGTAAGTTGTTGTAATAGTATGGGAATGGTGGGTAGGAGGCAGTAAGTATGTCCTGTATAGTGATGGGGGATTGGTGGGGTAGAGGCAGTAAGTATGTCTGTAATAGTGAGGGGATTGGTGGGTAGAGGCGAGTAAGTATGTCCTGTATAGTGATGGGGTGGGGGGTGAGGCAGTAAGTATGTGTCCGTTAGTGATGGATTGGTGGTAGAGCAGTAAGTATGTCCGGTATTAGTGATGGGGATTGGTGGGTAGAGGCAGTAAGTATGTCCTGTAATAGTGATGGGAATTGGTGGGTAGAGGCAGTAAGTATGTCCTGTGATGTGGGATGGTGGTAGAGGCAGTAAGTATGTCCTGTAAAGTGATGGGGATTGGTGGTAGAGGCAGTAAGTATGTCCTTAATAGTGATGGGATTGGTGGGTTAGAGGCAGTAAGTATGTATTGTATAGTGATGGGATTGGTGGTAGAGGCAGTAAGTAGTATGTCTTAATAGTGATGGGATTGGTGGGTAGAGGCAGTAAGTATGTCTCTGTATAGTGATGGGATGGTGGGTTAGAGGCAGTAAGTATGTCCGTATGTGATGGGGATGGTGGGTAGAGGCGTAAGTATGTCCTGTATAGTGATGGGATGGTAGGTGAGGCAAGAAGTATGTCCTGTTTAGTGATGGGATGGTAGGTAGAGGCAGTAGTAAGTAGTCCTGTATAGTGATGGGATTGGTGGGTAGAGGGCAGTAAGTTAGTCCTGTAATAGTGATGGGAATTGGTAGGTAGAGGCAGTAAGTATGTCCGTTAGTGTGGGATTGGGGGGTAGAGGCAGTAGAAGTATGTCCGTTAGTGATGGGGATTGGTGGGTAGAGGCAGTAAGTATGTCCTGTATATAGTGAGGGAATGGTGGGTAGAGGCAGTAAGTATGTCCTGTTAATTAGTGATGGGGATGGTGGGTAGAGGCAGTAAGTATGTCCTGTGTTAGTGATGGGAATTGGTGGGTAGAGGCAGTAAGTATGTTGTGTATAGTGATGGGGATTGGTGGGTAGAGGCAGTAAGTATGTCCTGTATTAGTGATGGGGATTGGTGGGTAGAGGGGAGAGGGAGTTAGTATGAAGTATGTCTGTTAGTGATGGGATTGGTGGGTAGAGGCAGTAAGTATGTCCTGTAAAGTGATGGGGATTGGTAGGTAGAGGCAGTAAGTATGTCCTGTATTAGTGATGGGATTGGTGGGTAGAGGCGTAAGTATGTCTGTATTAGTGATGGGGATTGGTGGGTAGAGGCAGTAAGTATGTCTGATTAGTGAGGGCTGGTGGTAGACGTAAGTATGTCCTGTAATAGTGATGGGGATTGGGGGTAGAGGCAAGTAAGTATGTCCTGTATATTGTGATGGGGATGTGGTGGGTAGAGGCAGTAAGTATGTCCTGTTAGTGATGGGGATTGGTGGGTAGAGGCAGTAAGTAGTCCTGTAATAGTGATGGGGATTGGTGGGTAGAGGCAGTAAGTATGTCCTGTATAGTGATGGGAATGGTGGGTAGAGGCAGTAAGTAGTTGTACTGTGTTAGTGATGGGATTGGTGGTAGAGGCAGTAAGTATGTCCTGTATAGTGATGGGGATTGGTGGGTAGAGGCAGTAGTAGTTTCTGTGTTAGTGATGGGGATTGGTGGGGTAGAGGCAGTAAGTATGTTCTGTGTTAGTGATGGGCATTGGTGGGTAGAGGCCAGTAAGTATGTCCTGTGTTGTGATGGGGATTGGTGGTAGAGGCAGTAAGGAGTCCTGTAATAGTGATGGGGATTGGTGGGTAGAGGCAGTAAGTATGTCCTGTGTTAGTGATGGGGGGTTGGTAGGTAGAGGCAGTAAGTATGTCGTGTTGTTATGATGGGGATGGTAGGTAGAGGCAGTATAAGTATGTCCTGTGTTGGCGATGGGGATTGGTGGGTGGGTAGAGGCAGTAAGTATGTCCTGTGTTTAGTGATGGGATTGGAGGTAGAGGCAGTAAGTATGTTCTGTATTAGTGATGGGGATAGGTGGGGTAGAGGCAGTAAGTATGTCCTGTGGTTAGTGATGGGGATTGGTAGGTAGAGGCGTAAAGTATGTTCTGTGTTAGTGATGGGGATTGGTAGGTGAGAGGCAGTAAGTATGTCCTGTATTAGTGATGGGGATTGGTGGGTAGAGGCAGTAAGTATGTCCTGTGTTAGGATGGGGGATTGGTGGGTAGAGGCAGTAAGTAGTCTGTGTTAGTGATGGGGATTGGGGTAGAGGCAGTAAGTAGTCATGGTGTGTGATGGGGATTGGTGGGTAGAGGCAGTAGTAGTGCTTTCCAGGGATAATGTTGGTTGGGGAGTAGAGGAATTTCCTTTTTTAGGGGGTGCTTGGTAATGTAGGTAGGGTTAATATATAAAAAAAACAAAAGTGAATAGGTTGGAATGATGGACGAATGTTGTATTCAATAATAGATGTTATATGGTACATGTTAAAAGTATGTCCTGTATAGTGATGGGGATTGGTGGGTAGAGGCAGTAAGTAAGTATGTCCTGTGTAGTGATGGGATTGGTAGTAGAGGCAGTAAGTATGTCCTGTGTTAGTGATGGGGATTGGTAGGTAGAGGCAGTAAGTATGTCCTGTGTTGGTGATGGGGATTGGTGGTGGTAGAGCAGTCAAGTAAGTAGTCCTGTGTAGTGTGGGGATTGGTAGGTAGAGGCAGTAAGTATGTTCTGTTAGTGATGGGGATGGTGGGTAGAGGCACGTAGTATGTCCTGTGTTAGTGATGGGGATTGGTGTAGAGGGCAGTAAGTATGTTTTGTGTTAGTGATGGGGATTGGTAGGTAGAGGCAGTAAGTATGTTGTTAGTGATGGGGATTGGTGGGTTAGAGGGCAGTAAGTATGTCCTGTGTTAGTGATGGGGATTGGTAGGTAGAGGCAGTGTAAGTATGTTCTGTTGAGTGGGGATTGGTGGGTAGAGGCAGTAAGTATGTCCTGTGTTAGTGATGGGGATTGGTAGATAGAGGGCAGTAAGTATGTCTGTATAGTGATGGGGATTGGTAGGTAGAGGCAGTGTAAGTATGTCCTGTATTAGTGGATGGGGATTGGGTGGGTAGAGGCAGTAAGTATGTCTGTAATAGTGATGGGGAATTGGTGGGTAGAGGCAGTAAGTATGTCCTGTATTAGTGATGGGGGATTGGTGGGGAAGGACAGTAAATGTCCTGTATTAGTGATGGGGGATTGGTGGTAGAAGAGACAGTAAGTATGTCCTGTTATTAGGATGGGGGATTGGTGGGGAGAGAGACAGTAAGTGTGTCCGTAATAGTGATGGGAATTGGTGGTAGAGGCAGTAAGTATGTCCTGTATTAGTGATGGGGATTGGTAGGTAGAGGCAGATAGTAAGTATGTCCTGTATAGTGATTGGGATTGGTGGGTAGAGATGAAGTATGTACTTGTATTTAGGTAGGATTGGTGGGTAGAGGCAGTAAAGTATGTCCTGTAATAGTGATGGGGATTGGTAGTAGAGGCAGTAAGTATGTCCTGTGTTAGTGATGGGTTGGTGGGTAGAGGCAGTAAGTATGTCTGTGTTAGTGAGGGGATTGGTGGGGTAGAGGCAGTAAGTATGTCCTGTATTAGTGATGGGGATTGGTGGGTAGAGGCAGTAAGTATGTTCTGTGTTAGTGATGGGAATTGGTGGGTAGAGGCAGTAAGTATGTCCTGTGTTAGTGATGGGGATTGGTAGGTAGAGGCAGTAAGTATGTCCGTATTAGTGATGGGGATTGGTGGTAGAGGCAGTAGAGTAGTAAGTATGTCCTGTGTTAGGATGGGGATTGGGAGGTAGAGGCAGTAAGTATGTCCTGTGTTAGTGATGGGATTGGTAGGTAGAGGCAGTAAGTATGTTCTGTGTTAGTGATGGGGATTGGTGGGTAGAGGCAGTAAGTATGTCCTGTAATAGTGATGGGGATGGTGGGTAGAGGCAGTAGTATGTCCTGTGTAGTGATGGGGATTGGTGGGTAGAGGCATTACGTAGTAGTAAGTATGTCCTGTTAGTGATGGGGATTGTGGGGTAGAGGGCAGTAAGTATGTTCTGTTAGTGATGGGGATTGGTAGGTAGAGGCAGTAAGTATGTTCTGTATTAGTGATGGGGATTGGTGGGTAGAGGCAGTAAAGTAGTCCTGTGTTAGTGATGGGATTGGTGGTAGAGGCAGTAAGTATGTCCTGTGTTAGTGATGGGGATTGGTGGGTAGAGGCTAGTAAGTATGTCCTGTTAGTGATGGGATTGGTAGGTAGAGGCAGTAGTAGTAAGTAGGTCTGTATAGTGATGGGGATTGGGGGTAGAGACGTAAGATGTCCGTGTTAGTGATGGGGGTGGTAGGTAGAGGCTGTAAGTATGTCCTGTGTTAGTGATGGGGATTGGTGGGTAGGGCAGTAAGTATGTCCTGTGTATGTGATGTGGATTGGAGGTAGAGGCAGTAAGTATGTCTCGTGTTAGATGATGGGTCTGGTGGGTAGAGGCAGTAAGTATGTCCTGTGAGTATGGGATTGGTAGGGTAGAGGCAGTAAGTATGTTCTGTGTTAGTGATGGGGATTGGTAGGTAGAGGCAGTAAGTATGTCCTGTATAGTGAGGGATTGGTGGGAAGAGACAGTAAGTGTGCTGTATAGTGATGGGATTGGTAGGTAGAGGCAGTAAGTATGTCCTGTGTTAGTGATGGGATTGGTAGGTAGAGGCAGTAAGTATGTCCTGTAATAGTGTGGGGATTGGTAGGTAGAGGCAGTAAGTATGTCCTGTATTAGTGAGGGGAGGGGAGGTAGAGGCAGGCAGTAAGTATGTCCTGTATTAGTGATGGGGATTGGTGGGTAGAGGACAGTAAGTATGTCCTGTATTAGTGATGGGGATTGGTGGGTTAGAGACAGTAAGTATGTCCTGTTTAGTGATGGGATTGGTAGTAGAGGCAGTAAGTATGTCCTGTGTTAGTGATGGGCAGTGGGGTTTAGGGGGTGGTGGGTAGAGGCAGTAAGTAGTTCTGTGTTAGTGATGGGACATGGGGGGTAGAGGCAGTAAGTATGTCCTGTATAGTGATGGGGATTGGTAGGTAGAGGCAGTAAGTATGTTCTGTGTAGTGATGGGCATTGGTGGGTAGAGGCAGTAAGTATGTCTGTATAGTGATGGGGATTGGTGGTAGAGCATAAGTATGTCCTGTGTTAGTGATGGGATTGGTAGGTAGAGGCAGTAAGTATGTCCTGTGTTAGTGATGGGGTTGGTAGGTAGAGGCAATAAGTACGTCCTGTGTTTGTGATGGGGATTGGTAGGTAGAGGCAGTAAGTATGTTCTGTTAGTGATGGGGATTGGTAGGTAGAAGGCGAGTAGTCTGTCCTGTGTTAGTGATGGGGTATTGGTAGGTAGACCACCATCGCACGTGTGTAGGAACCCTTAGTATTTAAATGAGTTTTAGTGATATGGACGTGTTCCCCAGACCATTTCCCAGGTCCCACAGCCATTTACAGTAAGTTATTTTCCCCATTGACTTTAATGGGTCCGTTTTCGAACTATAGAACTTTCCCTGAATTTTGGCAGTTCTAAAATGAACCAACTTTAGGAATTCACCATCTCTAATTAGAATGTCATTTGGCCAATAAAATGCCATATAAACGTATCATCCCAAGTAGGACATTAGACCTAAACTTTTTCATTGATTTTGTGTTTTTTCTCCTACTTCCTAGATATGTTTTTAATTTTTCCAAGTATAATAAACAATAATAGGATAAAGAAGGTTTTATAAATAGAGAGGTGAAGGGTGGAGGTTAAAGGGGAAGCACAGACCAGAACATCTCTATATGGCACCTGCTTCTTCATCTCTCCCAGCCTTGTCTGATTTATTGGCCGACACTGTAGGAAAGAATGAGATAAAACCCATTAAAACTCATTTTTATTTCAAGTTTCCATTTTATCTTCCATGAACTTTGAGTGAACATCACGTACTATTACCTCCCGACATTGGAACATTATTTATTTTAATGTCAATCAAACCAGAGACTGAAATAGCCTGAGAAAGATGAAACACCAGGGGAGCCTTAGTTATGACTCTTTATGTTCAGTAAGAAAGGGTTTCTGTAGAGTGTAATGTGCATTGGAGCCTGGTTAGACTATTGAGCATATAGACCATATTGTAGATGTGCAGATAGTTCATATAGTTGGAGGATAAAATATTGGATTTATATTTATATATTATATTTATATTACATTTATATATTGGACAGAGGAAGGTCATTGCAAGTAAAGAATTGAGAAGTACAGTGAGGTATTGAAGAGGTGACCAGGGTGGATGTTTGTGTGTGTGTGTCTTTTGTCGCACAATGTCAGCACACTTGCATTTAAATACATTTACTTATGTTTGTATTTAGTGCATCAGAAAACTAGTGTGAACAAACCTTAACACTACTGCAAGTGTGACCTGTCTCTTTAATAAGTCCGGTAAAAGCGAATTGGAAGCCTAATTCAAACAGTCCAGTGTTTTAAATTCACAAACCCATAAGAGATAAAACATCTTAACATCCCCTGGTCTTGTTATTTAACCCCAAAATGTTATTTATTTTCTGTTTCTTCGAATATCTAACATGTCACCTTACTGGCCGAACAATTTACATATTGTGGGGGTAAAACTGTAAATGTTTCAGTATTTCTATACAATGACATGATGTTCTAAACTTTCCATGAAGTGCTATAGACACAGAGAATGGGAAGGTGAAGAGATAAGAACTTTCCTTCCTTTATAACTTTCCTTTCCCATAGAGACGCCGTACTTCACATGTGAGCGGATAATGGCGTTAGTGCACTGTTTACCGCAGATGGGGACTTTGGAGAATCACTCCCAAGGATGATCTGCCTGTTCCAAGGTCAAACAAGCTCTTAACTGTATGAATTCATCCATCGTTGTGCCGTGGTACAGAAATACCCACAATTGTCTAAAGAATGAATACAACGAGGAGCAGAGAAGAAGATAAAATCTGAGCTGTGATGTAGAGATAGAGATGACTGATCAGGACTGGGGACTGAACTCAGAAATCCAAAGTACTTTTCATATCAAGTGTGAAGATTAGTTGGTGATAATTAGAGATGGACTAGAACTCCAACTCAAATCCGATGGTCTTCTTGAACTATCCCGGACCCAGATTTCTCGGACTTTCGATATTTTCCGGAATTATCGAATGTTCAAACGTTCAAGGCTCGCGAATATGCAAGTAAAATGTCTATTATACCAATACGAGAGTAAATATCAAATTATCGAATCCGCGAGTAAAATGTCTATTATACCTATACGCGAGTAAATATCGAATCCACAAGTAAAATGTCTATTATACCAATACGCGAGTAAATATCGAATCCACAAGTAAAATGTCTATTATACCTATACACGAGTAAATACCGAATCCACAAGTAAAATGTCTATTATACCTATACGCGAGTAAATATCGAATCCGCAAGTAAAATGTCTATTATACCTATACGCGAGTAAATATCGAATCCGCAAGTAAAATGTCTATTATACCTATACGCGAGTAAATATCAAATCCACAAGTAAAATGTCTATTATACCAATACGCGAGTAAATATCGAATTATTGAATCTTCGAGTAAAATGTCTATTATACCAATACGCGAGTAAATATCGAATTATCGAATCCGCGAGTAAAATGTCTATCATACCAATATATGAGTAAATATCGAATTATTGAATCTTCAAGTAAAATGTCTATTATACCAATACGAGAGTAAATATCGAATTATCACAACTTTAATAGTTACACTTATAGAAATAACATAGTACAGAGCTGCAGGGGGAGGATAATGAAGTGAACCTGATCTTAGCACACAGCCCTGTGTAATGTATCTCTCAATAGTGTATCTATTTAAAGGGGAATGTTGGAGAGTAAGTACTTATAGAAATAACATAGTACAGAGCTGCAGGGGGAGGATACTGATGTGAACCTGATCTTAGCACACCCTGTGTAATGCATTTCTCAATATCACAACTTTAATAGTTACACTTATAGAAATAAACTGGTACAGAGCTTGCAGCGGATAGGAGTGAACAGATTCTTAGCACAGCTCGTGTAATGCATTTCCAATATCCACACTTTATAGTTACACTTATAGGAAATAACATGTACAAGCTGCAGAGGATGATAATGAAGTGAGCCTGATCTTAGCACAGCTCTGTGTGTAATGTATTTCTCAATAGTGTCCCTATTTAAAGGGGAATGTTGGAGGGTAGGTACTTATAGAAATTACATAGTACAGAGCTGCAGGGGGAGGATAATGAAGTGAACCTGATCCATTACACAGAGCACAGCTCTGTGTAATGTATTCTCAATAGTGTCCCTATTTAAAGGGGAATGTTGGAGGGTAGGTGCTTATAGAAACAACATAGTACAAAGCTGTACAGAGCTTTAATAGTTACACTTATAGAAATAACATAGTACAGAGCTGCAGGGGGAGGATAATGAAGTGAACCTGATCTTAGCACAGCCCTGTGTAATGTATTTATCAATAGTGTACCTATGTACGAGCTGCAGGGGGGGATATGACGTGAACCTGATCTTAGCACAGCCCGTGTGTATGTATTTCTCTATTCACAACTTTAATAATACACTTAAGAAATAACATAGTACAGAGCTGCAGCGGAGATAATAATGACCTGATCTTAGCATCGCTCTGTGTATGTATTTCTCAACTCACAACTTTAATGATTACACTTATAGAAATAACATAGTACAGAGCTGCAGGGGGAGGATAATGAGTGAACCTGTCTTAGCACACAGCCCTGTGTAATGTATTTCTCAATAGTTATCTATTAAAGGGAATGTTGGAGATAATACTTATAGAAATAACATAGTACAGAGCTGCAGGGGGATACTATGTGAAACCTGATCTTAGCACAGCCCTGTGTAATGTATTTCTCAATATCGCAACTTTAATAGTTACACTTATAGAAATAACATAGTAAGAGCTGCAGGGAGGATAATGAGTGAACCTGATCTTAGCACACAGCCCTGTGTAAGTATCTCTCAATAGTGTATCTATTAAGGATGTTGGAGAGTAATGTACTATAGAAATAACATATACAGAGCTGCAGGGGAGGATACTGAGTGAACCTGATCTTAGCACACCCTGTGTAATTGTATTTCTCTATATCACAACTTTAATAGTCACTTATGAAATAACATAGTACAGAGCTGCAGGCGAGTAATGAGTAAACCAGATCTTAGCACAGCTCTGAGTAATGTTTTCTCAATATCACACTTTAATAGTTCACTTATAGAAATAACATAGTACACATTGCAGGGGGGAGGATAATGAAGTGAACCTGATCTTAGCACAGCTCTGTGATATGTATTTTTCTATATCACAAACTTAATAGTTACACTTAAAAACACATGTACAGATCTGCACGGGATAATGGAGTGAACCAGATCTTAGCACAGCTCTGTGTAATGCATTTCAATACACCACTTTAATAGTTACACTTATAGAAAATAACATGTGTACGAGCTGCAGAGGATGATAATGAAGTGAGCCTGATCTTAGCACAGCTCTGTGTAATGTATTTCTCAATAGTGTACCTATTTTAAAGGGAATGTTGAGGGTTACTTATAGAAATAACATAGTACAGAGCTGCAGGGGGAGGATAAGAGTGAACCTGATCTTAGCACAGCTCTGTTAATGTATATCTCAATATCACAACTTTAATAATTACACTTATAGAATAACATAGTAAGAGCTGCAGGCGTAGTTAATGGAGTACCAGCTCTAGCACAGCTCTGTGTTGCATTTCTCAATATCACAATTTTAATAGTTACCCTTATAGAAATAACATGGTACGAGCTGCAAAGGGATGATAATGATATGAGCCTGATCTTAGCACCGCTCTGTGTAATGTATTTCTCAATAGTGTCACCTATTTAAAGGGGAATGTTGGAGGGTAGGTACTTATAAAATAACATAGTACAGAGCTGCAGGGGGAGGAAATGAAGTAACCTGATCTTAGCACAGCTCTGTGTAATGTATATCTCAATATCACAACTTTAATAATTACACTTATAGAAATAACATAGTAGATAGAGAGCTGCAGGCGGAGGGTAATGGAGTGAACCAGATCTTAGCACAGCTCTGTGTAATGCATTTCTCAATATCACAACTTTAATAGTTACACTTATAGAAATAACATAGTACAGAGCTGCAGGGGAGGATATGAAGGAACCTGATCTTAGCCAAGCCCTGTGTAATGTATTTATCAATAGGTGTATCTATTTAAAGGGGAATGTTGGTGGGTAGGTACTTATAGAAATAACATAGTAAAGCTGCAGGGGGAGTAAATGATGACCTGATCTTAGCATAGCTCTGTTTAATTCTTTATCTATAAGCTCCATTCATATGGACGTCATGCTGCTATTCTGTAACATTCTCTAAGCCACTAGTGAAATGCCACATGTAACAAACATCTAGAACTGCTCAGAAAATGGACCAAACCGTCCATATGAAAGTAGGCTAAAGGGGAACGTTGGGGGTTGGTATATGGTTGTATCTGGTTATCTGTTAATAATCAAATTGTTTTATTTGCCCAGAGAGAAGGGCGGGATTTTATTTGTATATCGGGCTGTTTACCCCAGTGTTAATTAATGGCTCTTGTGCAGTAATGGGACTTTGCAAGGTCAAGTTGGCTCCACATAGACGGCCAATACCCTCATTCATCCATGGCTTCAGTTCTGTCTGTGATGGAAAATTCTTCCAATGCCTAAATGATAAAATTCAAATCCGTAGGGAAATCATTGTGAAAAACAGAAGGGAAATATGAAATAAGTTATTATTATTTTTGTTATTATTTGATAGAGTATTATTATTATCTATATTATAATTGGTTTATTGTTAATCCGGTAAAATCTATTATCAATTAATGTTCTATTATTCTCCATAAATTTCTGTATGTTTACCTTGAGACTCCCTGTGCCTCGTGCTATCAATCCCACCACAGTCAGACCACATCAAGTTGTGGTGTTGGTTTGTTGTTAGTTATGAGTTTTTACATTCCAAGGACGCACCGTACAGAGAGATGTAATGATATATCTAATCATTTCACAGCCGATCATGGTATGACAAAATCCTCCGACTGCTGTGACCCACTGTAATAATTAATACCTACACCTGTGTGAACGGGAAGATATTAGAACCAGCAGTGTTAGTGGACATTGATATGAGCACATTATTAGGAGAGTGTTTCGCCGCCCCCCTATAAAATGTAAGGTCATTCTGTCACTGCACTTTACTGGGGGAAGGTAATTAGAATTTGCTCATGGACGATTGGTCCTTTTGTCATATAATATTATTTCATACAATAACTAATAATGATCACTTTATACAAAATATTAATGGGCCATACATAAACTTTCTGGTGCATTGTTCACTAATAGGTCAATCAGAGGACACGTTGGACTCCTTTAAGGTTGGATAAAAGAAGTTTCTCTCAAGTTAGGAAAGGTTTCTTTACAGTGAGAAACAGTGACACTGTGGAACTGCCTTCCAGCATATGTGTAATGGCAAATTCATTAAATAGCTTTAAAAAAGGCCTGGATAAGTTTCTAAACTAATAATATTGGATACTGGTATAATACAATTACTGTAGTTCTTGGTTGTACAGGATCTAATATTTGATAATTACTGGTAATAATACATTACTGTAGTTCTGGTTGGTACAGAATACTATATAATATTAGAATTACTGGTATTAATCATATACTGTAGTTCTGGTTTGGTACACCGTGATCTATAATATTTGAGACATGTACTGGTATTAAACATATACTGTAGTTCTGGTTGGTACATATACTATATAATATTGGAATACTGGTATTATACAATAATTCTGTAGTTCTGGTTGGTCCATACTACTATAATTGAGAATTACTGGTATTAATACATTACTGTAGTTTTGGTGGTAAAGGGTACTATATAATATTGAAAATTACTGGTATTAATACATATACTGTAGTTCTGGGTGGTACAGGGATACTAATATAATAGTGAGATTAACTGGTATTAATAATATACATGTAGTTCTGGTTGGTCTAGGGATACATATAATCTTTAAAATTACTGAGTATTATACATATAACTGTGTTCTGGTTGGAGGATACTATATAATATTGAATTACTGTATTAATACATATACTGTAGTTCTGGTTGGTACAGGGATACTATATAATTTGAGAATTACTGGTATTATACATATACGTAGTTCTGGTTGGTACGGGATACTATATATATTGAGAATTACTGGATATTAATACATATACGTAGTTCTGTTGGTACAGGGATACTAATAATATTGAGAATTACTGGTATTATACATATACTTGTGTTCTGGTTTGGTACGGGATACTATATAATATTGAGAATTACATGGTATTAATACATATACTATGTTCTGGTTGGTAACGGGGATACTATAATTTTGAGAATTACTGGTAATCCATATACTGTAGTTCTGGTGGTACGGGATACTATATATATCGAGATTACTTGTCTGGCAATACTAGAACATGATGTTCTAAACTTTCCATGAAGTGCTATAGACACAGAGAATGGAAAGGTGAAGAGATAAGAACTTTCCTTCCTTTATAACTTTCCTTTCACATAGAGACGCCGTACTTCACATGTAAGCGGATAATGGCGTTACTGCACTGTTTACCGCAGATGGGGACTTTGGAGAATCACTCCCAAGGATGATCTGCCTGTTCCAAGGTCAAACAAGCTCTTAACTGTATGAATTCATCCATAGTTGTGCCGTGGTACAGAAATACCCACAATTGTCTAAAGAATGAATACAACGAGAAGAAGCAGAGAAGAAGATAAAATCTGAGCTGTGATGTAGAGATAGAGATGACTGAGAAGTACTAGAGAAGTACTTTTCATATCAAGTGTGAAGATTAGTTGGTGATAATTAGAGATGGACTAAAACTGCAACTCAAATCCGAAGGACTCAGTCTTCTTGAACTATCCCGGACCCAGATTTCTCGGACTTTCGATATTTTCCGGAATAATCGAATGTTCAAACGTTCAAGGCTCGCGAATATGCAAGTAAAATGTCTATTATACCAATACGCGAGTAAATATCGAATATCGAATCCGCAAGTAAAATGTCTATTATACCTATACACGAGTAAATATCGAATCCACAAGTAAAATGTCTATTATACCTATACGCGAGTAAATATCGTCACTTCCCCTTTAATATCTCCAATGCAGCCAGAAAGTCATTTGTCCGTTCAATCCCAACCATCCATCATGTTCCATTTATTTATCTTTCCTTTGCAGCCCGTTCTCTCTTTTATATCATTTCCTCGTTACAAGGTAGAGTATTATTATTACACAGTAATGTGAAGTATTAACGCTCCGGACAGTGTCATAAACAATGGCCATAAACTGTGCAGGATGTGACCTTCAGCCACGTTGGATAAGGCGACACTTGTAGCCGTATTCTGCGCCCCTCGTCAGGCTATCTCAGCCTCTTCGCTGATGTCCATTGGAGAAATAGCCTTGAGAACGGAGAGCTCCTCTCTGCAGGTTCTTTACTGTATCTGTGCGCTCTCCAAACCTCCTTAACGCTAAATTTTTTTTATGAAACTATTTTAGGTCCTAATTCACCCAGATTGTGTTCGTCCCGAGAGATGACGCAGATTTGTATTGTTAACAAATACACAATAAAGGAAAGACGAGTTTTGCCAATTACAATTTCTACTGCGGCAGAAAATAAAATACATTTTATAAACAGGCGAATCATTTTCTGGTAAGATGGAGAATCGATACGGAAATGTCACTTCAACCTCCCACACACAGAGAGAAACAGACGGGGGGAAGTTGATGTTGGTTAACATTATAATACTCTTTAATGTTTATTATGGTTCATATATTATTTATAATCTTACAGTATCGGACATTAACTATATGCAGGTAAATAATGACCAATAACAATGTATCTGTAAAATGTCGCTCGCTATTAGTACTTTACGGCTGTGTTTGTAAATGTATGTGAGCGGCCATAAATTTCCGCCGTGGTTAAATACCTTTGCAGTATTCTATGGATGATGGCGCACAATATTTGTATTTTCTCTGCTGTTGTTATTTTACGATCACAGTGCAAAATAAAGATAACATAGTAAAACACCAATTTGTGGTACCGAGCCTTTCTAAAAATTACCACACCTCTCCTCTTCTCATTCCCACCACTCATTACCATACCTCTCCTCTTCTCATTCCCACCACTTATTACCATACCTCTCCTCTTCTCATTCCCACCACTCATTACCAATACCCTCCTCCTCTTCGCATTACCATACCTCTCCTCTTCCCATTACCCACCACTAATTACCATACCTCGCCCTCTTCTCATTCCCATACTCATTTCCATACCTCTCCCCTTCTCCCCTTAACCACACTAATTACCATACCTTCCGCGTCCTCAATTTTTTTCTTTCATTTTTTTTTTTTCTCATTTCTTTCATTATTTTTTTTTCTTCTCATTATTTTTTTTTTTTTTCATTTTTTTTTTATTATTTTTTTTCATTCTCATTTTCATTTTTTTTCTCATTATTATTTTTTCATTTTTCTTTTATTTTTCTTTTTTTTTTCATTTTATTTTCTCTCTTCTTCATTCATTTTTATTATTTTTTATCTCATTATTCAATTTTATGTCTTCTTCATTTTTCTTTTTTTCATTTTCTCATTTTGTTTTTTTTTCATTTTTTTATTATTTTTTCATTCATTTTTTTTTTTTTTTGTTTTTCTTTTTTTTATTTTTCATTTTTTTTATTTTTTTTTTTTTTTTTTTTTGTTTATACTTTTTCTCATTTTTATTCTCATTTCCTTCTCATATTCTCATTTTCTTTTCATTTTTGTTTTTTCTTTATTCTTCTCATTTTCTCAAGTCTCATTTTTTGTTTTTTATATGTGCATTTTTTTTTCTCATTTCAATTTTCTCATTCATTTTCTCATTTTTATTTTTTTTTTTCTCATTTTTTATTTTTTTTGTCATCTCATTTTTCTTTTTTTTTATGTTTTCTCAATTTTTTGTTTTCTCATGTTTTTTTTTCATTTTTTTATTTTTTCTCATTTTCATCCATTTTTTATTATTATTTTCATATTTTTTTTCTCATTTTTTTTGTTTTTCATTCTTTTTCTCATTAGATTTTGCATTATTGATTTTACTCATTTTGTATTAATTATTTCTCATTTTAAATTTTCATTTTTTTTATTCATTTTTTTTTTTATTTTTCTCATTAGATCATCTTTTGCATCCATTTCATTTCATTCATTTTCTCATTTTTTTTTTTTTTTCATTTTTTTCATTTTCTCATTGTTTCCTCATTTTTTCTCATGTTTTCTTCTCTTTTTTTCCCATTATTTTTCTCATTTTTTTTATGTTTTTAGTATTTATTTTTTTTCTCATTTTTTTCTCCTTCATTTCATTTATATTATTTTTATTCATTTCATATTTTTTTTATTTTTTGTTTCATTTTTCATTTTTCTCTTTTCTTTCCATTTCTCATTATTCTCATTTTATTATTTTTGTCTCATTTTTTTATTTTTTTATTTTTTCTCAATTTTCTTTTCTCATTTATTTTTTTTCTTCTCATTTACTTTTTCAATTTTCATTTCTCTTTTCTCATATTTTCTCATCTGTTCTTCTCATTTTTTTCTCTTGTTTTTTTTTTCTCATTTTTTTTTATTTCTCTTTCTCATTTTTTTTTTTTTTTGTTTATTTTATTTTTTTTTTTTTTCTTTTTTATTTTTTTTTTTTTTTTTTTTTTCATTTTCATTGTTTAATTTCTTTTTTTTATTTCTCTTCTCATTTTTCATTTTTTTTTTCATTCTTTTATTTTTTATATTTCATTTTTTGTGTATTCATTCTCCTCTTCTCCTGATTTTATTTTTGTTTTTTTTCTTTTTTTTTTTTTTCATTTTTTATTTTATTTTTTCATTTTTTTTTTTCATTCTCATGTTCTCTCATTTTCTCATTATTTATGATTTTTTTCATCTTTTTTTATTTTTTTTTTTTGTTTGTCATTTTTTTTTTTCATTTTTTTTCTTTTTTATATATCAATTTTTTATTTCTTCATTTTTTAGTCATTTTTTTATTTATTTTTCTCATTTTTTCTGTCTCATTTTTCTCATTTTTCTCTTTATTTTTTTTTTCTCTCAGTTATTTTTTTTTATCGTCATTTATTCAATTTTTCCATTTTTTTCATTATTTTTTTATGGCGTTTTTTGTTTTTATTTCATTCGATTTTTTTTTTTTTATTTTTCATTTTTTCTTTTTTTTTCATTTTTTTATTTTATTTTTTTTCATTCTTCTCATTTCATTTCTTCTCATTTCATTTTTCATTCATCTATTTTGTCTCATTTCCTTCTGTTCTCTTTTTTTTTTTTATTTTTTTTCATTCATTTTTCTCATTTTTTTTTTCATTATGTCCTCATTTTATTTTTTCATTTCTCATGTTTTTTTTTTATATTTTTTTTTTTTTTTTTTTTTCATTTTTTTTTATTATTATTTCTATTTCTTTCCCACCCTCATTACCATAACCTCTCTCCTCTTCTCATTCCCACCACTCATTACCATACCTCTCCTCTTCTCATTCCACCTCATTACCATACCTCCCTCTTCTCCATTTCCCACCACTCTTACCATACCTCTCCTCTTCTCATTCCACCACTCATTACAATACCTCTCCTCTCTCATTCCCACCACTCATTACCATACCTCTCCTCTTCTCATCCACCACTAATTACCATACCTCTCCTCTTCTCATTCCCACCACTCATTACCATACCTCTCCTCTTCCTCATTCCACCACCACTAATTACCATACCTCTCCTCTTCTCATTCCCATCACTCATTACCATACCTCTCCTCTTCCCATTCCCACCACTCATTTACCATACCTCTCCTCTTCCTCATTCCCACCACTCATTACCATACCTCTCCTCTTCTCATTCCCACCACTCATTACCATACCTCTCCTCTTCTCATTCCCACCACTCATTCCATAACCTCTCCTCTTCTCATTCCCACCACTAATTACCATACCTCTCCTCTTCTCATTCCCACCACTAATTACCATATACCTCTCCTCTTCTCATTCCCACCACTCATTACCATACATCTCCCTCTTCTCATTCCCACCACTAATTACCATACATCTCCTCTTCTCATTCCCACCACTCATTACCATACCTCTCCTCTTCTCATTCCACACACTCATTACATACCTCTCTCCCTTCTCATTCCCACCACTATTACCATATCCTCTCCTTCTCATTCCCCCATACTCATTCCCATAACTCTCCTCTTCTTCTCATTCCCACCACTCTTACCATAACCTCTCCTCTTCTCATTACCACCCACTCATTACCATACCTCTCTCTTCTCATTACCCCACACTAATTACCATAACACACTACCTCTCTCTTCTCTCATTCCCACCACTAATTACCATACACTCTCCTCTTCTCATTCCCACACTCTTACCATACCTCCATCACCCTTCCTCCACTCCCATCCTCTTACCATACCTCTCCCTCTTCTCATTCCCACCACTATTACCATACCTCTCCTTCTCATTCCCATTACTTCATTACCAACTCCTCTCCTCTCTCATTCCCACCACTCTTACCATACTTCTCCTCTTCTCATTACCAACACTCATTACCAACCTCTCCTTTCTCATTCCACCACTCATTACCATACCTCTCCTCCTCTTCTCATTCCCCCACTCATTACCATACCTCTCCTCTTCTCATTCCCACCCACTATTACCAACCTCTCCTCTTCTCATTCCCACCACTATTCCACATACACTCCTCTTCTCACCCCACTCCTTCATACTCTCCTTCCATTCCCATCACTCATTACCATACCTCTCCTCTTCTCATTCCCACCACTCATTACCATACCTCTCCTCTTCTCATTCCCAACTCATACCAACCTCTCCTCTTCTCTTCCACCATCATTACCATACCTCTCCTCTTCTCATTCCCCAACCACTCTTACCATACCTCTCCTCTTCTCCATTACCACCACTCATTACCAACCTCTCCTCTTCTCATTCCCATCCAAACTCATTACCATAAACCTCTCCTCTTCTCATTCCCACCACTCATTACCATACATCTCCTCTTCTCATTCCCACCATCCATTACCATACCTCTCCTTCTTCTCATTCCCACCTCTCCATAACCATAACCTCTCCTCATCCTCATTCCCGCACTCATTACCATAACCTCTCCTCTTCTCATTCCCCCTACTCATTACCATTCTCCCTCTTCTCATTTTCCCACCACTCTTACCATACCTCTCTTCTTCTCATTCCTCTCCTGCCCACTCATTTACCATACTCTCCTCTTCTATCATCCATCACTCATTACCATAACCTCTCCCTCTCCTCATTCCCACCACTCATTACCATACCTCTCCTCTTCTCATTCCACCACCACTCATAACCCTACTCTCTCTTCTCATATCCACCACTCAATTACCATACCTCTCCTCTCTTCCTTCACCATCCCTCCTCCCATTCCTACTCACTATTCCATAAACCTCTCCTCTTCTCATTCCCCTACAACATTACCATACCACTCCTCTTCCCCCTCTACCATCCGACTTACATTATCCTCTCCTCTTCTCATTCCCACCACTCATTCCCATACCCTCTCCCTCTTCCCATTACCACACCCTCATTACCAGACACCATTCCTCCTCTCCCCATTACCACCACTCATTACATAACCCTCTCCTCCTCCCATTACCACCACTAATTAACCATACCTCTCCTTTTCTCATTCCCACCACTCATTACCATACCTCTCCTCTTCTCATTCCCATCACTCATTACCATACCTCTCCTCTTCTCATTCCCACCACTCATTACCATACCTCTCCTCTTCTCATTCCCACCACTCATTACCATACCTCTCCTCTTCTCCTTACCACCATTTATTACCATAACTCTCCTCTTCTCATTACCACCAAGTACCAAGGGGAGGACCTGAACCGCTAAGCTCTCACCCATGGCTAATGCCCATTACATCAGTAGTACTTACCAAAAGATTTCTTCAGCAGTCTGGTCCACTTTAGCCTTTTCTGTCTGTCTGCCATCTGGCCAAAGGGAATACGTGACAGCTGATAGAGGGGTGAAGATATTTTGAGTCTTCCCCTGGGTTCTTTAAAGGGGAGGAGGGTTGATAGGTTCAAACCTTACAAAATTCTCATGCCTTTTCTTTATTACTTCAGACAAATAGCTGCCACTAATTCACCCATTGTGCTGAAAGCTGTATTGTCTCCTCTAGACAGCGGGAGGCAGTGCTGAGCTATGGTGGCTCATGGTACACATTCCTTTAGGTTTATAATTGTGTTAGTTAAAGCAACGTGGTAGTAGGATGTATTCAAGTCAGACTGCAGCTTCCATCCATAGTATCATGGACAATCAAGGTTTGACCGTGAATTATGGGAATTGTATGCAGCAAACATCTCACATAGATTATGACTTTTATTAATTACCCAAGCAATACACTTAGCAGGATGATTTATTTAAAGCCTCTTATACAAGGTAATTGACAAACTTGATTGACATTTTCCGGTCGCTGCTACAATAATTATTCCAGGGATTTCTTAGCAGGTGCTTTATATTTGTTTCTTGATTCACTGTGATTTCAGTTTTAATGAGAGACAAAATATATTTTAACTTAAAGCATATGGACGGGCAGAGACTTTTCTAAACATGCACCAATTGCCAATATATTTTTATTAAAATCATTTTCAAGATATTTTTATATATATAAAAGCTAACTGGCTAACTGGCTGGCAATTATTTGTACCGTATATAATATACAAATATTTTACTTTGTATTATTTGTATAAAACACAAATAATACAAGTTATTTAAAAAATAAAATGAGGCCATAAATATAGATCCATGTAAAGAAATGATGTCACAGATTATAATAGTACAAGTATCATTAGTGAGCACATAATACTGTAGATGAATCCTAGTAATTAAATGTATTATTTATAAGTTTGTCCTGAGATTCCCAATTCCCAAGGCGTTTGAAAGGTAAGTGTATATATCTACAGTAGGTAAGAGGCTTCCTCGTATTTAGATCTGAATTTCTTTGGTATTAACACAAGTCTCTTTGGGGCTCATTTACCCAGAGCCGCTATCGCCATTTTGCAATTCAACATTGCAATCGTGGGGGATAGTTACAGGCTCATTTACCCAGAGCCGCTATTGCGCTCGGTAAATGCTCCTTCCGCGATTCAATATCGCAATTGCGAATATGGGTAAATCCCGCTAAGGGATTTACACACTGCGGGATTTTAACGGTAGCTATATACTGGCATTAAAATCCTGCGCTAAAACGAATGCAAACGCGATATTAAATCGTGAGCGTCCGATGCACGGGTGATTTTTGCATAACCCGCGCATCCGATGCTAATATGGAGCTAAAGTCGCGCTAACTGTTAGCGAACCGGTTAGCGTGACTTTAACTCCATATATTTGCCCAGCGATTGTAGTAAATGAGCCCCTTTTTTTGTAGCTAACAGCCCTCTAGCAATGATTATTTTAGAACTGACCATGTATCTTATTGTATACAGTGTAGATCTACAATAATGGTAATTGCAGGTTAGCTAATAATAATATTACTAGTTACTAATTACTAATACTAGCTAATAATAATAAATTGTAGCTACTTTATATAGAGTTTAGTCCAATGTTTTATATTCTGTCACTCTCGAGTCCAAGTGTCAAACCTCCCTAACACATTCCAACATACTAAAGGGCCCATACACACACCAATGTCACGCAACATCAGGATTTCCCAATATCATACAATCGTCGGTTCATGTATGGATTGTCATACAATTATCATATGAAAATCGTACGGAAATGTTATTATCGTTCCAATTTTTTTGTACGATTGCTCAAACGCACGACCAGGATTCGATAATGTATGGGTCTCATAACTTATGGTTGCAGTAATGTATATAGTCAGGGGACTAAACAGCTGTGATTGGTTATTGCTGCCATGCTGCCCTACATAATTTTATGGTGCCAGGCATTATGGTATTGAGAGATATACATAACCAATTCTACAATGAAACATGTTCAATCCATATATGAGAATTCAATAGAGACCTCCATGTCTAGAACAGAAATGCAATGGCAGTGACATTGGGTAATTGATCACCTACTGTACCTGGACTGGTCATCGTAACAATGGATCCTGCTGTTGGAAAATGGAAAATACTGTGAGACATGAAGTCATGGAGGTAAAATTCATTCTTTCAATGGATTTCGTTCCCTGGTTCCCTGTTGGGTTACAGTCACATTATGTACAAATGTGCCAGTTCCTTGTAGCAGTTCACGTTGACTTTAATTCAAGAGAAATTCTTAAGATCTTGTGATTTTCTTTGTCCAGAATTAAACCCAACTGCTCTCTGTGGTTTTATGTTTCTTATTAGGAAGGGAACATTAGAAGGATGGAGAGATAACTATCTGCAACCATCAGACTTAAAATCTCTGGTCTTATTCCAAGCTTGTTATGTAAGATGATACCCGCTGTGGGCAACCTCTTCCCAAATGACATTGCTGCCTGTTAGAAATAAAGTGGGAAAAATAAACTTTTCATTATGTGGGAGACTTGGGTTCTCAACAAACAAGACCAGGCGAGATGAGAAATTTCAAGAGAGTGGAATAAACACTAAGGGGTATAAATGGATGTTGGGTCCTCGGCATGATCCAAACAAGAAACTGGAGCTATTAAACCAAACACTTAATAAACCAGCGGTATTACCGTATTTAGCCATAAACGCAGGAATTTACTGTAAGTACTAAAATCACATCATCCAGTGGGATTAATCCGTTATTTCTTTCAATAGAATGAAGGTCTCGTCCAGATCACACAATTAGAGTTTAGGGGCCCATACACACATCAATACCAACCATAAAATGGGCAAACATTCTAGCAGCCATATACGGCCCGATGATTGTACAATATTGACCTGGATTGATGTTTTGATGGGACCCTTTAGGTACAGTAAATCTATTACTACGATGGGTTTGAAACGATCTCATCATTTCCCTTTGTCTTTATGACATCTGCTGCTCTCTGTAGTTAGTGACGAATTTTTAAATATTTTCGCAATTATGTGGAGATAACTTCTGCATTTTGAGCCACAGATCTTTCCGTAGATTTCTGTTTGAAATCTCTGACATGATCCTTATTTTTCTGATAAATCGCTTGATAACGACGAGCAGAAAAAGAAAAATCGTTTTACCCAGGCGCATTTCCTCTGTTTTGTTAATAGGGAAACAGATCAGTGATCTCCAGCATAGTTAATTACTCTGTATCTAATTATCAATAAGGTAACACCCCATAATGCTGTTTAACCAATAGTCATGTTAATGGAACCTTCCAGTACCAGTTACATTAATAGGGTAACACCCCATAATGCTGTTTAACCAATAGTCATGTTAATGGAACCTTCCATTAACCCAGTTTACATTAATAGGACGTAGACACAACCAACCCATAATGCTGTTTAACCAATAGTTCATGTTAATGGAACCCTTCCAGTACAGTTACATTAATAGGTAACACCCCATAATGCTGTTTAACACATACGTCATATTAAAAAAACCTTCCAGTGACTCAGTTAATTATAGGGTGAACACCCAGTATGCTGTTTAATAACCAATAGTCGTTAATGGAACCTTCCAGTACCAATTACATTAATAGGGTAACACCCCATAATGCTGGTTAACCAATAGTCATGTTATGGAACTCTTCCAGTACCAGTTACATTAATGGGTACCACCCCCATATTCTGTTTAACCAATAGTCCGTTAATGGAACCTTCCAGTACCAGTTACAATAATAGGGTAACACCCATAATGCTGTTTAACCAATAGTCATGTTAATGGAACCTTCCATTACCAGTACTTTAATAGGTAACACCCCATAATGCTTTAAAACAACAATAGTCTGTTAATGGAACCTTCCAGTCCAGTTACAATTATAGGGTAACACCCATAATGCTGTTTAACCAATGTCATGTTAATGGAACCTTCCAGTCCAGTTACATTAATAGGGAACCCCCAATGCTTTTAAATAACAATAGTCATTTAATGGAACCTTCCAGTACCAGTTACATTAATCGGTAACACACCCCGATGCTGTTTTTAAACATAGTCATGTTAATGGAACCTTCCGTACCAGTTTACATTAATAGGGTAACACCCCATATGCTGTTTAAACAATAGTCATGTTAATGGAACCTCCAGTACCAGTTACATTAATAGGGTACACCCCATAAGCTGCTGTTTCAAAAAACCAATAGTCATGTTAATGGACCTTCCGTATACCAGTTACATTAATAGGGTACAACCCCATAATGCTGTTTAACTAATAGTCATGTTAATGGAACCTTCCAGTACCAGTTACATAATAGGTAACACCCATAATGCTGTTTAACCAATAGTCATGTTAATGGACCTTCCAGTACCAGTTACATTAATATGGTAAACACCCCTAAGCGGTTTAAACCATAGTCATGTTAATGGAACCTTCCAGTACCAGTTACATTAAAGGTAACACCCCATAATGCTGTTTAAAACTAATAGTCATGTTAATGGAACCTTCCAGTACAGTTACATTAATAGGGTAACACCCCATAACGCGTTTAACCAATAGTCATGTTAATGGAACCTCCAGTACAGTTCATTAATAGGGTAACACCCATAATGCTGTTTAACCAATAGTCATGTTAATGGAACCTTCCAGTCCAGTTACATTAAATAGGGTAAACACCCCATAAGCTGTTTAATAACCAATAGTCATGTTAATGGAACCTCCAGTACCAGTTACATAATAGGGTAACCCCATAATGCTGTTTAACCAATAGTCATTTAATGGAACCTTCCAGTACCAGTTACATTATGGTAACACCCCCATAATGCTGTTAAACCATAGTCTGTAATGGACCTTCCAGTACCAGTTATCATTAATAGGGTAACACCCCATAATGCTTTTAACCAATGTCATGTTAATGGAACCTTCCAGTACCGTTACATTAATAGGGTAACACCCCATAATGCTGTTTAACTAATAGTCATGTTAATGGACCTTCCAGTACCAGTTACATTAATAGGGTAACACCCCATAAGCGGTTTAAAACCAATAGTCATGTTAATGGAACCTTCCAGTACCAGTTACATTAATAGGGTAAACCCCATAACGCTGTTTACACATAGTCATGATGTTAATGGAACCTTCCGTACCAGTTACATTAATAGGTAACACCCGATAATGCTGTTTAACCATAGTCAGTTAAGGGACCTTCCAGTAACCAGTTACATTAATAGGGTACACCCCATAATCGCTGTTTACCATAGTCATGTTAATGGAACCTTCCAGTACCAGTTACATTAATGGGTAACACACACCTCCATAACTGCTGTTTAACCTAAAGTCATGTTATGGACCGTTCCAGACAGTTACATTAATAGGGTAACACCCCATAATGCTGTTTAACCATAGTCATGTTAAGGACCTTCAGTACAGTTACATTAATATGGGTAATACAACCCACGATATATAGTCAGGATGTACCTATCCGTGAACCTGGATGGACTGATATTACAGAATATACCGTGACCTGGATGAATAAATATTTCAGTATACGTGACCTGGATGGATGAAATATTTACAAGATATAACTCGTGACCTGTGAATGAATATACAGATATACCGTGACCTGGATGAATGAATATTACAGTATACCTGACCTGGTGAAGACATATTCTATATACCTGACCTGGATGACTGATATTACAGATATAGCTGACCTGGATGGAATGATTTACAGAATATCATGACCTGTGATGACATGAATAGTGACAGCATATACCATGACCTGGATGGGAATGCATATCAGATATACATACCGGATGTATATACAGATATACTGACCTGGATAATGAATAATTACAGATTACCGTGACCTGGATGATAGAATTACCAGATATACCGTGACCCTGGATGATGATATTACAGATATACCGTGACCTGGATGAATGAAATATTACAGATATACCCGTGACCTGGATGAATGATATTACAGATATAACAGTGACCGTGGATGAATGATATTACAGATATACGTGCCCCTGGAGAATGAATATTCAGATATACCGTGACCGGAGGATGAATATTACGATATCATGATGGATGAATATATTACAGATATACCGTGACCTGTGGATGAATATTACAGATATACCGTGACCTGGATGAATGAATATTACAGATATACCAGGATAACCTGGGATGGATGAATATTACATATATACCCTGACCTGGATGGATGAATATTACACGATATACCATGACCTGGATGATGAATCTTACAGATATACCCGTGGATCTGGATGATGAATTAGATACAGGATATACCGTGACCTGGATATGAATATACATATACCTGACCTGGTGAATGAATTTACAGATATACCTGACCTGGATGAATGAATATTACATTATATAACCGTGACCTGGATGGAATGATCTTTACAGAATCTGTAACCTGGATGATGAATACTTACAGATATTCGTGAACCTGGGACCATTCCGTGGGGTTACCTTGACGGGTTGAAGGCTTTTCATTCATTGATCCAAGTAATGTATACTAAACCCCTCTGTTTTAATTTATGCGGTGTGAAATTTGATGGCCTTTTCCAGAAAAGTATTAATATTGGTTACAAATACAATGTAATAAACGGTAAAAAAAAGCAGTTGAGTTTGGGACAGATACCTGACAATCCCCAGGTGGGACAGTGAACTCTAAGCTCTGATTTCCTGGTACTGGTTTCCAGAGCCTCATTTAAAATGTTTTTAGAATAACAAAATCTTAAAAATGATTTCTTGAACCCCCAATCTAGTTATAAACATGATTTATCTACATTCCCTGTTCATGTAAATATCACATACTATATCTACAGGTTTAACCAATGGAATGAAAGTAATCAAATTCAGCCAAGAAACCTTTATATATTTGCAATTCTGTTTTCCTCATTAGATAACAGATCTGAAACAGTCAATGTCAACTATTCAGAGAAGACATACATGTTCAGGTCCCATACGGCTTCATTGGTTTTATTGTCTATTTCCTTATCAGTCTTTTACATGGTATAATATCACCATTCGTGGCCTTGTTGAGGACGACCTTCCCAGGCTACCAGGGTAATGTAGATCTGGAAAACAATAGACACTGCAACTGGAGATTTTAAATATTATCCACTATGACTTTGGAAAGATTCCCATCTCTCTGACCTTTTAAGAAGTCATTACCTGTTTCCTTTAGAAATTCTAAATAAGTAGTATATGTGATGTCACCATAATATGGAGTCACCGTAATATGTGTATATCACCATAATGTGATGTCTCTGTAATATGTGATGGCACGGTAATGTGATGTTCCTAATGTGTGATTCCCATATTATGTGATGTCTCTGAATGTGATGCACGATAAGCGATGTCCTGTAATATGTGATGTCCTCCATAATGTGTGATGTCACCATATTATTTGATGGTCCCTCTGGTAAATGTGTGGTCACAATAAAATGGTGATGTCACTGTAAACTGTGATGTCTCCGTAATTGAGTCCGCAATATGATGTCCCTTATATGTGATCTCTCCGTCGAAAATGTGATGTCACGTAATATGTGATGTCACAATAAAATGTGATGTCACTGTAACATGTTATTCTCCGTAATAGTGATGTCACGTAATATGTGATGTCTCCTTATATGTGAAGTCGCCGTAATGTGATGTCACCGTAATATGTGATGTCTCCGTATGTATGTGATGTCCAATAGTGATATCACCATAATTGGATGTTCCTAATAGTGATGTCACCATAATATGTGATATCACCATAATATGTTGATGTCTCCATAATATGTGATGTCACTGTAATATGTGACATTATCCATCAATGTGTGATTCACCATAATGTGTAGTCATCCCCATAGTATGGGATGTCTCTGTAATATGTGATGTCACGATAATATGTGATGTCCTAAATATGTGATGTCACTGTATTATGTGATGTCACCATAATATGCGATGTTTTTCCTTTTGTGAAGAATTGTTCATCAACAAATCCAGCAGGTGCTTTTGCATTAAAATATGGGGGGAATGTCCTTGTCTTTGTTTTGCCATGGTGGGACTTCTCATCATTTTATCAATGAACATTGTCTTAACACTGGCACACTGTAGATGCTCTAGAACTCGAACCGACCCGAGTTTCGAGCCAACTAGTTGAATTTTCGCTATTTTCGGACTTTTTCCATAAATATCGATGTTCGACCATTCGAAGTGTGCGAGTAATGCCTATTAATACCTATAACCGCGAGCATCGATTCCGCGAGTAAAGGGTCCCATTAAAACCTATAGCTCGCATTTGCCTCCGCGAGTACAGGGTCCATTAAACCTATACGCGAGCATCGATCTGCGAGTAAAGTGTCCCATTAACACCTATGCCTCGAGCATCAAATCCGCAAGTAAAATGTCATACATCAGGCGGCGAACCTCGAATCTGCGAGTAAGGGTCATTTAAAACCTATGCGCGAGATCGAATCCGCATAAAATGTCCCTAATATCTAGGCGCGAGCATCGAATCTGCGAGGAAAGGGTCCATTAATCCTATGCGCGAGCATACGATCCGCAATTAAAATGTCCCTGAATATCTAGGCAGGCGCGGAACATCGCATCTACGAGTAAAGTGTCCCCATTAAGTTCAGCCTATACGGAGCATCGAATCCCGCTAGTAAAATGGTCCATGGTATCGAGGGCGAACATCGAATTACGAGTAAGTGTCCATTAAGACTATACGCAGAGCCTCGAATCCGCTAGTACAATGTACATGGTAATCTTTAGGCGGCGAACAATAATCTGCGAGTAAAGTGTCCATTAAATGCCTATACGCGGCATCGAATCCGCGAGTAAATGTCATGGTATCTAGGCGCAAATACACAATCGAATCTACGAATAAAGTTTCCCTTAAAGCCTATACGCGAGCATCGAATCCACAAGTAAAAATGCCATGGTATCCTAGGCGCGACATTGAATCTGCGAGTAAAGTGTCCATTAAGCCTATACGCGAGCATCGAATCCCGCGAGTAAAATGTAACATGGTATCTAGCTAGAACATCGATCTACGTTAAAGTGTCCATTAAAGGCCTATACGCCAGCATCGAATTCCTCGAGTAAAAATGTACATGGTATCAATAGGCGCGAACATCGAATCTGCGAGTAAAGTGTCCATTAAAGCCTATACGCGAGCTCGAATCCGCGAGTAAAATGTCAGGGTATCTAGGCGGCGAACATACGATCGGACGAGTAAAGTTGTCCTTAAAAAAGCCTATAACGTCCGAAAAGCATCCGAATATCGCGAGTAAATGCTACATGGATCTAGGCGCGAACTCATCGAATCTGCGAGTACAGTGTCTCATTAAAGAAGCCTATATACGCGAGCATCGAATCCGCGAGTCAAAATGTACATGGTATCTAGGCGCGAACTCGCATCATTGCGAGTAAAGTGTCCATTAAAGCCATATAACGCTGAGCATCGATCGCGAGTAAAATGTACATGGTATCTAGGCGTCGAACATCGACAAAAAAATCTACGAGTAAGGTGTCCATTAATAAAGCCTATGATACGCGAGCATCGATATCCGCGTATAAAATGTGCCTGATACCTAGGCGCGAACGCGAACATCGAATGTTCGAACTCGAGGAGGCATCGAAAATAGCAGCATTGAGAGGTTAAAATAGATTTTTTCGAAAGTCCTGGATATTGGAACGATGTTCCCCAGAACCATTCCCAGGGTCCCACAGCCATTTCATTAAGTTACATTGATATTTTTAATTGTATTTTTCATTAGATACTTTCGAACTTTTGACTCTCAATTGACTTTAATGGGTCTTGTTCCAACTGTCTGGGACTTTTTGCCGGATATAGTTCGAAGTCAAAACGACGAACCTTCGAAGTTCGTCCATCTCTAAGGGGCAACACAACCCAGAAATAACTAAGATGTTACTATACAGTCATTACAGAGCAAAGCCTGTTTTAGACAATATCGGCAAACATACATACAGTAGTAAGCGGGACCAGTTTGCCTGTGTGAGGACTTGTGAAGATACACTTCTAACATGATTGGTAAGAGAGAAATGTCAAAAGAGTTTAGTCAACCTGATCCGAGGTCGGGCCCAGTAAATTACGATCACTTTTTCAAGTAAGTAAATATGTGTTCGAACAAATGGTGAAAGGTCTGTTTTTCCCAGAATTGAATATAAGTTAACGCAGAGAAAGACTATTTGGACAATGAGTTTTTATACTAATTCGTTATCCTTCGTTAATTTACTAACTTTCAGGGAGATTCAATCAAAGTTCTTATGGTTAAAAATGGTGCTAATTTTGCCCCAACCAATCAGCATGTTTATTTAACATTTAAGTAACATCTGATTGGTTGGGGCAAAATTAGCACCATTTTTAAACGATGAAGATTTTAGTGAAAAAAGTCATTATTATAGAGCCTATGTAAACGTTTATTTTTCTTGCCTTGATTATTGAAGGTTTCCTTTACAAAAATGCGTTTAAAGGGTTATCTTCACTCATAATTTCAAGGTTTGGCATCCAGTTCTATGACGAACGGGAGAGTAAAGGACTGTCGGGACCTGCAGGGATAAGGCCGGGGGAGCGGAGCGAGCTGGTTACGTTTCTTAACTTCTCACCAGTCTCCGTGTATGTTCTATTGAAGAACGGAAGGTAAGGCCAGGACCCTCAGTGATTGTGGTCGTATCACTGTAACAATCTTACAACCAATCCCCTATATTAACAACGCAGTATTAAAATATATTAAAAAAGACACTCTGTTATTTATCCTTTGTGTTCTTTTATTATCAGTGCAAAAAAGTGCAAAAGTGCAAATAAGAGTGCAAAAAATATAAAAGTATATAAAAGCAATAGTTTCAATCAGCCAAGTTGGTAGTATTACTGGAGGCAATAAATCCCTCAGCAGCATCCAGGGTTACAAAAAGCAGTTATACAGTCTTAAATGAGCAGCTTTTGTGCTCATTCATAATTCTTTTAGGCAATGGTCAAATTCCAGCTTTGGATAAAGTTCCTGTTGGTCCAACGCGTTTCGCCACTTCCGTGGCTTTTTCAGGGGTTGTATGCCTCTCTATAACATTCTCCTCCTTATGTACCCATTCGCCCCGGTTACTTCTGGGATTACGCACCCGTGAGAAAGACGTCATGCGTTCCATACATGACCCAATTTGAGACCCTCATTAAAAAAAGGCTGTAAAAATCTGGAAAAAACCCCCCCCACATTAACAAATTGAATTTTTTTTACATATTTTAAGATACGTTGTCATCAAACAAACAAAATACAAGAAAACGTTAACCGTATCTATCTTTCGGAGGATTATATTTGGAAAGGAGTTCACTCCAGTTTAACAATCTTCGCAGTAAAGTTGTCATAAAGAATTTAAGCTTCAAGATGGACTTTTCTTACACTGAATCATACATCCCGGAAGATAACTGAATAAAGTTAGAATTAGATTCCCCATGAAAATCTTGTGTTCACATGTGTTTAAGAAAAGCAACGAGGAACAACGGATATAAGCTGCAAAAACTCTATGTAAACGTTTATCACTAAAAGTCCTTTATTTAGCGGAAGTAGAGTTGTATGTGGGTTCGATAGCACCTTGTCCATTAAAGCCTATACGCGAGCATCGAATCCGCGAGTAAAATGTACATGGTATCTAGGCGCGAACATCGAATCTACGAGTAAAGTGTCCATTAAAGCCTATACGCGAGCATCGAATCCGCGAGTAAAATGTGCCTGATACCTAGGCGCGAACATCGAATGTTCGAACGGGAGAGCTCGAAAATAGCGCCATTGAGAGTAAAATAGATTTTTCGAATGTCCTGGATATTGGAACATGTTCCCCAGACCATTTCCCAGGTCCCACAGCCATTTACATTAAGTTACCATTGATATTTTTATTGTATTTCATTAGAACTTTTCAAACTATTTGACTCTCATTGACTTTAATGGGTTTGTTAATGGGTCTGGGACTTTCCATATAGTTCGAAAGTTCGAAAACGGACTGAACATTCGAAAGTTCGTCCATCTCTATGGCACACACCAATAATACTAGATTTACTATACAGTCATTACAGCACAAATTGCCTGTTTTAGACAATATCTGGGCACAACAGAACATCACAGTATAAGGGACCGTGTGCCTGTGTGAGACTTGTAGAAGATTTACACTTCTAACATGATTGGTAAGAGAGAAATGTCAAAAGAGTTTAGTCAACTGAATCCAGGAGGTCGGGCCCATTAAATTACGATCACTTTTCATTAAGTAATTTGTTCGAAACAAAGGTGAAAGTTCTTTTTTCAGAATTGAATTATAATTTAAAGCAGAGAAAGACTATTTGGAAATGAGTTTTTCACTAACTTCTTTCTGCGTTAATTTTACTAAACTTTCAGGGAGATTCAATCAAAGTTCTTATGGTTAAAAATGGTGCTAATTTTGCCCCAACCAATCACATGTTATTTAACATTTGAAAGCTAACATCTGATTGGTTGGGGCAAAATTAGCACCATTTTAAACGATAAGAACTTTTATTGAATAAAAGTCATTATTATTAAGAGCCTGTAAACGTTTATTTTTCTGCCTTGATTATTGAAGGTTCTTTACAAATGCTTTTAAAGGGTATCTCCACTCATAATTTCAAGGTTTAGGCATCCAGTTCTATTGAAGAACGGGAGATAAAGGACTGTCGGGACCTGTCAGACTAAGAGCCGGGGGAGCGAGCGAGCGGGTACGTTTCTTAACTTCTCACCAGTCTCCTGTATGTTCTATTGAAGAACGGAAGGTAAGGCACAGGTCCCTCAGTGATTGTGTCTTATCACTGTAAAATCTTACAACCAATCCCCTATATAAAACCAGATATTAAAATATATTAAAAAAGACACTTACGTTTTATCCTTTGTGTGTCCTTTTATTATCAGTGCAAAAAGTGCAGAAAAGTGCAAAAAAGGTGCAAAAAATATAAAAGTATATAAAAGCAAATAGTTTTCAATAGCACCAAGTGGTAGTATTACTGGAGCAATAAGCCCTCAGCAGCATCCAGGGTACAAAAAGCAGTATACAGTCTTTAAATGAGCAGCCTTTTTGTGCTCATTCAGTAATTCTGTTAGGCAATGGTCAAATCCAGCTTTGGATAAAGTTCCTGTGTTGGTCCAACGCGTTTCGCCACTTCCTGTGGCTTTTTCAGGGGTTGTATGCTCTCTATAACATTCTCCTCCTTTTATGTACCATTCGCCGGTTACTTCTGGGATTACGCAACCGTGAGAAGACGTCATGCGTTCCATCATGCCCTCAATTTGATGACCCTCATTAGAAAAAAGGCTGTAAAATATGAAACAACCCCCACATTAACAAATGTTGAAATTTTTTTACATATTTAAGATACTGTATGTCATCAAACAAACAAAAATACAAGAAAACGTTAACCGTATCTATCTTTCTGGAGGAATTATATTTGGAAAAGGAAGTTCACTCCAGTTTAACAATCTTCTGCAGTAAAGTTGTCATAAAGGAATTTAAGCTCAAGATGGACTTTTCCTTCAACACTGAAATCATACAGGAAATATAACATGAATTAAAGTAGAATAGATTCCCCTGAAATCTTGTGTTCCATGTGTTTAAGAAAGCAACGAGGAACAAAGGATATAAGCTGCAACACTCTATGTAACGTTTATCACTAAAAGTCCTTTATTATCGGAAGTAGAGATGTAATGTGGGTTCGAATAGAACCGAGTTTCGAATCGAATCTGAGGCTTTCAGTCCTGACGAAACTTTCGGAACTCCAGAATTTCACGGAACCCGGATTTTTAGAATTTTCTATTTTTATCAAAAATCGAATGTAGACAATTTTCGAAAATCGAAAGTAGACGATTTTTGAAAATAGACGATTTTCGAAAATCAAAAAATCAAAAGTAAACGGTTTTTGAAAATTGAAACTCGAATTTTCAAACTTTCCGAAAATTTCGAAAATTCGAAAACGGAATGAAAGTCAACGGTTTGGAACATCTCTAATCAGAAGGGATAACTTTTAAAAACATCTAAAAAAACTGTCAGGTTTTACACAAACCATAATCACAGTATGCAGTAACATAGATATTTAGACAATGTATGCATACACCAGTTCCTAGTATAGCTACCAGTCTTGGTCCTATCAGTCAGTGCCATCCATGTGCTGTATAGGAGGGGGACCCTGTAATAACGGAGCAGATGGGACACTTTCTTAACCTTGCTGGTCAATGTCCATCCAATTGGCCCCACCCGTGATCATGTGTGTGGAAGGGGGGCTTTAGTGTATATATATCCATACCAGTTGGGATGTGCACATATCATTTTTTAGCATGTAGTGTACAAATTTATGGACTTTATATGCCCTCGAGTCTATATGCAAGATTTTCTAAATGTGTTTTACACAATAAACATACTCGTAGTTTGCACCCCTGTTCCTTGATGTTCTTACTGTATTGACCCTTGGGTAGAAAGTCCTTGAGGTTTGTTGTGTGCTGGAGTGAAAATATTTTTGAGACAGAAGATAACAAACGTGGCAGATTGTACACACCAACAAATGTTTCGAGGTGTAATAGGAAATGTAGAGATTGAATGGTTCCCGGACCCAGAGAAAGGGAGAGATGGGGATTTATAGGGTTTGGTTTAAAACTTTGAATTCAGATGTAGGAATAAGTATTAATGTAATAAGTAATGTCCCCCCTGCCCTTTACATTTCATAGCTGAGGCTGTTGTACCACGTCCCAACAATTCCTTTAAAGGGCCATATTTGCTTTTTAGCGATACCGCAACTTTAACAATCGGTATCGTAATTTTACGATTGTTAAATCGGTTTAATGATAAATTTACGATACAGATAACGAAATCTTAGATTTACGATCCCATAGAATACCATTGCGGCACTTTAATACCAAATGGTATTTTACGATCGAGCGTTCGTTAATTAACAAACGTTCAATCGTAAATGTACGATCGCAGTTTATAAATATGGCCCCAAATGTCAAGTTTGTTTCCAATTCACATAGAGTTTATTTTGAAGGGCCAAAAGGGATAAACTTAAACATTAATTGAGGGGCAAATTTACAAACAAGTTGTTGCAAAAATCCAAATTATTTATAAGGTTGCAAACAAAGTTCATTAGTATCATATTTCTCTGTAGAATAAAATTATCCACCAGGGACGCATTTCATCCCACCGATGAGTTCTTTATATTCCTGCTATGTAAGTGTTTACAATCACAGTAAATATGATGGAATGTAGGGTCCTTATTCACCTCTGATGGATGGGGGCTCATATGGTAAAGCAGATCTAGTGTACAGACAGGGCATCAGACAAGGATAGAGACAATTAAACAGAACAAACCCCCCATAATTGTTAATATGACTTTAAACTGACACAGCAATTGTTACAAGCAGATCTAGACAGATTGTCATCATGCGTAGCAAAGTAGCAGTTGAGATTCATTGTTGCTTAAAGTAAGGAGTGTTTTACTTAAAGGACAATGATACTCACCTTTTCCCCGATCCACTGCAGCATAGTACCCAGGGTGCAGTCCTCACACTGGGTACTTTCCCTAACCCCTGCACTACTTACTGCAAATCTGCTTCTGCGATCCGCACTGCTCCACCTCTCTTCTACTGTCAGTGACAGTCGCGGGGCAGCCAATTGTAAGACATGCCTCCTTGCAGAGCGTATCTTCCTATTGGCTGCAATTGCGATCTGTCACTGAAGCAGGAAGAGCGGAGGAATGGAGTGATCGCCAAAGCAGATTTGCAGTAAGTAGTGCAGGGGTACCCAGGGTGAGGACTTAGCGATTTTAGGTCCTCACCCTGGGTACTATGCTGCCATGGAGGAAGAGCAAGGGTGAGGTAAGTACAATTGTGCTTTAATACTAGAGATGTAATGTGGGTTCAAAAAGAACCCAGTTTCGAATCGAATCTGAGTGTTTCCAAGTCCCGGCGAAACTTCCGGAACCCCCGAATTTCACAGAACCCGGATTTTTCGATTTTTAGACAATCATCGAAAATCGAAAGTAGATAATTATCGAAAATTGAAAGTAGACAATTTTTGAAAATTGAAAGTAGATGATTTTTGAAAATTGAAAGTAGATAATCATCGAAAATCGAAAGTAGATAATTATCGAAAATTGAAAGTAGACAATTTTTGAAAATTGAAAGTAGATGATTTTTGAAAATTGAAAGTAGATGATTTTTGAAAATTGAAAGTAGATAATTATCGAAAATTGAAAGTAGACGATTTTTGAAAATTGAAAGTAGACAATTTTTGAAAATTGAAAGTAGATGATTTTAGGGAAGGGGGGACAATCACAGTAAATATGATGGAATGTGGTCCTTATTCACCTCTGATGATGGGGCTCATATGGTAAAGCAGATCTGTGTACAGACAGGGCATCAACAGGATAGAGACAATTTAAACGGAACAAACCCCCCATAATTGTTATATGACTTTAAACTGACACAGCAATTGTTACAAGCAGATCTAGACATTGTCATCATGCGTGTAGCAAAGTAGCAGTTGAGATTCATTGTTGCTTAGTAAGGAGTGTTTTTACTTAAAAGTACACTGATTACTCACCTTTTCCCCGATCCACTGCAGCATAGTACCCAGGGTGCAGTCCTCACACTGGGTACTTTCCCTAACCCCTGCACTACTTACTGCAAATCTGCTTCTGCGATCCGCACTGCTCCACCTCTCTTCTACTGTCAGTGACAGTCGCGGGGCAGCCAATTGTAAGACATGCCTCCTTGCAGAGCGTATCTTCCTATTGGCTGCAATTGCGATCTGTCACTGAAGCAGGAAAAGCGGAGGAATGGAGTGATCGCCAAAGCAGATTTGCAGTAAGTAGTGCAGGGGTACCCAGGGTGAGGACTTAGCGATTTTAGGTCCTCACCCTGGGTACTATGCTGCCATGGAGGAAGAGCAAGGGTGAGGTAAGTACAATTGTGCTTTAATACTAGAGATGTAATGTGGGTTCAAAAAGAACCCAGTTTCGAATCGAATCTGAGTGTTTCCAAGTCCCGGCGAAACTTCCGGAACCCCCGAATTTCACAGAACCCGGATTTTTCGATTTTTAGACAATCATCGAAAATCGTAAGTAGATAATTATCGAAAATTGAAAGTAGACGATTTTTGAAAATTGAAAGTAGATGATTTTTGAAAATTGAAAGTAGATGATTTTTGAAAATTGAAAGTAGATAATTATCGAAAATTGAAAGTAGACGATTTTTGAAAATTCAAAAAGTAGATAATTATCGAAAATTGAAAGTAGACGATTTTTGAAAATTGAAAGTAGATGATTTTCGAAAATTGAAAGTAGATGATTTTTGAAAATTGAAAGTAGATGATTTTTGAAAATTGAAAGTAGATGATTTTTGAAAATTGAAAGTAGATGATTTTTGAAAATTGAAAGTAGACGATTTTCTTAAATCAAAAATCGAAAATAGTTCGAACATTTCTAGTTAGTACCAGGTAGCAACAGCTAGAGTTAAGGTCCATACAGATGTTGTAAATCTTCTATAAAGAAGATTTAGGCTTTTTTTTAATTTTAAGGTTTTTTTTAAACATCTAGATCAGGAATTAATGGGAAAAGTGTTGAAATGTCATTATTTAATCTTCACTACTCTATAACTATGTTATATGGGAAAATGTTGGTGTCAAACTGTCACTATTTATTATATAATTTATTATAGATGTTCCCAACATATGACCCTCTAGCTAGCAAGGTGGCCAGCTTTGTGTGGACCACTTCTATGGTCTGGGGCTATATAAAGGGTTTATTCAGAGACTCCCCTGATTTCCCCAGTTACAAAGCATCCTTTGTAGTTTTGCTGAGTTATTCTAGCTTTGCCCGTGATAAAAGATTCATTAGCAGTCATAATTAGGATTTTAATGAATGATTTCTACTTCTTCATTTCAATGAGATCTATCAACCCCACACAAAAGGAAAGGGCGAGCTTTCTGAGGGCAATGTCATCTTGGCTAGGTCAGATCCGAGCTCAATGGGCTGTTTATAACATAATATCTATTTTCTGCTTGTAACAAACATTAAAATATGTAACAATGTAACAAACATTAAAACATGTAACAATGTAACAAACATTAAAATATGTAACAATGTAACAAACATTAAAACATGTAACAATGTAACAAACATTAAAACATGTAACAACGTAACAAACATTAAAACATGTAACAATGTAATAAACATTAAAACATGTAACAATGTAACATACATTAAAATATGTAACAATGTAACAAACATTAAAACATGTAACAATGTAATAAACATTAAAACATGTAACAATGTAACAAACATCAAAACATGTAACAATGTAACAAACATTAAAACGTGTAACAATGCAACAAACATTAAAATATGTAACAATGTAACAAACATTAAAACATATAACAATGTAACAAACATTAAAACATGTAACAATGTAACAAACATTAAAACATGTAACAATGTAACAAGCATTAAATATGTAACAAACATTAAAACATGTAACATACATTAAAACATGTAACAATGTAACAAACAATAAAACATGTAACAATGTAACAAACATTAAAACATGTAACAAATGTCACACACAATAAGCATGTAACAATGTAACAAACATTAAAACATGTTACAAACATTAAAACATGTAACAATGTAACAAGCATTAAAACATGTAACAATGTAACAAGCATTAAAATATGTAACAAACATTAAAACATGTAACATACATTAAAACATGTAACAATGTAACAAACAATAAAACATGTAACAATGTAATAAACAATAAAACATGTAACAATGTAACAAACATTAAAACATGTAACAATGTAACAAACAATAAAGCATGTAACAATGTAACATACATTAAAACATGTAACAATGTAACAAACAATAAAACATGTAACAATGTAATAAACAATAAAACATCCCATAATTGTGATGTCCCATAAAGATTCACTGTATCATGTGATTCTCCATAATGTGGTGATGTCACCATAATGTGTAATTCACCATAGTATGGGAATGTCTCTCGAATATGTGATGTCAGGATAGCTATTTGATTCTAGCATAATATGGATGTCACTGATTAAGTGATTTCCACCATACATATGACAGATGTTTTTTCCTTTTGTGACAGAAATGTTTTGCCAATCAACAAACATCAGCGGTGCTTTTGGCATATAAATATGATCGGAAACTGTCTTGTTTTGTTTTGCATGGGGACTCTCATCATTTTATCAATTGACATTGTCTTACACTTGGCACACTGGAGAGTCTCTAGACTCGAAACGCAACTCGGAGTTTCGAGCCATAACTATTTGAAATTTTCGATTTTTCGGATTTCAATAAATAAATCGAATGTTCGACCATTCGATGTGCGAGTTAAACTGCCTATTATACCTATACGCGAGCATCGAATCACGCATGGTGGAAGGGTCACATTTTAAAACCTATATCGAGCATTGAACTTCCGCGAGTAAAGGGTCATTCATTAAAACCTATCCGCGTGAGCACGAATCTGCGAGGTAATGCCATTAAAACATATGCGCGAGCATCGATCCGCAAGTAAAATGTCCATAATACTCTAGGCGGCTAACAATCGAATCTGCGAGTAAAGGGTCCATTTAAAACCTATGCTGCGAGCATCGAATCCTCAAGTAAATGTCCATAATCTCTTAGGCCGCAGCATCGAATCTCGAGTAAAGGGTCCATTAAAACCTATTCTCGAAGCATCGAATCCGCAGTAAAATGCCCAATATCTAGGCGCACATCGAATCTACGAGTACAGGTGTCCATTAAAGCCTATACTGAGCATCCGAATCCGCGTAAAATTGTCCATGGTATCTAGGCGCAACATCGATCTACGAGTAAAAGTGTCATTAAAAACCTATTACGCGAGCATCGAGATCCGCGAGTAAAATGTACATGTATCTAGGCTGCGAACCATTGAAATCTGCGATAAATTGTCCATTAAAGCTATACGCGAGCATCGACATCCGCGAGTGAAAATTAATGCATTAGCGCAAACATCGAATCTACTATAAAGTGTCCATTAAAGTCCTATACGCATATCGAATCCACAAGTTAAATTCATGTATCTAGGGCCGCGAACATTGAAATCTGCGAGTAAAGTGTCCATTAAAGCCTATACGCGAGTCATCGAATCCGCGAGTAAAAGGTACATGTATCTACGGCGGAACATCGAATCTACGAGTAAGTTGTCACATTAAAGCCTCTATCGCAAGATCGAATCGCGAGTATTATTAAAATGTACATGGTATCTAGGCCGGAAACATGCGAATCTGCCGAGGTAGGAAAGTAGTTCCATTAAAAGCCTCATAACGCGAGCACGGAATCCGCGAGTTAAAAGTTCCATGGGTATCTAGGCGCGAACACGAATACTACGAGTAAAGTGTCATTAAAGCCTATACGCGAGCAATCGAATCCCGAGTAAAATGGTACATGGTATCTAGGCGGCCGAACATCGAATCTGCGAGAGTAAAGTGTACATTAAAGCCATACCGAGCATCTCGAATCCGCGAGTAAAATGTACATGGTACATCTAGGCAGCGACAAGTCGAATCTGCGAGGAAGTGTCCATTAAAGCCTATACGGCGAGGCATCGAATCCTCGAGTTTAAAATGTACATGGTATCTAGGCGCGAACACGAATCTACGAGTAAAGTGTCCATTAAAGCCTATACCGAGCATCGAATCCGCGAGTAAATGTGCCTGATACCTAGGCGCGAACATCGAATGTTCGAACGGGAGAGCTCGAAAATAGCGCCATTGAGAGTAAAATAGATTTTTCGAAGGTCCTGGATATGTGGAACAGTTCCCCAGACCATTTCCCAGGTCACACAGCTCATTTACATTAAGTTACCATTGATATTTTTATTGTATTTCATAGAACTTTTCAAACTATTTGACTCTCATTGACTTTAATGGGTTGTTAATTGGTTCTGGTGACTTTCCATATAGTTCGAAAGTTCGAAAACGGCTGAACATTTCGAAAGTTCGTCCATCTCTATGGCACACACATAATACTAGATTTACTATACAGTCATTACAGCACAAATTGCCTGTTTTAGACAATATCTGGGCACAACAGAACATCACAGTATAAGGGACCGTGTGCCTGTGTGATACTTGTAGAGATTTACATTCTAACATGATTTTAAGAGAAATGTCAAAAGAGTTTAGTCAACTGAATCCAGTGAGGGTCGGGCCCATTAAATTACGATCATTTTCATTAAGTAATTTGTTTCGAAACAAAGGTGAAAGTTCTTTTTCAGAATTGAATTATAATTTAAAGCGAGAAAGACTATTGTGGAATTGAGTTTTTCACTAACTTCTTTTCTGCGTTAATTTTACTAAACTTTCAGGGAGTGATTCAATCAAAGTTCTTATGGTTAAAAATGGTGCTAATTTTTGCCCCAACCATCACTGTTATTTAACATTTAAAGCTAACATCTGTTGGTTGGGGCAAAATTAGCACCATTTTTAACGATCAGAACTTTTATTGAATAAAGTTCATTATTATTAAGAGCCTGTATAACGTTTTTTTCTGCCTTGATTATTGAAGGTTCTTTACAAATGCTTTTAAAGGGATCTCCACTCATAATTTCCAAGGTTTAGGCATCCAGTTCATTGAAAAACGGGAGATAAAGGACTGTCGGGACCTGTCAGACTAAGACCGGGGGGAGCGAAGCGGCGGTACGTTTCTTAACTTCTCACCAGTCTCCTGTATGTTCTATTGAAGAACGGAAGGTAAGGCCACAGGTCCCTCAGTGATTTGTTCTTATCACTGTTAAAATCTGACCAACCAAATCCCCTATATAAAACAATATAAAATATATTAAAAAGACACTTACGTTTTATCCTTTGTGGTCCTTTTATTATCAGTGCAAAAATGCAGAAAAGTGCAAAAAGGTGCAAAAAATAATAAAGTATTATAAAAGCAAATAGTTTTCAATAGCACCAAGTTGGTAGTATTACTGGAGCATAAGCCCTCAACAGCATCCAGGGTACAAAAAGCAGTATACAGTCTTTAATGAGCAGCCTTTTTGTGCTCATCATAATTCTGTTTAGGCAATGGTCAAATCCAGCTTTGGATAAAGTTTCCTGTGTTGGTCCAACGCTTTCGCACTCCCCTGTGGCTTTTTTTCAGGGGTTGATGCTCTCTATAACATTCTCCTCCTTTTATGTACCATTCGCCGGTTACTTCTGGGATTACGCAACCGTGAGAAGACCGTCATGCGTTCCATCATGCCCCAATTTGTATGACCCTCATTAGAAAAAAAAATTGTACAATATGAAACAACCCCCATTAACAAATGTTGAAATTTTTTACATATTTGATACTGTATGTCATCAAACAACAAAAATACAAGAAAACGTTAACCGTTATCTATCTTTCTGGAGGAATATATTTGGAAAGGAAGTTCACTCCAGTTTAACAATCTTCTCCAGTAAAGTTGTCATAAAGGAATTTAAGCTCAAGATGGACTTTTCCTCAACATGAATCATACAGGAATATAAACATGAATTAAAGTAGATAGATTCCCTGAAATCTTGTGTTCCTGTGTTTAAGAAAGCAACGAGGAACAAAGGATATAGCTGCAACAAACCTCTATGTAAACGTTTATCGCCTAAAAGTCCTTTATTATCGGAATTAGAGATGTAATGTTTCGAATTAGAACCGAGTTTTCGAATCGAATCTGAGGCTTTCAGTCCCCTGACGAAACTTTCGGACTCCAGAATTTCACTGACCCGGATTTTTAGAATTTTCTATTTTTATATCAAAAATCGAATGTAGAAATTTTCGACAAATCGAAAGTAGACGATTTTTGAAAATAGACGATTTTCGAAAATCAAAAAATCAAAAGTAAACGGTTTTTTTGAAAATTGAAACTCGAATTTTAAACTTTCCGAAAATTTTCGAAATTCGAAAACGGAATGAAAGTCAACGGTTTGGACATCTCTAATCAGAAGGGATCTACTTTTAAAAACATCTAAAAAAACTGTCAGGTTTTACACAACCATATCACAGTATGCAGTAACAAGATATTTAGACAATGTATGCATACACCAGTTCCTAGTATATGCTACCAGTTTCTGTCCTATCAGTCAGTGCCATCCATGTGCTGTCATAGGAGGGGGACCCTTAATAACGGAGCAGATGGTACACTTTCTTAACCTTGCTGTCAATGTCCATCCAATTGGCCCCAACCCTTGATCATGTGGTGTGGAAGGGGGGCTTTAGTGTATATTATCCATACCAGTTGGGATGTGCCACATATATTTTTTAGCATTTGTATGTAAACAAATTATTGACTTTATATGCCCCCCTCGAGTCTATATGCAAGATTTTCTAAATGTTGTTACACAATAAAATACTCGTAGTTGCACCCCTGTTCCTTGATGTTCTTACTGTATTGACCCTTGGGTAGAAAGTCGCTTGAGGTTTTGTCACAGTGTGCTGGAGTGAAAATATTTTTGAGACAGAAGATAACAAACGGTGCAGATTGTACACACCACAACATGTTTTCGAGGTGTATAGGAAATGTAGAGATTGGAATGGTTCCCCGGACCCAGAGAAAGGGAGAGATGGGGATTTATAGGGTTTGGTTTTAAAACTTTGAATTCAGATGTAGGAATAAGTATTAATGTAATAAGTAATGTCCCCCCTGCCCTTTACATTTCATAGCTGAGGCTGTTGTACCACGTCCCAACAATTCCTTAAAGGGCCATATTTGCTTTTTAGCGATACCGCAACTTTAACAATCGGTATCGTAATTTTACGATTGTGTAAATCTGTTTTAATGTAAATTTACGATACAATAAACGAAATCTTAGATTTACGACCCATAGAATACCATGGCGGCACTTTAATACCAAATGTATTTTACGATCGACGTTCTGTCGTTAATTAAACAACGTTCAATCGTAAATGTAACGATCGCAGTTTTATAAATATGGCCCCAAATGTCAAGTTTGTTTCCAATTCACATAGAGTTTATTTTGAAGGGCCAAAGGGGATAAACTTAAACATAATTGAGGGGGCAAATTTACAAACAAGTTGTTGCAAATCCAAATTATTTATAATGTTGCAAACAAAGTTCATTAGTATCATATTTCTCTGTAGAATAAAATTATCCACCAGGGACGCATTTCATCTCCACGATGAGGTTCTTTATATTCCGCTATGTAGTGTTTACAATCACAGTAAATATGAGTAATGTAGGGTCCTTATTCACCTCTGATGGATGGGGGCTCATATGGAAAAGCAGATCTAGTGTACAGACAGGGCAATCAGACAGGATAGAGACAATTTAAACAGAACAAACCCCCCATAATTGTTAATATACTTTAAACTGACACAAGCAATTGTTACAAGCAGATCTAGACAGATTGTCATCATGCGTAGCAAAGTAGCAGTTGAGATTCATTGTTGCTTAGTAGGAGTGTTTTTACTTAAAGGACAATGATACTCACCTTTTCCCCGATCCACTGCAGCATAGTACCCAGGGTGCAGTCCTCACACTGGGACTTTCCCTAACCCCTGCACTACTTACTCAAATCTGCTTCTGCGATCCGCACTGCTCCACCTCTCTTCTACTGTCAGTGACAGTCGCGGGGCACCAATTTGAATACATGCCTCCTTGCAGAGCGTATCTTCCTATTGGCTCATTGCGATCTGTCACTGAAGCAGGAAGAGCGGAGGAATGGATGTGATCGCCAAAGCAGATTTCATTAAGTAGTGGCAGGGGGTACCCAGGTGAGGACTTAGCGATTTTAGGTCCTCACCCTGGGTACTATGCTGCCATGGAGGAAGAGCAAGGGTGAGGTAATACAATTGTGCTTTAATACTAGAGATGTAATGTGGTTTCAAAAAGAACCCAGTTTCGAATCGAACCTGAGTGTTTCCAATTCCGGCGAAACTTCCGGGAACCCCCCGAATTTCACAGAACCCGGATTTTTCGATTTTTAGACAATCATCGAAAATCGAAAGTAGATAATTATCGAAAATTGAAAGTAGACAATTTTTGAAAATTGAAGTAGATGATTTTTTGAAAATTGAGTAGATAATCATCGAAAATCGAAAGTATATAATTTCGAAATTGAAAGTAACAATTTTTGAAATTGAAAGTAGATGATTTTGATTGTTGTGTTTGTTAATTGATGGTTTGTGGATTTTGTGTTGTTTTTGTTGTTTTTTGATTCATTAATGTCATTATGATTGACATGAATGAAGTAGGTTTTTGAAAATTGAAAGTAGAGTTATTTTCGAAAATTGACGTGATGTTTTTTGAAATTTGAAAGTGATGATTTTTTGAATTGAGTGTGTTTTTGTTGTGGTAGTTTTTTTGAAAATTGAAAGTAGACAATTTCTTAAATCAAAAATCGAAAATAGTTCGAACATTTCTAGTTAGTACCAGGTTAGCAACAGCTAGAGTTAAGGTCCATACAGATGTTTGTAAATCTTCTATAAAGAAGATTTAGGCTTTTTTTTAATTTTAAGGTTTTTTTTACATCTAGATCAGGAATTAATGGAAAAAGTGTTGAAATGTCTATTTAATCTTCACTACTCTATAACTATGTTATATGGGAAAATGTTGGTGTCAAACTGTCACTATTTATATATAATTTATTATAGATGTTCTCCCAATATGACCCTCTAGCTAGCAAGGTGGCCAGCTTTGTGTGGACCACTTCTATGGTCTGGGGCTATATAAAGGTTTTATCAGAGACTCCCCTGATTTCCCCAGTTACAAGCCTCCTTGTAGTTTTGCTGAGTTATTCTAGCTTGGCCCGTGAAAAAATTCATTAGCAGTCATAATTAGGATTTATGATGATTTCTACTTCTTCATTTCAATGAGATCTATCAACCCCACACAAAAGGAAGGGCGAGCGGCGATGTTATCTTGGCGTACGCATTTGAGGTCAATCAGCTTCATGGCAGGTGAGCAAGGGGATCTAATACAATAAATAATCTATTTTCTCTTGTAACAACTTAAAATATGATAACAATTACAAATACGAACTGAACTTAACAAACATGTACAAACATTAAATATTACATAAAAACATTGAAAACTGTAACAATGTAACAAACATTAAAACATGTAACAATGTAACAACATTAAAAACATGTACAATGAAAAACATAAACATGTAACAATGTACATACTAAAATATGTAACAATGTAACAAACATTAAAACATGTAACAATGTAACAAACATTAAAACATGTAACAATGTAACAAACATTAAAACGTGTAACAATGTAACAAACATTAAAACGTGTAACAATGTAACAAACATTAAAATATGTAACAATGTAACAAACATTAAAACATGTTACAAACATTAACCATTAACAATGTAACAAGCATTAAACATGTAACAATGTCAAGCATTAAATATGTCAAACATTAAAACATACCATACATAAACATGTAACAATGTAACAAACAATAAAACATGTAACAATGTAATAAACAATAAAACATGTAACAATGTAACAAACATTAAAACATGTAACAATGTCACAAACAATAGCATTAACAATGTAACATAATTAAAACATGTAACAATGTAACAAACATAAAACATGTCAATGTAATAACAACAAAAATAAAAAATAAACAAACGTTAAACAATGTAACATACATTAAAACATGTCAATGTAACATATATTAACCATGTAACAATGTAACAACATTAAAATATGTAACAATGTAACAAACATTAAAACATGTAACAATGTAATAAACATTAAAACATGTAACAATGTAACAAACATTAAAACATGTAACAAACATTAAAATATGTAACAATGTAACAAACAATAAAACATGTAACAATGTAACAAACATTAAAACATGTAACAATGTAATAAACAATAAAACATGTAATAAACAATAAACATGTAACAATGTAGTAACATACATATTACATGTAACAATGTAATAACAATGTAACATACATTAAAACATGTAACAATGTAACATACATTAAAACATGTAACAATGTAACATACATTAAATCATAGAAAAAGAATCTATAGACCTGGTGGTTTGGGGAAACACACATTGCAAACACCATAAAGATGTTGTTGATGTGAGAGACCAAGGTGGTTACAGAACATGGTGTGATATAAACAATCCTGCACTGAGCTGCTATTCTATAGGAGGGCGACACACAATGTGTACGAACGGAAGTTTTGCCCGATAATTGGCCAGTGTATGGGCACTTTATCGGCTGAATATGGCCGTTCTATCGGAGATTGCCAGCAACGATCGCCGAACGAATGTCCGTTTCAACCGATAAAGTGCCCACACACAGGCCAATTATCGGCCAAAATGGACGTTCGTACACATTGTGCGTCGTGGGTTGGCACCCGTGATCACACATGTGTACGAACCTTAAGAGTGCATGCAGTCTATTAAGGGCTCAAAGCCGGCATTCATCACTTTTTTAAGCTTTTAAGAGGAACTGTTGTCATCATATAAGAGATCTCTAATACATTTCAAACAAGCCAGGGATGATGTCTTTAGCTGCTGTGAATTCAAAGTTATTGACATTCAACATTTCACTTCCTAGTCTGCACTGACTCTCTAACAGGCAAAAGCTTTTCACCCAAAAACGGATTTTTTTAAAATAAAGTTAGTTACAGGTCTGTAATCCTTCTCTGGGTTTCCTTCTGCCTTGGAGAGAGGGTTTTTTTTTCTACTCAGGTTTGTGGCTATCTTAAAAAAACATTTCTGGGATGGGGCTTATGATCTTCCCACTATCCCAGCAGTAGGAGACAAGTGTCCATGCTCAGCGGTAAGGGGGCAGAGCAATAGTGCTGGTGATGTCACGGTTTACAGAGGAGGAGGAAGCACCACCCCTATTTCAAGTTTAGATAGATTGGAGCTAGAAGCAGGATCTCAGTTTCTATTTAAAGGTAGGAGTGTGCTCTGTTTAATAGAGCGCACCTGTATGGAAACCACAGTTCCCTTTTAATGAATGAAAATTAGTTTTTTGGTTTTAAATTAAATATAACTACAGAATATTTAACATTAAAAATCTAGAACAATCGGATATTTTATGTTACAGATTAGAGATGAAGTTTGGTAGTTTGAAAACAAACCCATTTAACTCATCGGTACCGGTTAGCGTGACTTTAACTTCATATTAGTGTCGGATGCGCGGGTTATTCAAAAATCACCCAAGCATCCGACGCTCGCGATTTAATATCGTGTTTATACTAGATTTAGCGCAGGATTTTAATGCCAGCAGATAGCTGGCGTTAAAACCCCGCAGTGGGTAAATCCCTTTCCGGGATTTACCCACATTCGCAATCGCGATATTGAATCGCGGAAGGAGCATTTACCCAGAGCGATAGCGGCTCTGGGTAAATGAGCTTGTAACTATCCCCCACGATCGGGGCAATTGTAGGGCTTCTGCGTGCTACATTGGAGGGTTAAGGGCAATTCAATGGTTACCGAATGCAACATTCAAGGGTTACTGAAATCGAACTATACATTTCTGCATTACCGAAATCAAAGGACAAATTCGAGGGTTACCGATAATTATCGAAAATACGTACGTGAGTTTAAAAAACCCAAACCAGTTTGTAGTTGGGATAGTTCCAGTTGGTAAGAACTCATAAAGTTCGACCAAAACTTGGGTTTGAGTTTAAGTCCATCGCTATTGCAGATAATGTAATGGTGAATACTTACAAAAATGCATTTATAGCTGTACAGGTCTCATTGATGTGAAATGTGATTCTCCTAAGAAACTGAATTTCTTTTAATGACCTCACACAGAGAGCGAGACTGGCCTGAGAAAAGCTTTAATTGGGTTTTAATGATTATTTTGCATGTGAATCAGAATTGTCTGAATATTAAATTCAGGGACGTCAGTAGCTGTGGATCTTCCCATTATCTCGGCAATTTGTCATATCGCACTCACCTTGTTCCCATCTGTTTGGATATCTGTGTGTAGTTGGATGTTTAGTCCATAGCTGGTTTGTGTATCACTTCATATAGATTGGTTTTCCACTAACCTACCTAATCAGTTTAAAAAATATTTTGCACAATGATCCAAAGTTGGAAATAATTAGTTAAAAATGGGGGAGGAAATAATTCAGCCCAATTATGTCCATCAGATCACTTAATAACTTAATAAGCATTTAGAACTCTTTTGTATGACAAAATTACATAAATTTACAAAAAAGTACAAAATAAGGAGAACTAAATTGATATATAGACTAAAGGCACGTACACGCTTTCAGGTCGATGCTAAATTGGCCATTTCTGGGCCAAATCAGTGATACAACCCATAATATCAGGTTAGCGTGGGTTTTCTGCTAATTTCGTGCTGGACGCACGATTTTCAAAACCTTTTGGGAAACGCGCGGCATAGCCTATTCACTATTGGCTAGATTAATTACACACAACTTAACGCCTATTGAATGCGGGTTTACAGGGCAGATGCAGAAAAAAAAGTTCTGTCTTACCTGACTGGTCCCACCAATAAGTCTTGTGAGGGAGTTTAAAGAATCGCAGGATCGCGGAAAGGTAAGACGGAACTTTTTTTTACTGTTTTACTGACTGTGTGGGAATTGCACCTCGTCTAAACCTACCCCTTGGCCTTCCCTGGGATGAAACCTTCTAAAGCTAATTACATTTTAATTTAAAAACAATGGAAGGTACAGTAGAAGTTCCTTCCTTCCATAGAATTGTAGATTGGGAGGGAGTTGTTTTGTCTCTTTGTCCTTTTGATTCTTTTTGGTGCTTTTTAAGTCTTTTGGTTCCCTCTCTGTCTTTGTAGAGGGACTTGCAAGGAGGAACTGAGGTTTCTGTTCGTCCATGTGTCAAAGATCATGAACTGGCGCCATCTTTACTCTCATGGCAGTGGCCATCCTCTGTGATGGAGTAAGCTGTAAGCCAAGTTCCCTCTTTTGGCCATTTTGATCTTTGGGACTCACAGGTTTAGGTCAAGTGGTTCGCGACTCGTTCCTCTGATCTGTAACGCTGTCACAAGGTAAGGGAGATACCTATGTGTGTCCTGCTCTTTCCAAGTCATGGCCAACCCTCCCTTAGTAGTCCTTTTAATTTTCAATTTGTGGCCAAGTTTAACAGTGTCTGAATGTTCTGCTGACTGCAATGTATTTGTGGTTTTTATTTCTGCTGGAAATGTGATTAACACAATATTGATCAATGTTTTGAAACTCCCTAGTCTTGATTCCAGGATATCACATTGCTAAGTATTTCCCTGCCCTACGCACTGTGATATTTCTGTAGAAATCTTCCATCGACACCCTCTGGTATACAGACGAGGTTAAATAAACTGCACTCGACTACAGATATATTTCTTTCTGAATCTTCTGCTTCCAAAATGATTGAATGTTTGGAAAAAACTTTTCTATCCAATTATATTAGACAAGTTGTTCTACCTTCCATAGCACTGTAATCTATTACACTTGTTCTGCATCTAATCCCCAAAGCAGAGGGCTCTGCTTCTTCACGTTGACTTAGAAAAGGCAAACGATACGTTCTGATAAACACAACTAACCTCAAGCAAATTCCTTCTGGTTTAACAAACATTTGAAAAAAACATTTTGGAAGATAATAAGTTTCCAATTCTTTAGCGTTTTATTGTTTATGAATTACCAACACATAAAGACCCATTTTCCATCCTGCTAGAATAAGTGTAACTAATAATATCCATCGGACGGAGGTTACAAGAGGCTCAGTATTGTGTGATGTTGTGTAGTCCATTGTCTGTGTTAGTATCCGCATCCCTTGTCCTATAAAATACAATAACCAATTGAATTTCATTTATCCTTCAACTCACATAGTAAGGTTCAGTCAATGACCCATGCTTGAGATAAAGCGAGCTATTCCTTCCCCCTTATAATAAAGTCAAACAGGGAGATTCAAAAAACGTTCTTATCGTTAAAAATGGTGCTAATTTTTCCCCAACCAATCAGATCTAAGCTTACAAATGTTAAATAAGATCTGATTGGTTGGGGAAAAATTAGCACCATTTTAAACAATAAGAACTTTTATTGAATCTCCCTGAAAGTGTTTTAGTAGAGTCCAACCCCCCAAACAAAAACTTTATTACTGACAAAAAAAACACCAAAACCTAGACCTCGCAATGTCTAAATTTGGTTTCTAAATAAACTTACCAGCCCTCGTTTCCTCGGCGGTCGCCAATCACTGTCACAGCTGCCGGTACAGCCCCTTCTGCTTCCAAGCCCAAAGAAAGGTACGGAGGACAAACAAAAGGCAGCCAGGGAAACAAGGGCTGGTAAGTATATTTGGAAGACAAATTGAGCAAATCGGACATGTCAAAAACCCATGGCCATTTGTGTGGTCCTCTGTGGAGGTCACGACAAAGGATCCCACGGTGTGCTCCCAGCTTATCAAACGCACTATTAACACTCTACCAAACAGAACCTCATAAGAGATTCTTCCCTGATTCACCTCTGTAGATGCCCAGGCCTGAAAGGAAGAGATAAATACTCTCCTGCAACAAACCCCAACTGCTTTAAACTTTTTCTAAAATCTATTGAGAATCGAAAAGATGTCACCATGCCCATGGACTAGTAGGGACCCTACTGAAAATCCCCTTGACCTGAATAAACCTGAGAGAAGTGTGGCAAGGGCACGTTGAGCCCATAACTTGAAGTAACTGTACCCATATGTAATTTCCCTAACAGCTTTGTTTGTCACTGCAGCTTCGATTGACTGACCAGTTCCCCCAACTTAAAGTCCCATAAAAGGCCAGTAAAAAAGACAATTAAAACAAAATATCTTCAATAAATGAGCTACGCTTGTCAAAAACTGTGATAATAAACCATTACCAGCATGTGGAAAATATTAAGGAACCTACTACCTTCCTGCTTCTCCCTCTTCTCGCCCCCTTCTGTGTCTGTTTGACCTAAAAACTATTTGGGACATCCTGAACTCCCTGCAATGTAAAAATAAAAGACAAAGCAATAACTAAAAAATTCTACTCTCCTGGAACCCCCCAAATGACTCACAATCACCCATATATTGTTATTTAGTATTACAATGCTCTTTACCACCCCATAGATTCAGTTGTTAACTCTTGGACCTCCCCTGTAAGTTCTCATCATAGTTGTATAGTCATTCTAGTGTGGCATAACACTCTCTTATAATCTGATAATGCACCAGTAATGTTGTTTTAGTGGAAAGTCTAGGAGGACAAGCTGTGGTGGGTTGGTAACGTTTTAGATTTTGCTGATCAATCACCATCTAATACTGTAAAATAAATGCAAGCAAAATAAAGACACTGATTAGGTCTGCTCACAGGTAAATACAATCAAGAGACAGGTAATAATCAGCACTGATTAGGTCTGCTCACAGGTAAATACAATCAAAAGACAGGTAATCAGCACTGATTAGGTCTTCTCACAGGTAAATACAATCAAAATACAGGTAATCAGCACTGATTAGGTATGCTCACAGGTAAATACAATCAAAAGACAGGTAATCAGCACTGATTAGGTCTGCTCACAGGTAAATACAATCAAGAGACAGGTAATCAGCACTGATTAGGTCTGCTTACAGGTAAATACAATCAAAAGTCAGGTAATCAGCACTGATTAGGTCTGCTCACAGGTAAATACAATCAAGAAACAGGTAATCAGTGCTGATTAGGTCTGCTCACAGGTGAATACAATCAAGAGACAGGTAATCAGCGCTAATTAAGTCTGCTCACAGGTGAATGCAATCAAAAGACAGGTTATCGGTGCTGATTAGGTCTGCTCACAGGTGAATACAATCAAGAGACAGGTATCAGGCGCTGATTAAGTCTGCTCACAGGTGAATGCAATCAAGAGACAGGTAATCAGTGCTCATTAGGTCTGCTCACATGTAAATACAATCAAAACACAGGTAGTCAGCACTCATTAGGTATGCTCACAGGTAAATACAATCAAAAGTCAGGTAATCAGCACTGATTAGATCTGCTCACAGGTAAATACAATCAAGAGACAGGTAATCAGCACTGATTAGGTATGCGCACAGATAAATACAATCAAAAGACAGGTTATCAGTGCTGATTAGGTCTGCTCACAGGTGAATACAATCAAGAGACAGGTAATCAGCACTGATTATGTCTTCTCACAGGTGAATCCAATCAAGAGACAGATAATCAGCGCTGATTAGGTCTGCTCACATGTAAATGCAATCAAGAGACAGGTAATCAGCACTGATTAGTTCTGTTCACCGGTGAATCCAATCAAGAGACAGGTAATCAGCGCTGATTAGGTCTGCTCACATGTAAATACAATCAAGAGACAGGAAATCAGCTCTGATTAGTTCTGTTCACAGGTGAATCCAATCAAGAGACAGGTAATCAGCACTGATTATGTCTTCTCACAGGTGAATCCAATCAAGAGACAGATAATCAGCGCTGATTAGGTCTGCTCACATGTAAATACAATCAAGAGACAGGTAATCAGCACTGATTAGGTCTGTCACATTGAATCCAATCAAGAGAAGGTAATCATCGCTGATTAGGTCTGCTCACATGTAAATACAATCAAGAGACAGGTAATCAGCACTGATAGGTATTCGCACTGTAAAACAATCAAGAGACGGTAATCACACTGTTAGTTTTCTGTCACAGGTGAATCCAATCAGAGACGGTAATCAGCGCTGATTAGGTCTGCTCACATGTAAATACAATCAAGAGACAGGAAATCAGCACTGATTAGTTCTGTTCACAGGTGAATCCAATCAAGAGACAGTTAATCAGAGCTGATTAGGTCTGCTCACAGGTGAATCCAATCAGAGACAGGTAATCAGCGCTGATTAGGTCTGTTCACAGGTGAATCCAATCAAGAGACAGGTAATCATCACTGATTAGGTCTGTTCACAGGTAAATCTAATCAAGAGACAGGTTATCAGTGCTGATTAGGTCTGTTCACAGGTGAATCCAATCAAGAGACAGGTAATCAGAGCTGATTAGGTCTGCTCACAGGTGAATCCAATCAAGAGACAGGTAATCAGCGCTGATTAGGTCTGTTCACAGGTGAATCCAATCAAGAGACAGGTAATCAGAGCTGATTAGGTCTGCTCACAGGTGAATCCAATCAAGAGACAGGTAATCATCACTGATTAGGTCTGTTCACAGGTAAATCTAATCAAGAGACAGGTTATCAGTGCTGATTAGTTCTTTCACAGTGTCCTCAAAGACAGGTAATCAGCGCTGATTAGGTCTGTTCACAGGTGAATCCAATCAAGAGACAGGTAATCATCACTGATTAGGTCTGTTCACAGGTAAATCTAATCAAGAGACAGGTTATCAGTGCTGATTAGGTCTGCTCACAGATGAATCCATCAAAAGACAGGTAATTAGCCCTGATTAGGACTACACATAGCGCCAGTGACACCACACTCGTCTGATGTCGCCAACGCTGGCAATTCATCTATGCGGCCACCATAACACCACATAGCCGATGACACTGGCCTCTTGATCCCAAAATATCATTCTTGTGTCATCACTCTGATGACCGCACAGGTTCGCATATCTTGTATAGGACCAAATCCAATTGTGATTGGTTAATATTTTATCCTTGCAATCGTATGATCACACATCACTTGTTGGCGGTGCGCAAACACACACACACAACACACACACACACACACACCCGACATAGCGATTGGCTTTATAAATGGCGTTAATGACTATCAGTAATAAGAGAGAGAATAATAACCAGAAATTAGATCAGACCTTCAAAGGTACAAGTTGATTTCTCATCTACAACAGGACAGACTTACACACTTGCTGTAATCGGTCCACATAGAAATGTGCAGAAAATAGAATTTTATCTTCATAAAGAAAGAAAGAAAACAGAAGTTAAACTTTCCATTTTACTGCATTTTAGTTTTGATCCTAAAAAAAAAAAAATCCTTTGAACACTGAAACACCATATGTTCCCCGAGTTTTTTCATCCGTGTCTCTCTATAGACAAATGGAAGTTAATGTTCTGATGATTTATTTTTCACATTTCATAGTTTCTGAACAATAAATTCCATAAATAATCTTTATCTTTATCGCATGGAACCGGTTCTGAGTCAGTTGACTAATTCTCCTGCTCAACAGACTGCCCAAATTTTATTTTGTACGGAAGTTTTAGGAATCCTAATACATAGTAACATAGTATGGAGGTTGTATAAAGACATACGTCCGTCTAGTCCAACCTTTATACCCTACCCATAATGTCTGTATAACAGTTACATAATAACATAGTATTGGGGTTGTATAAAGACATACGTCCATCTAGTCCACCTTTATACCCTACCCAAATGCTGTATAACAGTTACATAGTAACATATTATTGGAGGTTGTATAAAGACATATGTCCATCTAGTCCAAACCTTTATACCCTACCCATAATGTCTGTATAACAGTTACATAGTAATAGTTGGAGGTTGTATAAAGACATACGTTCATCTAGTCCAACCTTTAACCCTACCCTTAATGTCTGTTATAACAGTTACATAACATAGTATTGGAGGTTGTATAGACATACGTTCATCTAGTCCAACCTTTATACCCTACCCATATGTCTGTATAACGTTACATAGTAACATAGTATTTGGAGGTTGTATAAGACATACGTCCTCTATCCAACCTTTATACCCTACCCATAATGTCTGTATAACAGTTACATAGTAACATAGTATTGGAGGTTGTATAAAGACATACGTTCATCTAGTCCCACCTTTATACCCATACCCATAATGTCTGTATAACAGTTCATAGTAACATAGTATTGGAGGTTGTATAAAACATACGTCCTCTAGTCCAACCTTTATACCCTACCCATAATGTCTGTATAACAGTTACACAGTAACATAGTATTGGATGTTGTATAAAGACATACGTCCATCTAGTCCAACCTTTATACCCTACCCATAATGTCTGTATACACGTTACATTTAACATAGTATTGGATGAAGTATAAGACATACGTCCATCTAGTCCAACCTTTATACCCTACCCATAATGTCTGTATAACGTTACATAGTAACATAGTATTGGAGGTTGTATAAAGACATACGTCCATCTAGTCCAACCTTTACCCTACCCATAGTGTCTGAATAACAGTTACATAGTAACATAGTATTGGATGTTGTATAAAGACTACGTTCATCAGTCCAATCTTTATACCCTACCCATAATGTCTGTATACCAGTTACATAGTAACATAGTATTGAGGATTGTATAAAGACATACGTCCATCTAGTCCAACCTTTATACCCTACCCATAATGTCTGTATACAGTTTACACAGTAACATAGTATTGAGTTGTATAAAGACATACGTCCACTAGTCCAACCTTTATCCCTACCCATAATGTCTGTATAACAGTTAATAGTACATAGTATTGGAGGTTTGTATAAAGACATACGTCCATCTAGTCCAACCTTTATACCCTACCCATATGCCTGTATAACAGTTACATAGTAACATAGTATTGGAGGATGTATAAAGACATACGTCCATCTAGTCCAACCTTTATACCCTACCATAATGTCTGTATAACAGTTACTAGTAACATAGTATTGGAGGTTGATAAAGACATATGTCATCTAGTCCAACCTTTTACCCTACCCAAATGTCTGTATAACAGTTACTAGTAACATAGTATTGGAGGTTGTATAAACATACGTCCATCTAGTCCAACCTCTATACCCTACCCACAATGTCTGTATAACAGTTACATATTAACATAGTATTGGAGGTTTAAAAACACTAAGTCCTCTAGTCCAACCTTTATACCCTATCCATAATGTCTGTATAACAGTTACATAGTAACAATAGTATTGGAGGTTGTATAAGACAACGTCCATCTAGTCCAACTTTATACCCTACCCATAATGTCTGTATACAGTACATAGTAACATAGTATTGGAGGTTGTATAAAGACATCTGTCCATCTAGTCCAACCTTTATACCCTACCCATAATGTTCTATAACAGTTACATAGTAACATAGTATTGGAGGTTGTATAAAGACATCTTCCTCTAGTCCAACCTTTAACCCTACCCATAAATGTCTGTATAACAGTTCCATAGTAACATAGTATGGAGTATTGTATAAAGACATACGTCCATCTAGTCCAACCTTTAACCCTACCCATAATGTCTGTATAACAGTTACCATAGTAACATAGTATTGGAGGTTGTATAAAGACATACGTCCATCTAGTCCAACCTTTATACCCTACCCATAATGCTGTATAACAGTTACATAGTACATAGTATTGGAGATTGTATAAAGCCATACGTCCATCTAGTCCAACCTTTATCCCTACCCTAATGCTGTATAACAGTTACATAGTAACATAGTATTGGAGGTTGTATAAAGACATACGTCTCCTAGTCCAACTTTATACCCTACCCATAATGTCTGTATAACAGTTACATAGTAACATGTATTGGAGGTTGTATAAAGACATACGTCCATCTAGTCCAACCTTTATACCCTACCCATATGTCTGTATAACAGTTACATAGTAACATGTATTGGAGGTTGTATAAGACTACGTCCATCTAGTCCAACCTTTATACCCTACCCATAATGTCTGTATAACAGTTACATAGTAACATAGTATTGAGAGTTGTATAAAACATCTGTCCATCTAGTCCAACCTTTATACCCTACCCATAATGTCTGTATTAACAGTTCATAGTAACATAGTATTGGAGGTTGTAAAAAGACATACTGTCCATCTAGTCCAACCTTTATACCCTACCCTAATGTCTTATAACAGTACATAGTAACATAGTATTGGAGGTTGTATAAAGACATCGTCCATCTAGTCCAACCTTTATACCCCCTACCCATAATGTCTGTATAACAGTTACATAGTAACATAGTTTGAGGGTGTATAAAGACTAACGTCCATCTAGTCCAACCTTTATCCCTACCCATAATGTCTGTATAACAGTTACATAGTAACATAGTATTAGGAGGTTGTATAAAGACATACGTCCATCTAGTCCAACCTTTATAAACCCTACCCATAATGTCTGTATAACAGTTACATAGTAAACATGGTATTGGAGGTTGTATAAAGACATACGTCCATCTAGTCCACCTTTATACCCTACCCTAATTTCTGTATACACAGTTTACATAGTCATAGGTTTGGAGGTTGTATAAGAAACATACGTCCATCTAGTCCAACCTTTATACCCTACCATAATGTCGTATAACAGTTACATAGTAACATAGTATTGGAGGTTGTTATAAAGACATACGTCCATCTAGGCCACCTCTTATACCCTACCCTATGTCTGTATAACAGTTCATAGTAACATAGTATTGGAGGTTTGTATAAAGACATACGTCCATCTAGTCCAACCTTTATACCCTACCCATAATGTCTGTATACAGCGTTACATAGTAACATAGTATTGGAGGTTGTATAAAGACATACGTCCATCTAGTCCAACCTTTAACCCTACCCATAATGTCTGTATACAGTAACATAGTAACATAGTATTGGAGGTGTATAAAGACATCGTCATCTAGTCCAACCTTTATACCCTACCCATAATGTCTGTTATAACAGTTAATAGTAAATAGTATTGGAGGTTGTATAAACACATACGTCCATCTAGTCCAACCTTTAATACCACCCATAATGTCTGTATAACAGTTACATAGTAACATGTATTGGAGGTTGTATAAACACATACGTCCATCTAGTCCAACCTTTATACCCTACCCATAATGTCTGTATAACAGTTATATATACATAGTATTGAGGTTGTATAAAGACATACGTCCATCTAGTTCCAACCTTTATACCCTACCCTAATGTTCTGTATAACAGTTACATAATACATAGTATTGGAGGTTGTATAAAGACATACGTCCATCTAGTCCAACCTTTATACCCTACCCATATGTCTGTATAACATGTTACATATAAATAGTATTGGAGGTTGTATAAAGACATACGTCCATCTAGTCCAACCTTTATACCCTACCCATAATGTCTGTATAACAGTACATAGTAACATAGTATTAGAGGTTTGAAAAAGACAACGTCCATCTATCCAACCTTTATACCCTACCCATAATGTCTGTATAACAGTTACATAGTAACATAGTATTGGAGGTTGTATAAAGACATACGTCCATCTAGTCCACTTTATACCCTACCCATAATGTCTGTTAACAGTTACATAGTACATAGTATTGGAGGTTGTATAAAGACATACGTCATCTAGTCCAACTTTATACCCTACCCATAATGTCTGTTAACAGTTAAATAGTAACATAGTATTGGAGGTTGTATAAGACAACGTCCATCTAGTCCAACCTTTATACCCTACCATAATGTCTGTATAACAGTTACATAGTACATAGTATTGGAGGTTGTATAAAGACAACGTCCATCTAGTCCAACCTTTATACCCTACCCATAATGTCTGTATAACAGTACATAGTAACATAGTATGGAGTTGTATAAAGACAACGTCCATCAGTCCAACCTTTACCCTACCCATAATGTCTGTATAACAGTTACATAGTAACATGTATTGGAGGTTGATAAAGACATACGTCCATCTAGTCCAACCTTATACCCTCCCATAATGTCTGTATAACAGTTACATAGTAACATGTATTGGAGGTTGTATAAAGACATACGTCCATCTAGTCCACCTTTATACCCTACCCATAATGTCGTATAACAGTTACATAGTACCATAGTTGGAGGTTGTATAAAGACACGTCCATCTAGTCCACCTTATACCCTACCCATAATGTCTATAACAGTTCTACATATACTAGTATTGGAGGTTGTATAAGACATACGTCCATCAGTCCAACCTTTATACCTACCACATAATGTCTGTTAACAGTTACATAGTAACATAGTATTGAGGTTGTATAAACATACGTCCATCTAGTCCAACCTTTATACCCTACCCATAATGTCTGTATAACAGTTACATAGTAACATGTATTGGAGGTTTTATAAAGACATACGTCCATCTAGTCCAACCTTTATACCCTACCCAATGTCTGTATAACATTCTAGTAACATAGTATTGGAGGTTGTATAAAGACAACGTCCATCTAGTCCAACCTTTATACCCTACCCATAATGTCTGTATAACAGTTACATATACATAGTATTGAGGTTGATAAAGACAACGTCCATCTATAGTCCAACCTTTATACCCTACCCATAATGTCTGTATAACAGTTACATAGTAACATGTATTGGAGTTGTAAAAGACATACGTCCATCTAGTCCAACCTTTATACCCTACCCATAATGTCTCGTATACAGTTACATAGTAACATAGTATATGGGGTTGTAATAAAGACATACGTCCATCTGCTCCAACCTTTATACCCTACCCATAATGTCTGTATAACAGTTACATATAACATAGTATGGAGGTTGTATAAAGACATACGTCCTCTAGTCCAACCTTTATACCCTACCCATAATGTCTGTATAACAGTTACATAGTAACATGTATTGGAGGTTGTATAAAGACTACGTCCATCTAGTCCAACCTTTATACCCTACCCATAATGTCTGTATAACAGTACATAGTAACATAGTATTGGAGGTTGTATAAAGACATCTGTCCATCTAGTCCAACCTTTATACCCTACCCATAATGTCTTATAACAGTTACATAGTAACATAGTATTGGAGGTTGTATAAGACATACGTCCATCTAGTCCAACCTTTATACCCTACCCCATAATGTCTGTATAACAGTTACATAGTAACATAGTATTGGAGGTTGTATAAGAACATACGTCCATCTAGTCCAACCTTTATACCCTACCCATAATGTCTGTATAACATTACATAGTAACATGTATTGGAGGTTGTATAAAGACACCGTTCCATCTAGTCCAACCTTTATACCCTACCCATAATGTCGTATAAAACGTTACATAGTAACATAGTATTGGAGGTTGTATAAAGACATACGTCCATCTAGTCCACCTTTATACCCTACCCATAATGTCTGTTATACAGTTACATAGTAACATAGTATTGGAGGTTGTATAAAGACATACTCCATCTAGTCCAACCTTTATACCTACCCATAATGTCTGATAACAGATACATAGTAACAATAGTATTGGAGGTTGTATAAAGACATCGTCCATCTAGTCCAACCTTTATACCCTACCCATATGTCTGTATAACAGTTACATAGTAACATAGTATTGGAGGTTATAAAGATATACGTCATCTAGTCCAACCTTTTACCCTACCCATAATGTCTGTATAACAGTTACATAGTAACATAGTATTGGAGGTTGTATAAAGACAACGTCCATCTAGTCCAACCTTTATACCCTACCCATAATGTCTGTTATACAGATACATAGTACATAGTATTGGAGGTTGTATAAAGACATACGTCCATCTAGTCAAACCTTTATACCCTACCCATAATGTCTGTATAACAGTTACATAGTAACATAGTATTGAGGTTGTAAAGACATACGTCCATCTAGTCCAACCTTTATACCCTACCCATAATGTCTGTATAACAGTTACATAGTAACATAGTATTGGAGGTTGTATAAAGACACACGTCCATCTAGTCCAACCTTTACCCTACCCATAATGTCGTTAACAGATACATAGTAACATAGTATTGAGGTTGTATAAAGACATAGTCTCTAGTCCAACCTTTATACCCTACCCACCATAATGTTTGTATAACAGTTACATAGTAACATAGTATTGGGGTTGTATAAACAATACGTCCATCTAGTCCAACCTTATACCCTACCCATAATGTGTGTATAACAGTTACATAGTAACATAGTATTGGAGGTGTATAAAGACATACGTCCATCTAGTCCAACCTTTTACCTACCCATAATGTCTGTATAACAGTACATAGTAACATAGTATGGGAGGTTGTAAAAACATACGTCCATCTAGTCCAACTTTATACCCTACCCATAATGTCTGTATAACAGGTACATAGTAACATAGTATTGGAGGTTGTATAAGACATACGTCCATCTAGTCCAACCTTTATACCCTACCCATAAGTCTGTATAACAGTACATAGTAACATAGTATTGGAGGTTGTATAAAGACATACGTCCATCTTCCAACCTTTATACCCTACCCATAATGTCTGTATAACAGTTACATATAACATAGTATTGGAGGTTGTATAAAGACATACGTCCATCTAGTCCAACCTTTTACCCTACCCATAATGTCTGTATAACAGTTACATAGTAACATAGTATTGGAGGTTGTATAAAGACATACGTCCATCTAGTCCAACCTTTATACCCTACCCTAATGTCTGTATAACAGGTACAATAGTAACATAGTATTGGAGGTTGTATAAAGACATACGTCCTCTAGTCCAACCTTTATACCCTACCCATAATGTCTGTATAACAGTACATAGTAACATAGTATTGGAGGTTGATAAAGACATACGTCCATCTAGTCCAACCTTTATACCCTACCCATAATGTGTGTATAACAGTTACATAGTAACATAGTATTGGAGGTGTATAAAGACATACGTCCATCTAGTCCAACCTTTATACCCTACCCTAATGTCGTGTATAACAGTTACATAGTAACATAGTATTGGAGGTTGTATAAAGACATATCCATCTGTCCAACCTTTATACCCTACCCATAATGTCTTGTAAACAGTACATAGTAACATAGTATTGGAGGTTGTATAAAGACATCGTCCATCTAGTCCAACTTTATACCCTACCCATAATGTCTGTATAACAGTTACATAGTAACATAGTATTGGAGGTTGTATAAAGACATACGTCCATCTAGTCCAACCTTATACCCACCCATAATGTCTGTATAACAGTTCATAGTAACATAGTATTGGAGGTTGTATAAAGACATACGTCCATCAGTCCAACCTTTATACCCTACCCATAATGTCTGTATAACAGTTACATAGTAACATAGTATTGGAGGTTGTATAAAGACATACGTCCATCTAGTCCAACCTTTATACCCTACCCATAATGTCTGTATAACAGTTACATAGTAACATAGTATTGGAGGTGTATAAGACATACGTCCATCTAGCCAACCTTTATACCCTACCCATAATGTCTGTATAACAGTACATGTAACATAGTATTGGAGGTTTGTATAAAGACATACGTCCATCTAGTCCAACTTTATATCCTACCCATAATGTCTGTATAACAGTTACATAGTAACATTGGAGGTTGTATAAAGACATACGTCCATCTAGTCCAACCTTTATACCCTATCCATAATGTCTGTAATAACAGTTACATAGTAACATAGTTATTGGAGTTGTATAAAGACCTACGTCCATCATCCACCTTTATACCCTACCCATAATGTCTTTATATAACGTTACATAGTAACATAGTATTGGAGGTTGTATAAAGACATATGTCCATCTAGTCTAACCTTTATATCCTACCCATAATGTCTGTATAACAGTTACATAGTAACATAGTATTGGAGGTTGTATAAAGACATACGTCCATCTAGTCCAACCTTTATACCCTACCCACAATGTCTGTATAACAGTTACATAGTAACATAGTATTGGAGGTTGTATAAAGACACACGTCCATCTAGTCCAACCTTTATACCCTACCCATAATGTCTGTATAACAGTTACATAGTAACATAGTATTGGAGGTTGTTTAAAGACATACATCCATCTAGTCCAACCTTTATACCCTACCCATAATGTCTGTATAACAGTTACATAGTAACATAGTATTGGAGGTTGTTTAAAGAGATACGTCCATCTAATCCAACCTTTATACCCTACCCATAATGTCTGTATAACAGTTACATAGTAACATAGTATTGGAGGTTGTATAAAGACATACGTCCATCTAATCCAACCTTTATACCCTACCAATAATGTCTGTATAACAGTTACATAGTAACATAGTATTGGAGGTTGTATAAAGACATACGTCCATCTAGACCAACCTTTATACCCTACCCATAATGTCCGTATAACAGTTACATAGTAACATAATGTAGAATTGAAAGTAGTTTAAGGACATACATCCATCTAGTCATACCATTATATAGAATTAAAACAGAATTGTACATGGCAGACGATACTTATCTAATCCCCACCACCACCTCTATTCAGGCTTGGTTTCTTTATTTGGAAATAAATGGCTTCACTTTATACCAGTGTTTTTTGTTGTCCAAGATGTTAACATACTAGGGAAACGTCCTTTTCCCCTAAAAACGCAGGTGCATGGCTAAGTCCTGTTTAGTCCCCCCGCATAAACAGCAGAACCTCTTCACTGCACAGTTTACAAGATATTGCTTTTTTGTGTGTTTTAGTTTGGGGCATTTTGTATGCACAAGGCTTACTTGTGTATAATACACTGATTGTTGACAACAGTGGCTCAGTGGTTAGCAATGATCTGGGTTCAAATCCACCCTTGGACACATCTGTAAGGAGTTTTTATGCCCCCTTGTGCTTGTATTGGTTTGTTCCACAATACAATGGATCATCTACTAAGACTGAAAGCTCCATGGATGGAGGGATGGATTAATTTCGTTGGACCCGGCACTGACCCCAGGAAGAGAAGGCAACAAAACAAAGTTAAAGGTATTTAAGTTGCAAACAAATCAATTCGGTCTTTAGTTATCCTTTTAATCTCTGTGTGAAAGAGACAGGCTAAAGCAGTATTAAAATAAGACCAATGTCAAGATCGGTTACATTCAACAATTCAATTTTTATTTAAACCTACAATTCAGTCAATGTTGGGGTATTATTTATTATGGATTTCCCAAAGTGAATGAAGATGAATGATTCCTTCCAATTGGGGGCGATGTTGTATTGGGCGCTATTTGTCCAAATTAGTGCAAAACCCATGTTACCATATGTACTATAGGGTTACTACATCGGCCTGATTGCGTCTTGTTTTCTGCTCCTATAAAAATTCTATTAATGAACAAATTTCTCCACTAGATGAAAATTGTCTTTCTGTTGTTTGGGGAAGATTTAAATAACCAGCGGGTTTTATGGAAACAGATTTTAACTGCTGGGCACAAACTACACAAAGATCCGACAATGACACCTCCACTGTTTAACACGGATTAAAGGCAGTTTGTAACAAGTGGGAACAATTTTCCGAATGTATTAAACGTCTTCTATTAACGACCTTGGAAAGTGATAAACCTCAGTCTGCCCTGCATGATTTAGGAAGTGTGCTGTCATCATTTGCTTATTGGCTTCAAGAATTAGACTATTACCCAGCAGGGGAAAAAACTCAAAACGCAAACTAAATATCAGAGTCCTTTCAATGTGGTACGATGCTAATATTCATGGATGATCATCTGTGCATAAAACTGCACCAAGTTGTCAATGGATCTAAGCCTCATTTAAAAAACAATACATTGCATGTCATACTGGTAGAAGCTGTTAAATAATTAACATTTGAAAATTTCAGTCTTGATGTTAGAATCTCATGGAGTTGACTGATCATTTAAGCATTACTAGACCAAGATAAATAATTCCGTATACGTATAACATAAGCATTCATTAAATAAAAGCCTTCAATCTTACCTGTGGGTCACATCTGTAGGTGCAACTTTCTAAACACTAACAGGGTTATTCAATAAAAGTTCTTATTGTTTAAAATGGTGCTAATTTTGCCCCAACCAATCAGATCTTATTTAACATTTGAAAGCTAATATCTGATTGGTTGGGGCAAAATTAGCACCATTTTAAACGATAAGAACTTTTATTAAATAACCCTGTAACTTCTTTCAGCAGCTTGTAGTCATGTGTCCAACACACTGCTGTGTTTGCATTAAATCCACGCCGTCTCATCTGTCAATCTTTTTAAACCTATTTCTTTGAAAATCAAATCATTGGACAGGAAAAGTGCACAAGTCTTACATTGTAATATGATAATGAAAAACATCCCCTTGTTATGTCTAAACCTCTTTCTCCTGAAGTCGTAACAAATAGTCAGAGGCTCAACCCACTTTGCCATCTGCTGTACAAGTTGTCCATGTTTCTGTATACCACAATAAATTACAAAGCATGTGGAACTTATCTGGGTAAAGAAAGATTCACAATGCAAAATAAATATAATATACAGTAAAAAAAAATTAAGCCAGAACAAAAAAAACAACTCCATTATGCGGATGTTAATGAATTTACCCAGCTGTATGCGCTGTATATCACCAATAAACTGAAATACACTCATCACTCTTTAAACCTTCAAGAATATTTATTGGCGACCCGTTTCAATTCCTTTACTAATTTTACATTCTACGCGTTCTAAATTCTAGCAGGCAAACTCCCGCTTTACAGTTTCCCTTTGTTTTTTTTTAATATCCGATATATATTTATCACCAGAGATTGTATATACCGACAGCTCATAAAATGAATCAGCTCTTGCAAGTCGTTTATATAGAATGCTTTATTAATGACCAGCACTCACTATATCAGATGGAAACATAACGTCTAAAGACGATGTAACATAAAATCCTAGGGGAAAAAGAAAAACATAAAGAGAATAACACTTTTCACGTTTAAAAAGGAATTATTGGTACCGTAATATTTTCATTCAATTGGAACATAATTGTCAAGTCCAAGTTACAGTGCTGGGCACTTTTCTGAAGTTAAAGTTGTGCTAAACTATTTAATTTTACCTTTGCGACAGCTGCATGGGTTTCGAAAAAGATCGCAATTGCAATTTAATACCGAAATATATTAATTAGCTGGCGTTAAAATCCCGCGATGAGTAAGTCCCTTTCTGGATGGGCCAGACTCCCTGAAGTTCTTTTCGTTTCTGAACTTCAGTAAAATTTCAAAGTTTGAAAGTCAATATGGAGAAATAGTTCAAAAAGTTCAGATTAAATACAAATAAAATAACAATGGTAACTTACTGTAAATGGCTGTGGCACTCGGGGAATGGTCTGGGAAACACAATCAAATCACCAAAATGCATTTAAACACTTTCCCCCCCCATGATTTGGCAATTTTCAGGGTTTCTGCATGCTACATTCAAGGGTTATGGCCAATTCGAGGGTTACCGAATGCTACATTCAAGAGTTATGGCCAATTCGAGGGCTACCGAAGGCTACATTCAAGGGTTATGGCCAATTCAAGGGTTACCGAACGCTACATTCAATAGTTATGGCCAATTCGAGGGTTACCGAAGGCTACATTCAAGGGTTATGGCCAATTTGAGGGTTACCGAAGGCTACATTCAAGGGTTATGGCCAATTCGAGGGTTACCAAAGGCAACATTCAAGGGTTATGGCCAATTCGAGGGTTACCAAAGGCTACATTCAAGGGTTATGGCCAATTCGAGGGTTACTGAAGGCTACATTCAAGGGTTATGGCCAATTCAAGGGTTACCGAAGGCTACATTCAAGGGTTATGGCCAATTCAAGGGGTTACCGAATGCTACATTCAAGGGTTATGGCCAATTTGAGGGTTACCGAATGCTACATTCGAGGGTTATAGAAAAATCAAACATTTTATTAGAAAGTTACTGAATTCAAATGCTTCATTTAAGGGTTGTGTATTTGAGAATTCAATTATTTTCTAATTTTCCACTAGTTATCGAAAATAAGTCCGCAAAAAAGAGTTCGCATAGTTTGAGTTTGTCCGAACTCATTAAGTTTGGCCCAAACTCGGGTTCGAGTCCATCACTAACACGCGCTAATGTAATTTACTCGAAGGGATTGCGGCTCCTGGTAAATGAGGTCCTTAGAGTCCTGCCAACTGAAGATGGAAAATTTAAATGTTTATAATTATAATCCCCCACCCCCAAGGTAATTAAAAAACCACTTAGCTTTCTGAGTGATGAATCCCCCAAGGTTAAGTAAAAATGAATAAAAATAATTTAGATTTCAACGTCCCTGTTTAAATCAATTCATCCGTAACGCACTTGTAAGAGGCGATTTCATTTTGTGTATTCACACGCTAATAATTATCGTACAACAAGCGTGTTACTTGGAATGAATGTTAATAAGTGTGAGCTTTTGAAAGCAAGATGTATCGAGGTCGCACACTAATGATCGCACTGACCCCTGTCTTGAAATGAAATTGAGAAATATTGGGGGAAATTGCAACAATTGCTAAATACTGATGGGTGGAAGATTAATTGCATCAAGCGTGGGGAGTCAAAGGGGCTTATTTACTACTGGAGAGAAACGTTACGTTAAAAATTGAAGCAAAGAGAAAATCTATTGATGGGAAGGAGCTTTTCCGAATAATATTTCTTAAAGGACCAAATAAACATGGCTTGTAATTTAACAGTAGAGGAATGTTGTGTCTACTGTACATGGGCATTTTATCTTCTCTAGTGGTAACCTGAATTGTTTTATAAAACAGGGGTAATGAGACTGCAATCTGTCTACTATTATCTAATCTTAAAGGAGAATCAAAGAATGAAAAATAAATTCCACTTGGGGAACAGTTATATTTTTAAAGACGTGATAGGTGGTCCTTACTGTGTTTCCACTTCTTAATTTGTCACCAGCCCAGTGTATCTCAAAGGAGCTTACATCAGCAGCAGCAAAGGACCATGGGAAACCAATAATAAGAGCATAAATGACTGGAATGGTTTTAAGGAATTTGTAATAATAATAATAAGAAGAATAATAATATGATCCAATCTAAACTTTCTTATATTTCAGCTGTCAATCAAGTTCCTTGCTCTCAATAACTATTCTTCTGTGAGTAGTTTTACTGTAGCTGGAATGGTGACAGAGATTTGACAGTTGGAATGCTGTATGCTGTGTGCAGGGTTGACAGTTAATTTGTGGGGAAAAAGTCAGGTCAGATGGAAGTGGGAGTGGTTAAAAGAGGGAGGGGGGATACTGCTCCTAAACAAAATGTGTGCTGGATTGAAGGCATGCAGCAACACACACAATCAGAGTAAATACTACTTACATGTATTCAATTATAGATTAAGATGAGGCAAAGTCATTTTTTCAGTATAGATATAGAAAAAAGGTCGCACGCCCTTAAAAATGAATCAACTTTATTTTGGCAAATCCGCCATCAGTGAGTATGTCAGTCGCGCCTGAGGCGTTTCGGGAGAACATGCCCCCTTAATCATAGACACGTGACATTGGGAGTAGACTCCCTTATATTTTACATAGTCTTAAAGGAGTATACACACTTAAAAATCTTTTAAAGGTGAAGGTAAGTATAATATATAAATTTATGCTTTTGTTTCTTTATGACAAATGTTCACAAAAATCTTCCTCATAAGGTTGTTTAGCAAAGCTGGTCACGATAGTCTTACAGGAGAGATGCATTCCCATGTTACAGATGGTACAGACAGCTTGTTGATTGGCTGAGCTTGTGTCGAATTAGGAGATAAGATGAAGACAATGTAACCGATTTTAGTGTAATACGGATGTTTAAATATAAATTAAGGGGAACTACAGTAAACATTAAATAGTAGTAATGATGCCTTAAAATTCGCATAAGTTAATATTTCAAATGGTACTTACCATTGTTTTGCAACTGAATTGAAGTTCTGTGTTTCTCTGGCCAGCAGTCTTCCATCCATCCAAGGTGTGCACAGATCAGCTTCCTCTTTCTTCAGCTGCTGAAGGACCCAAATACCCCATGCAGAAGTAACTCTAAGTAAATCTATTCAGTTCAGGTGATGAAGACATGAGTCTAAATATTTGTAACTTTCACTGTTTAACCCATGGCCACTTTTTTTTTTTAAATATTTGCCCATGGTGAACCTTGGTCCATCTACTGCACTGGTTTGGTATTGGAGAAAACATCTAAAAAAAATAAATGGCATGTCCTAATCAATATTGTTAAGTGATGTGATTAGTGGATTAGGACCAGAACTTTCTAAAACACCAATAATGTGTCTGAGGGGACTTCCTTGTCATGTTTCCTTTTACACATCTTACAACCAATGTTTTATATATCCTGGGGATGATGGGGACTTTAAAAAGGCCATGAAGATTGCAAACCCACTGGGTAACCAAACCCTCCCAATTTAAGTTTTACATGATTCAGTTGGAATCTCCATATAATTTCTTATCTAATTTGAAATAGAAAAAAAGTATTAATAAAATCCCAAAATGATATCTTGTTCTTCAGCTGTAGAAAGAAAACTTTTCAATAGAAAGTATAAATATCACTATGCCAGTTCCCAAAAGTAATAACTAATCTTTAAAAGCCGGAGCCTATCAAATGAAATTTATTGGAATTTTTAATGGTTGGGTCAAGACTTTCGGACGTTAGACAAAATCTATTTATTTCTTTAAAAGCTGATAGCATTGAATAAAGACCTTATCCAGACAAATGTATCTACATCTGTAGACCCTAGAGATAAAATAAGTTTTTACATTTGAAACAATCCTATGAATATTTCATTATTATGGGGATTTCAGATGTAAAGAAGGCTGAAAAGTAAATATGATCCCTCAATGAATATTTCATTTTAATCTGTACTACATTGTTCAAAACAAAAGTAAGTTACTCTGTTTATCCTTTCCTGTAAGTGAATTAATATTGGATTTTCTTAGTGTAACTTTACACTGCTCACCTTACATATATATTGCAAAATCTGTAACAAATACTATATAAAAACTGTTAAAGAAGAACTATAGTGCATATAAAGTAAAAAACAAATTGTCATTTTTGGAAATTCCTACCTCACATTGTTTCTGTGAGGAGCGCCAGCACAAAGAAAACTGCTTCTGCCAGGCTTTGTCAGTGCTTCAGCAGTATTTTTAATACAGGAAACCTGGCAAGTGAAACAGTACGTGCTGAGAGCTGGCGCTCTCAGCACGTACAATCCCCAGATAACTTTTCATTTTTAAATAAAATACTTTTTGCAGTTCAGTGGTCCTTAAAAAGTCTTCTGAGTATAACCCTGACTTTCTCCTGCAATAAATGTTAGCCCTTTTTGTGTGAGTATCAACCAAATTGAAAAACAAACTTACGGGCCGATGCAATATCGGCCATTTTTGGCCTGAATTAGTGCTAAACCCACGTTACACAATGTAATATCAGGTTAGTGTAGGAAATAGCACAAATAGTACAGTTTTGTGCTACAATGTAAACTTAAACTTAACACCTATTGATCAGAGGCATACGGGGCTGATGTATTAAAAAAAAGTTACGTCTTACCTGACCGGGAAGACTTGCAAAGGACATTAAAGCATTGCTAGATTGCAGACAGGTTTCATCTAATGCATCTAAATTTTGTTATAAATAAAAAGGAAATATCCTCTAACTGATATGATTCCTGCCATCGCTGCTATTATTAATAAGGCAACTGAGATTTTATGCATTAGTAAAGTTGTTTATTGAGCCCTGGGTCTTATAGTGAGAATCTCTAATTGTCCAATCAAGATATATCTGAAATCCAATTAAGTTTATGATTTATTTTCTGGTAATCTACAAAGTGATACATGGTTCAACAATAATACTGATTCCCTTTTAATGTGGCGTTGATTTGGATGCAATGAACCAGAACCAGTCAATAAATATATCCAGCTAGTAATTAAGACTTCAGTAATCAAGCACTTTTAGCAAATTGATAAACTCATCACCAATCAAAGCCTGAATTTTTCAGAAAATATTATTGCTCAGTCAATCAGAAGATAAAATGTAAAAATGGTTTATTCAAGTTCAATATGAATGAATATTCTAAACTCGGTTGAAAAGTTCTAGTTGCTTCTAATTAAAATGTCCTTTACGGTTTTGTCTCATTCATTATTTCCTATCACTTAAAAAACAGCCGAATCAACACCTTTTTGATTGCCTGTCACATTTGCATATGTGTCCTATTGATCAGCAATGGTTAAATCCCAAAGTGGTCCTTCAAAGACGTGGATTCAGCAGGCCCTCCAAGGACCCTAATTCTGCTTAGTTCATTCACTCAGCTCTGATTGTTCTAGTAAATAGAAATAAAGGGAAGGGAGTTAAGGAAGCTATTTATGGGGGGAAGGGTGATTATGGGGAAGAAAATGGAGGAGAATCAATGTTAAAAAAATACAGCAATTGTACACTGAAAAAATAACTTTACGTCATTTTAATCTATAAATGAATACTTGTAGCACTTACTCTGGTGAGTTTGTGTTGCTGCATGACTTCAATCCAGTACTTGTTTTGATTAAGCTCAGTCCCCCAACCCCCTGTCAGACTATCTGACTCTCTGTGAAGGCAAGCATGCTCAGTAATCTCTATGAGGCAACATTGGGAGAAGTAATTTCCCACCATGCAGTTCACATACCAACTGTCAACATTCCAGCTACAGCAAAACTATACATAACAGAAGAGTTTATGATAATAAGGCACTTGATTGACAGCTGAAATGTTAGATGGTTCAGACTGGATATATAAAGAAATAGGGGACAGATCAACAAAAAAATAGCACAGTGATAGTTGGGAAGAATTATACAGTGTTATTCAATAAAAGTTCTTAACACAGAGTTATTTATGGTGTAGGTGGCACAGGGATTATTAAATCCTAAATGCATCACCTTACATTTATCTACATTGAATCTCATCTGCCATTCTGCTGCCCATTTTGATAATCTATTTAGATCACCAATATCATTCAAATGATTGAAGATCCACCAAGCCACATGTTCCTTTTAACCCTTGAATCTTTGACTTTTCATAACAGAACACAAGTCAATACGTCGTAGAAAGATCCCTTCACCTTTGCTCCATTAGTCACCCAGATCCAGAATGTTCTTGTTCATTACATGAAAGTATGTTGATTTGTTGGATAATAGCGAGTTTTATGAAACCGCATAATATATCGCTGAAACGCTCCAGAGAAAATGAGATGCTCATTTTTCAAATTGATCACAGTAAACAGAGGAATGATTGCCATTAATAAAACATGTTTGCAGTGACATATTGTATTTGCAATTTGAACTACATTTTATAGCAAAGGGAAAAGGCATAAACCAGACTTCGGAACCGACGATGTTTCTCAAAGGGAGAAGAAGAAACACAGAGAACAAAGCAAAAAAGAAAAATGATTAAATCAAATGTATTCAATGAGGAACGCTCAATTTTACACACACCCACTTACTGTAGAATGAACAACCATTTACTTTAAACATGTCACCCACCTTCCTACCCATCATGCTATTTTAGAGATTGTTTTAATAATTGTACTGTTCCTCATTCCTTGATTGAAAATAAACTGCAAAAATTATACATTGTTTTTGCACGAAAACCCCCAAAAATTGTAAGCAGATATTGTTTTAATAATTGTACACAGTTAAATCTCTGTTCTGTGTCAAAGAGGCAGGATCTGCTGTATAATAAACTGTGTCCGATAGAGGTGGGTCTCTGTGCTGTAATATGATTGAAGGTCAGATTCTAGGGAGCAAAGATGAAGTTTGCTCGTTTTGATCTGCTGTGCACTAGAGAGCAAACAAAGTGAACTGAGTAAATTTAAACTTCCACCAAAACAAAGAGGTGGATTATGGGATCTGACCCCTAGTACCCAAAGGTTAATTTCATAAATCATCCGACAAACACAGCAAAGTAAGAGGTGGGAAGATATAGCTTGTATCTTGTTCAATGTGCTCTGTCTATTAGGACAATATTGTCTGGAGACGTTAGCACCTTCTAGGTGTAAATGTAAAATACTAGCTACGAAGAATACCTGATTTGTACATTAAATTTGTTTGGTTTTGTTTTTATTCTCATTTACATGTGTACTTCCCTTAAAGCAAGTTTCCACCTTAATAAAAACATCAATCCTAATGTCTACTCTAAGGCCTGGTGTCCACCATATCACACTGACTGATAGATTACCCATAAAACGATCGCTAGTCTTGACTGGTCATTAGGGATGGCCCAGTTCGTGGATCCGTACCCGGATCCGCAGCGGATTTACCTTGTTCACGAACGGCGGATATTGCGGATTTTCTGCCTTCCGAACTTTTCAGAACCGCGTTTTCGAAAATTTTCGAAATTACAAGGATTTCTCGTATTTTCGAAAATACAGGAAAATACGAGAAATCCTCGTAAATTCAAAATTTCGTGGATTTTTCACATTTTTGGACGGAGCAAGCCACATTTTTGGGTTCGTATTTTCGAAGAATCCTCTTATTTTCGAAGAACGGATTTTGCCGAACTTTCATTTTAATAGGTTTTAATGGGTCCGCTCGCGGATCCTTGAGCGGACCGGATTTTGCGAAGTTCGGATATCTCTACTGGTCATGAAGAAAACCAGCATCGGTGATGTTACCGAAGGCTACATTCAAGAGTTATGGCCAATTCGAGGGTTACCAAAGGCTACATTTGAAGTGGACCGAACCGGGTCCGAGGATTATCTGTTCCCTTCCTGATTGGTTAACAATTATATGACAGTCTAGACTGGGAAGAAACTAGAACCACACTGACACAATCCGTTCCGTATGCAAGAATGCTTCTTTTGCTTTATTGTTAGGCACAAAGGGTTATATAGGTTAAGTCAGGGGTGTTGATTTTGTTGATTTTTTGCAGTTTATAGCCAATAAGCTTGATAAAGTTCATGATATGTCCTTATTTGGTCTTCTCCAAGAAACAGGTGCAGAGCGTCATAGGCCCCCATCTGTTCCTCTCGAGAGGTTTATCTTGCGGTTTCATCTGGCATGAGCTGAACAGGTGTTATATCTGTTTTGCAGAAGCTGAGTAGGAAAATATTTCAAATCGCTGAAGTAATCAAAACAAGCCAAATATGACAGTAAAAATTACATTTTACATATAGTTGACACAAGGTGTGCAAATGCAGATATATTTGATATATTTGAACAGATTGCCTCCTTCACACATTCAAGAGTATTGGCCAATTCGAGGGTTACCGAAGGATACATTCAAGGGTTATGGTCAATTCGAGGGTTACCGAAGGCTACATTCAAGAGTTATGGCCAATTCGAGGGTTACCGAAGGCTACATTCAAGGGTTATGGCCAATTCGAGGGTTACCGAATGCTACATTCAAGGGTTATGGCCAATTCAAGGGGTTACCGAATGCTACATTCAAGGGTTATGGCCAATTTGAGGGTTACCGAAAGCTACATTCGAGGGTTATAGAAAAATCAAACATTTTATTAGAAAGTTACTGAATTCAAATGCTTCATTTAAGGGTTGTTTATTTGAGAATTCAATTATTATCTAATTTTCCACTAGTTATCGAAAATAAGTCCGCAAAAAAGAGTTCGCATAGTTTGAGTTTGTCCGAACTCATTAAGTTTGGCCCAAACTCGGGTTCGAGTCCATCACTAACACGCGCTAATGTAATTTACTCGAAGGGATTGCGGCTCCTGGTAAATGAGGTCCTTAGAGTCCTGCCAACTGAAGATGGAAAATTTAAATGTTTATAATTATAATCCCCCACCCCCAAGGTAATTAAAAAACCACTTAGCTTTCTGAGTGATGAATCCCCCAAGGTTAAGTAAAAATGAATAAAAATAATTTAGATTTCAACGTCCCTGTTTAAATCAATTCATCCGTAACGCACTTGTAAGAGGCGATTTCATTTTGTGTATTCACACGCTAATAATTATCGTACAACAAGCGTGTTACTTGGAACGAATGTTAATAAGTGTGAGCTTTTGAAAGCAAGATGTATCGAGGTCGCACACTAATGATCGCACTGACCCCTGTCTTGAAATGAAATTGAGAAATATTGGGGGAAATTGCAACAATTGCTAAATACTGATGGGTGGAAGATTAATTGCATCAAGCGTGGGGAGTCAAAGGGGCTTATTTACTACTGGAGAGAAACGTTACGTTAAAAATTGAAGCAAAGAGAAAATCTATTGATGGGAAGGAGCTTTTCCGAATAATATTTCTTAAAGGACCAAATAAACATGGCTTGTAATTTAACAGTAGAGGAATGTTGTGTCTACTGTACATGGGCATTTTATCTTCTCTAGTGGTAACCTGAATTGTTTTATAAAACAGGGGTAATGAGACTGCAATCTGTCTACTATTATCTAATCTTAAAGGAGAATCAAAGAATGAAAAATAAATTCCACTTGGGGAACAGTTATATTTTTAAAGACGTGATAGGTGGTCCTTACTGTGTTTCCACTTCTTAATTTGTCACCAGCCCAGTGTATCTCAAAGGAGCTTACATCAGCAGCAGCAAAGGACCATGGGAAACCAATAATAAGAGCATAAATGACTGGAATGGTTTTAAGGAATTTGTAATAATAATAAGAAGAAGAATAATAATATGATCCAATCTAAACTTTCTTATATTTCAGCTGTCAATCAAGTTCCTTGCTCTCAATAACTATTCTTCTGTGAGTAGTTTTACTGTAGCTGGAATGGTGACAGAGATTTGACAGTTGGAATGCTGTATGCTGTGTGCAGGGTTGACAGTTAATTTGTGGGGAAAAAGTCAGGTCAGATGGAAGTGGGAGTGGTTAAAAGAGGGAGGGGGGATACTGCTCCTAAACAAAATGTGTGCTGGATTGAAGGCATGCAGCAACACACACAATCAGAGTAAATACTACTTACATGTATTCAATTATAGATTAAGATGAGGCAAAGTCATTTTTTCAGTATAGATATAGAAAAAAGGTCGCACGCCCTTAAAAATGAATCAACTTTATTTTGGCAAATCCGCCATCAGTGAGTATGTCAGTCGCGCCTGAGGCGTTTCGGGAGAACATGCCCCCTTAATCATAGACACGTGACATTGGGAGTAGACTCCCTTATATTTTACATAGTCTTAAAGGAGTATACACACTTAAAAATCTTTTAAAGGTGAAGGTAAGTATAATATATAAATTTATGCTTTTGTTTCTTTATGACAAATGTTCACAAATATCTTCCTCATAAGGTTGTTTAGCAAAGCTGGTCACGATAGTCTTACAGGAGAGATGCATTCCCATGTTACAGATGGTACAGACAGCTTGTTGATTGGCTGAGCTTGTGTCGAATAAGGAGATAAGATGAAGACAATGTAACCGATTTCAGGTAGTGTAATATGGATGTTTAAATATAAATTAAGGGGAACTACAGTAAACATTAAATAGTAGTAATGATGCCTTAAAATTCGCATAAGTTAATATTTCAAATGGTACTTACCATTGTTTTGCAACTGAATTGAAGTTCTGTGTTTCTCTGGTCAGCAGTCTTCCATCCATCCAAGATGTGCACAGATCAGCTTCCTCTTTCTTCAGCTGCTAAAGGACCCAAATACCCCATGCAGAAGTAACTCTAAGTAAATCTATTCAGTTCAGGTGATGAAGACATGAGTCTTAATATTTGTAACTTTCACTGTTTAACCCATGGCCACTTTTTTTTTTAAATATTTGCCCATGGTGAACCTTGGTCCATCTACTGCACTGGTTTGGTATTGGAGAAAACATCTAAAAATAAATAAATGGCATGTCCTAATCAATATTGTTAAGTGATGTGATTAGTGGATTAGGACCAGAACTTTCTAAAACACCAATAATGTGTCTGAGGGGACTTCCTTGTCATGTTTCCTTTTACACATCTTACAACCAATGTTTTATATATCCTGGGGATGATGGGGACTTTAAAAAGGCCATGAAGATTGCAAACCCACTGGGTAACCAAACCCTTCCAATTTAAGTTTTACATGATTCAGTTGGAATCTCCTATAATTTCTTATCTAATTTGAAATAGAAAAAAAGTATTAATAAAATCCCAAAATGATATCTTGTTCTTCAGCTGTAGAAAGAAAACTTTTCAATAGAAAGTATAAATATCACTATGCCAGTTCCCAAAAGTAATAACTAATCTTTAAAAGCCGGAGCCTATCAAATGAAATTTATTGGAATTTTTAATGGTTGGGTCAAGACTTTCGGACGTTAGACAAAATCTATTTATTTCTTTAAAAGCTGATAGCATTGAATAAAGACCTTATCCAGACAAATGTATCTACATCTGTAGACCCTAGAGATAAAATAAGTTTTTACATTTGAAACAATCCTATGAATATTTCATTATTATGGGGATTTCAGATGTAAAGAAGGCTGAAAAGTAAATATGATCCCTCAATGAATATTTCATTTTAATCTGTACTACATTGTTCAAAACAAAAGTAAGTTACTCTGTTTATCCTTTCCTGTAAGTGAATTAATATTGGATTTTCTTAGTGTAACTTTACACTGCTCACCTTACATATATATTGCAAAATCTGTAACAAATACTATATAAAAACTGTTAAAGAAGAACTATAGTGCATATAAAGTAAAAAAACAAATTGTCATTTTTGGTAATTCCTACCTCACATTGTTTCTGTGAGGAGCGCCAGCACAAAGAAAACTGCTTCTGCCAGGCTTTGTCAGTGCTTCAGCAGTATTTTTAATACAGGAAACCTGGCAAGTGAAACAGTACGTGCTGAGAGCTGGCGCTCTCAGCACGTACAATCCCCAGATAACTTTTCATTTTTAAATAAAATACTTTTTGCAGTTCAGTGGTCCTTAAAAAGTCTTCTGAGTATAACCCTGACTTTCTCCTGCAATAAATGTTAGCCCTTTTTGTGTGAGTATCAACCAAATTGAAAAACAAACTTACGGGCCGATGCAATATCGGCCATTTTTGGCCTGAATTAGTGCTAAACCCACGTTACACAATGTAATATCAGGTTAGTGTAGGAAATAGCACAAATAGTACAGTTTTGTGCTACAATGTAAACTTAAACTTAACACCTATTGATCAGAGGCATACGGGGCTGATGTATTAAAAAAAAGTTACGTCTTACCTGACCGGGAAGACTTGCAAAGGACATTAAAGCATTGCTAGATTGCAGACAGGTTTCATCTAATGCATCTAAATTTTGTTATAAATAAAAAGGAAATATCCTCTAACTGATATGATTCCTGCCATCGCTGCTATTATTAATAAGGCAACTGAGATTTTATGCATTAGTAAAGTTGTTTATTGAGCCCTGGGTCTTATAGTGAGAATCTCTAATTGTCCAATCAAGATATATCTGAAATCCAATTAAGTTTATGATTTATTTTCTGGTAATCTACAAAGTGATACATGGTTCAACAATAATACTGATTCCCTTTTAATGTGGCGTTGATTTGGATGCAATGAACCAGAACCAGTCAATAAATATATCCAGCTAGTAATTAAGACTTCAGTAATCAAGCACTTTTAGCAAATTGATAAACTCATCACCAATCAAAGCCTGAATTTTTCAGAAAATATTATTGCTCAGTCAATCAGAAGATAAAATGTAAAAATGGTTTATTCAAGTTCAATATGAACGAATATTCTAAACTCGGTTGAAAAGTTCTAGTTGCTTCTAATTAAAATGTCCTTTACGGTTTTGTCTCATTCATTATTTCCTATCACTTAAAAAACAGCCGAATCAACACCTTTTTGATTGCCTGTCACATTTGCATATGTGTCCTATTGATCAGCAATGGTTAAATCCCAAAGTGGTCCTTCAAAGACGTGGATTCAGCAGGCCCTCCAAGGACCCTAATTCTGCTTAGTTCATTCACTCAGCTCTGATTGTTCTAGTAAATAGAAATAAAGGGAAGGGAGTTAAGGAAGCTATTTATGGGGGGAAGGGTGATTATGGGGAAGAAAATGGAGGAGAATCAATGTTAAAAAAATACAGCAATTGTACACTGAAAAAATAACTTTACGTCATTTTAATCTATAAATGAATACTTGTAGCACTTACTCTGGTGAGTTTGTGTTGCTGCATGACTTCAATCCAGTACTTGTTTTGATTAAGCTCAGTCCCCCAACCCCCTGTCAGACTATCTGACTCTCTGTGAAGGCAAGCATGCTCAGTAATCTCTATGAGGCAACATTGGGAGAAGTAATTTCCCACCATGCAGTTCACATACCAACTGTCAACATTCCAGCTACAGCAAAACTATACATAACAGAAGAGTTTATGATAATAAGGCACTTGATTGACAGCTGAAATGTTAGATGGTTCAGACTGGATATATAAAGAAATAGGGGACAGATCAACAAAAAAATAGCACAGTGATAGTTGGGAAGAATTATACAGTGTTATTCAATAAAAGTTCTTAACACAGAGTTATTTATGGTGTAGGTGGCACAGGGATTATTAAATCCTAAATGCATCACCTTACATTTATCTACATTGAATCTCATCTGCCATTCTGCTGCCCATTTTGATAATCTATTTAGATCACCAATATCATTCAAATGATTGAAGATCCACCAAGCCACATGTTCCTTTTAACCCTTGAATCTTTGACTTTTCATAACAGAACACAAGTCAATACGTCGTAGAAAGATCCCTTCACCTTTGCTCCATTAGTCACCCAGATCCAGAATGTTCTTGTTCATTACATGAAAGTATGTTGATTTGTTGGATAATAGCGAGTTTTATGAAACCGCATAATATATCGCTGAAACGCTCCAGAGAAAATGAGATGCTCATTTTTCAAATTGATCACAGTAAACAGAGGAATGATTGCCATTAATAAAACATGTTTGCAGTGACATATTGTATTTGCAATTTGAACTACATTTTATAGCAAAGGGAAAAGGCATAAACCAGACTTCGGAACCGACGATGTTTCTCAAAGGGAGAAGAAGAAACACAGAGAACAAAGCAAAAAAGAAAAATGATTAAATCAAATGTATTCAATGAGGAACGCTCAATTTTACACACACCCACTTACTGTAGAATGAACAACCATTTACTTTAAACATGTCACCCACCTTCCTACCCATCATGCTATTTTAGAGATTGTTTTAATAATTGTACTGTTCCTCATTCCTTGATTGAAAATAAACTGCAAAAATTATACATTGTTTTTGCACGAAAACCCCCAAAAATTGTAAGCAGATATTGTTTTAATAATTGTACACAGTTAAATCTCTGTTCTGTGTCAAAGAGGCAGGATCTGCTGTATAATAAACTGTGTCCGATAGAGGTGGGTCTCTGTGCTGTAATATGATTGAAGGTCAGATTCTAGGGAGCAAAGATGAAGTTTGCTCGTTTTGATCTGCTGTGCACTAGAGAGCATACAAAGTGAACTGAGTAAATTTAAACTTCCACCAAAACAAAGAGGTGGATTATGGGATCTGACCCCTAGTACCCAAAGGTTAATTTCATAAATCATCCGACAAACACAGCAAAGTAAGAGGTGGGAAGATATAGCTTGTATCTTGTTCAATGTGCTCTGTCTATTAGGACAATATTGTCTGGAGACGTTAGCACCTTCTAGGTGTAAATGTAAAATACTAGCTACGAAGAATACCTGATTTGTACATTAAATTTGTTTGGTTTTGTTTTTATTCTCATTTACATGTGTACTTCCCTTAAAGCAAGTTTCCACCTTAATAAAAACATCAATCCTAATGTCTACTCTAAGGCCTGGTGTCCATCATATCACACTGACTGATAGATTACCCATAAAACGATCGCTAGTCTTGACTGGTCATTAGGGATGGCCCAGTTCGTGGATCCGTACCCGGATCCGCAGCGGATTTACCTTGTTCACGAACGGCGGATATTGCGGATTTTCTGCCTTCCGAACTTTTCAGAACCGCGTTTTCGAAAATTTTCGAAATTACAAGGATTTCTCGTATTTTCGAAAATACAGGAAAATACGAGAAATCCTCGTAAATTCAAAATTTCGTGGATTTTTCACATTTTTGGACGGAGCAAGCCACATTTTTGGGTTCGTATTTTCGAAGAATCCTCTTATTTTCGAAGAACGGATTTTGCCGAACTTTCATTTTAATAGGTTTTAATGGGTCCGCTCGCGGATCCTTGAGCGGACCGGATTTTGCAAAGTTCGGATATCTCTACTGGTCATGAAGAAAACCAGCATCGGTGATATCTTCGATGTGAACAATCGTGTTTTTCAGACCATGGCACACTTTGAATTTTCTCCATTGGCACATCTGTTTATTAATCTTGTAATTATCCATATTCAATGCACTTTACTGTGTATATTGTAACCAAATTAGATATAATTAATGTAGTGTAAAGTTTCACTACATTTACTGCATTAAAATGTTGTCATTAAATATATTTATAACCAGAGTAAAACATAACAACAATGTTTAAATAAAAGGTACAAATATCTTCACTGCCAACATTTTGGGGCACACCTGTGGTTCTCTAAAGGCACCCAGTGTACCCCACACCCTATAAGAAAATCTGGTCTATAGCACCCAATGTATACCCCACACCCATCAAAAACTCCAGTCAATAGTACCAAGTGTAACATACACACCCTATCAGGAACCCTGGTCTATAACACCCAGTGTACCCCACACACCCTATCAGATACCCTGGTCTATGGTACCCAGTGTACCCCACACACCCTATCAGAAACCCTGGTCTATAGCACCCAGTGTACCCCACACACCCTATCAGAAACCGTGGTCTATAGCACCCAGTGTACCCCACACACCCTATCAGAAACCCTGGTCTATAGCACCCAGTGTACCCCACACTCCCTATCAGAAACCCTGGTCTATAACACCCAGTGTCCCCCACACCCTATCAGGAACCCTGACCTCTAACACCCAGTGTATCCCACACCCTATCAGGAACCCTGGCCTCTAACACCCAGTGTACCCCACACACCCTATCAGAAACCCTGGTCTATACCACCCAGTGTACCCTGCACACCCTATCAGAAACCCTGGTCTATACCACCCAGTGTACCCCACACACCCTATCAGATACCCTGGTCTATAGCACCTAGTGTACCCCACACACCCTATCAGAAACCTTAGTCTATAGCACTCAGTGTACCCCCCACACCCTATCAGAAACCCTGGTCTATAGCACCCAGTGTACCCTACACACCCTATCAGTAACTCTGGTCTTTAACACCCAGTGTACCCTACACACCCTATTAGATACCCTGGTGTATAACACCCAGTGTACCCCACACACCCTATCAAAAACCCTCATCTATAACACCCAGTGTACCCCCCACACCCTATCAGAAACCCTGGTCTATAGCACCCAGTGTACCCTACACACCCTGTCAGAAACCCTGGTCTATAACACCCAGTGTACCCTACACACTCTCTCAGAAACCCTGGTCTATAGCACCCAGTGTACCCCACACACCCCATCAGAAACCCCCTGGTCTATAACACCCAGTGTACCCCACACACCCTATCAGATATCCTTGTCTATAGCACCCAGTGTACCCCACACACCCTATCAGAAACCCTCGTCTATAGCACCCAGTGTACCCCACACACCCTATCAGATACCCTGGTCTATAGCACCCAGTGTACCCAGCACACCCTGTCAGAAACCCTGGTCTATAGCACCCAGTGTACCCCACACACCCTGTCAGAAACCCTGGTCTATAGCACCCAGTGTTACCCAGGCACACCCTGTCAGATACCCTGGTCTATAGCACCCAGTGTACCCACACACACCCTGTCAAAACCCTGGTCTATATCACCCCAGGTACCCACACACCCTATCAGAACCTGGTCTATAACACCCAGTGTACCCTCACACTCTCATCAGAAACCCTGGTCTATAGCACCCAGTGTACCCCACCACCCTATCAGTAACCTGGTCTATAGCACCCAGTGTACCCACACACCCTATCGATACCTGGTCATAAACCCAGGTACCCCACACCCCTATCAGAAACCCTGGTCTATAGCACCCAGTGTACCCCAGCACACCCTGTCAGAAACCCTGGTCTATAGCACCCAGTGACCCCACACACCCTTCAGAAACCCTGGTCTATAGCACCAGTGTACCCACACCACCCGTCAGAAACCCTGGTCTATAGCACCCAGTGTACCCACACACCCTATCAGTAACTCTGGTCTATAACACCCAGTGTACCCTACACACTCTCTCAGAAACCCTGGTCTTAGCACCCAGTGTACCCCAACACCCTATCAGATACCCTGGTCTATGGTACCCAGTGTACCCCACACACCCTATCAGAAACCCTGGTCTATAGCAACCAGTGTACCCCACACACCCTATCAGAAACCCTGGTCTATAGCACCCAGTGTACCCCCCACACCCTATCAGAAAACCCTGGCTCTATAGACACCCAGTGTACCTACACACCTATCAGTAACCCTGGTCTATAACACCCAGTGTCCCCCACACCCATCAGGAACCCTGACCTCTAACACCCAGTGTATCCCCACACCCTATAGAAACCCTGGCTCCTAACACCCAGTGACCCAACAAACCCTATCAGATACCCTGGTTATAGCACTGTGTACACCACACACCCTATCAGAAACCCTTAGTCTATAGCATCAGTGTACCCCCCACCACCCTATCAGAACCCTGGTCTATAGCACCCAGTGTACCCTACAACACCCTATCAGTAATCTGGTCTATAACACCAGGTACCCTCCCACACCCTATCAGATACCCTGGTGTATAACACCCATGTACCCCACACCCCTATAAAAACCCTCATCTATAACAACCCAGTGTACCCCCACACCCATCAGAAACCCTGGTCTATAGCACCCAGTGTACCCTACACACCTATCAGTAACCTGGTCTATAACACCCAGTGTACCACACACCCTTCAGATACCTGGTCTATACACCCAGTGTACCCCACACACCCTATCAAACCCTGGTCTATAACACCCAGTGTACCCACACACCCTATCAGATACCCTGGTCTAACACCCAGTGTACCCCACACACCCTATCAGATATCCTTGTCTATAGCACCCAGTGTACCCTACACACCCTATCAGAACCCTGGTCTATAGACCCAGTGTACCCAGCACACCCTGTCAGAAACCCTGGTCTATAGCACCCAGTGTACCCAGCACACCCCTGTCAGAAACCCTGGTCTATAGCACCCAGTGTACCCTACACACCCTATCAGTAACTCTGGTCTATAACACCCAGTGTACCCTACACACCTCTCTCGAAACCCTGGTCTATACCCAGGTACCCCACACACCCTATCAGTAACCCTGGTCTAACACCAGTGTACCCCACACACCCTATCAGATACCCTGGTATAACACCCAGTGTACCCCACACACCCTATCAGAAACCCTGGTCTATAGACCCCAGTGTACCGACACACCCCTGTCAGAAACCCTGGTCTATAGCACCCAGTGTACCCACACACCCTTCAGAAACCCTGGTCTATAGCACCCCAGTGTACCCACACAACCCTATCAGTAACTTGGTCTATAAACCCAGTGTACCCTACACACCCTCTCAGAAAACCCTGGTCTATACACCAGTGTACCCACACACCCTATCAGAACCCTCATGATGTAACACCCAGTGTACCCCCACAAACCCTATCAGAAACCCTGTCAAAGCTAAACACAAAAGGATAAGCACCCAGTGTACCCTACACACCCTATCAGAACTCTGGTCTATAACACCAGTGTACCCCACAAACCCTATCAGTAAACCAGGTCCTAATAACACCCAGTGTAAACCCCACACACCTATCAGATACCCTGGTCTCTAACACCCAGTGTACCCCACACACCCTATCAGATAACTGTCTATAGCACCCAGTGTACCCCACACACACTATCGTAAAAACCCTGGTCTATAGCACACCAGTGTTACCCCACACACCCTGTCAGAAACCCTGGTCTATACACCCAGTGTACCCACACACCCTTCAGAAACCCTGGTCTATAGCACCCGTGTACCCATACACACCCTATCAGTAACCTGGTCTAAATAACCCGTGTACCCACACACCTTCAGAAACCCTGGTCTATAGCACCAGTGTACCCCACACACCCTATCAGTAACCCTGGTCTTATAGCACCCAGTGTACCCACACACCCTCCAGATACCCTGGTCTATAACACCCAGTGTACCCCACACACCCTATCAGAAACCCTGGTCTATAGCACCCAGTGTACCACACACAACCTGTCAGAAACCCTGGTCTATAGCACCCAGTGTACCCCACACACCCTATCAGAAAACCCTGGTCTATAGCACCCAGTGTACCCACACACACACCCTATCAGTATCCTGGTCTATGCACCCCAGTGTACCCACCACACCCTATCAGTAACCCTGGTCTAAAGCACCAGTGTACCCACACACCCTGTCAGAAACCCTGGTCTATACACCCAGTGTACCGCACACCTGTAGAAACCTGGTCTATAGCACCCAGTGTACCCTACACACCTATCAGTAACCTGGTCTATAACACCAGTGTACCCTCACACCCTCAGAACCCGTCTATAGCACCCAGTGTACCCCACACACCCTATCAGAACCCTGGTCTATAGCACCCAGTGTACCCCCCACACCCTATCAGATACCCTGGTCTATAACACCCAGTGTACCCCACACACCCTATCAGAAACCCTGGTCTATAGCACCCAGTGTACCCACACAACCCACTATCAGAAACCCTGGTCTATAACACCCAGTACCCCACACACCCTATCAGAACCCTGGTTCTATACACACCAGTGTACCCACAACAACCCTATCAGATACCCTGTCTAAACCCAGGTACCACACACACATCAGAACCCTGGTCTTAGCACCCAGTGTACCCCACACACCCATGAAACCCGGTCTATAACACCCAGTGTACCCACACACCCTTCAGAACCCTGGTCTATAGCACCCAGTGTAACATAGCACACCCTGATCAGAAACCTGGTCTATACACCCAGTGTACCCACACACCCTCAGAAACCTGGTCTATAGCACCCAGTGTAACCCTACACACACCTCAGAAAACCTTGGCTATAGCACCCAGTGTACCCACACACCCTATCAGATACCTGGTCTATAACACCCAGTGTACCCCACACCACCCTATCAGAAACCCTGGTCTATAGCACCAGTGTACCACACACCCTTCAGAAACCCTGGTCTATAGCACCCAGTGTACCCACAAACCCTGTCAAAACCCTGGTCTATAGCACCCAGTGTACCCCACCACCCTATCAGTAACCTGGTCTATACACCAGTGTAACCACAACACCCTATCAGATACCCTGGTTATAACACCCAGTGTACCCCACCACCCCTATCAAAACCCTGGTCTATACACCCAGTGTACCCCACACACCCATCAGAACCCTGGTCTATAGCACCCAGTGACCACACACCATCAGTAAAACCCTGGTCTATAGCACCCAGTGTACCTACACAACCCTGTCAGATACCCTGGTCTATAAACCCCCAGTGTACCCCACAACCCTATCAGAAACCCTGGTCATAACACCAGTGTACCCCACACACCCTATCAGTACCCTGGTCTATACACCCAGTGTACCCCACACACCTATACAGATCCCTGGTCTATAGCACCCCGTGTACCCCACCACCCTGATCAGAACCCTGGTCTATAGCACCCAGTGTACCAGCACCACCTTCAGAAACCCTGGTCTATAGCACCCAGTGTACCCACACACCCTGTCAGAAACCCTGGTCTATAGCACCCAGTGTACCCTACACACCCTATCAAGTACATCTGGTCTATAACACCAGTGTACCTACCACCTACTCAGAAACCCTGGTCTATAGCACCCAGTGTACCCCACACACCCTATCAGTAACCCTGGTCTTATGCACCCATGTACCCCACACACCTATCAGATACCCTGGTCTATACACCCAGTGTACCCCACACACCCTATCGAAACCCTGGTCTATAGCACCCAGTGTACCACACACCCTGTCAGAAACCCTGGTCTATAGCACCCAGTGTACCCTAAACACCCTACATAATTGGTCTATAACACCCGTGTACCACACACCCTATCAGTAACCCTGGTCTATAACACCCAGTGTACCCACACACCCTATCAGATACCCTGGTCTATAACACCCAGTGTACCCACAACCCTATCAGATACCCTGTCTAAGCACCCAGTGTACACTACACAACCCTATCAGAACCCTGGTCTATAGCACCAGTGTACCCAGCACACCCTTCAGAAACCCTGGTCTATAGCACCCAGTGTACCACACACACCCGTCAGAAAAACCCGGTCTATAGCACCCAGTGTACCCCACACCCTATCAGTAACCTGGTCTATAACACCCAGTGTACCCACACACCCTCAGAAACCCTGGTCTATAGCACCCCAGTGTACCCCACACACCCTATCAGTACCCTGGTCTATAGCACCCAGTGTACCCCACACACCCTATCAGATACCCTGGTCTATAACACCAGTGTACCCCACACACCCTATCAGAAACCCTGGCTCTATAGCACCCAGTGTAACAACCACCCTTCAGAAATCAAAACCTGGTCTATAGCACCCAGGTGACCCACACACCCTATCGAAACCTGGTCTATAGCACCCAGTGTACCCACACACCCTATCAGAAACCCTGGTCTATCACCCAGTGTACCCACACACCCTATCAGAAACCCTGGTCATAGCACCCAGTGTACCCACACACCCTTCAGTACCCTGGTCTATAGCAACCAGTTGTACCCACACACCCCTGTCAGATACCCTGGTCTATAGCACCCAGTGTACCCCACACACCTATCAGATACCCTGGTCATAGCACCCAGTGTACCCACACACCCTTCAGAAAACCCTGGTCTATACACCCCAGTGTACCCAACACCCTTCAGAAACCTGGTCTATAGCCACCCAGTGTCCCCACACACCCTGTCAGAACCCTGGTCTATAGCACCAGTGTACCCCACCCACACCTATCGAACCTGGTCTATAGCACCCCCGTGTACCCACACACCCTATCAGATACCCTGGTCTATAGACACCCAGTGTACCCCACACACCCTATCAGAACCCTGGTCTATAGCACCCAGTGTACCCCACACACCTATCAGATACCCGGTCTATAGCACCCAGTGTACCCACACACCTTCAGAAACCCTGGTCTATACACCCAGTGTACCCCCACACCCTTCAGAAACCCTGGTCTATAAGCACCCAGTGTACCCACACACCCTTCAGATACCCTGGTCTATAGCACCCAGTGTACCCCACACAACCCTATCAGATACCCTGGTCTAACACACCAGTGTACCCACACACCCTATCAAACCCTGGTCTATAGCACCCAGTGTACCCCACACCCTATCAGAAACCCTGGTCTATAGCACCCAGTGTACCACACCACCTGTCAGAAACCCTGGGCATATCACCCAGTGTACCCCAAACACCCTATCAGATAAAACCTGGTCTATAGCACCCAGGTACCACACACACCTTCAGAAACCCTGGTCTATTATCACAGTGTACCCCACACCCACTATCAGAACCCTGGTTATAGCACCAGTGTACCACAACATCAGATACCCTGGTCTATAGCACCCAGTTACCCCACCACACCCTATCAGATACCCTGGTCTATAGCACCCAGTGTACCTCACACAACCCTATCAGATACCCTGGGCTCATAGCACCAGTGTACCCCACACACCCTATCAGATACCCTGGTCTATAGCACCCAGTGTACCCACCACACCCTGTCAGAAAACTGGTCTATAGCACCCAGTGTACCCACAACCCCGTCGAAACCCTGGTCTATGCACCCAGTGTACCACACACCCTTCAGTAACCTGGTCATAACACCCAGTGTACCCTACACACCCTATCAGAACCTCTGTATCAACACCCAGTGTACCCCCACCCCTATCAAAACCCTTCTATAACACCCAGTGTACCCCCACAACCCTATCAGAAACCCTGGTCTATAGCACCCAGTGACCACACACCCTATCAGAACCCCGGTCTATACACCCAGTGTACCCACAACACCCTCAGAACCTGGTCTATAACCCCAGTGTACCCACACACCCTATCAGTAACCCTGGTCTATACACCCAGTGTACCCCACACAACCCTTATCAGATGCCTGTCTTTAACACCCAGTGTACCCCACACCCCTATCAGATACCCTGTCTATAGCACCCAGTGTACCCTACACACCCTATCAGTAACCCTGGTCTATAGCACCCAGTGTACCCAGCACACCCTGTCAGAAACCCTGGTCTATAGCACCCAGTGTACCCAGCACACCCTGTCAGAAACCCTGGTATAGCACCCAGTGTACCCTACACACCCTTCAGTACATGGTCTAAACCCCCCGTGTACCCTACACACCCTCAGAAAACCCTGGTCTATAGCACCAGTGTACCCCACACACCCTATCAGTAACCGTTCTATAGCACCCAGTGTACCCCACACACCCTATCAGATACCCTGGTCTATAACACCCAGTGTACCCCACACACCCTATCAGAAACCTGGTCTATAGCACCCAGTGTACCCAGCACACCCTTCAGAAACCCTGGTCTATAGCACCCAGTGTACCCTAAACACCCTATCAGTAACTCTGGTCTATAACACCCAGTGTACCCCACACACCCTATCAGTAACCCTGGTCTATAACACCCAGTGTACCCCACACACCCTATCAGATACCCTGGTCTATAACACCAGTGTACCCCACAACACCTATCAGATACCTGTCTATAGAACCCAGTGTACCCACACACCCTATCAGTAAACCCTGGTCTATAGCACGCAGTGTACCCACACACCTCAGACCTGGTCTATAGCACCCAGTTTCCCAGCACACCCTGTCAGAAACCCTGGTCTATAGCACCCGTGTACCAACACCTATCAGAACTCTGTCTATAACACCCAGTGTACCCTACACACCCTTCAGAACCCTGGTCTTAGCACCCAGTGTACCCACACACCCATCAGTAACCCTGGTCTATAGCACCCAGTGTACCCACACACCCTATCAGAACCCTGTCTATAACACCCAGTGTACCCCACACACCCTATCAGAAACCCTGGTCTATAGACACCCAGTGTACACACACCCTGTCAGAAACCCTGGTCTATAGCACCCAGTGTACCCCACACACCTATCAGAAACCCTGGTCTATAGCACCCAGTGTACCCACACACCCTATCAGAAACCCGGTCTATAACCCAGTTGTACCCACACACCCTTCAGAAACCCTGGTCTATAGCACCCAGTGTACCCACACACCCTGTCGATACCCTGGTCTATAGCACCCAGTACCACCACCCTCAGATACCCTGGTCTATAGCACCAGTGTACCCACACACCCTATCAGATACCCTGGTCTATAGCACCCAGTGTACCCACACACCCTTCAGAAACCTGGTCTATACACCCAGTGTACCCACACACCCTATCAGAAACCCTGGTCTATAGCACCCAGTGTACCCACACACCCCGTCAGCTACCCTGGTCTATAGCACCCAGTGTACCCACACCCTATAGATACCTGGTCTATAGCACCCAGTGTACCCCACACACCCTATCAGATACTACCCTGGTCTATAGCACCAGTGTCCCCACACACCCTCAGAACCCTGGTCTATACACCCAGTGTACCCCACACACCCTATCAGATACCCTGGTCTATAGCACCCAGTGTACCCACCACACCCTTCAGAAACCCTGGTCTATAACCCAGTGTACCCACACACCTGTCAGAACCTGGTTATAGCACCCAGTGTACCCACACACCCTGTTCAGATACCCTGGTCTATAGCACCCAGTGTACCCACACACCCTATCAGATACCCTGGTCTATAGCACCCAGTGTACCCACACACCCTTTCAATACCCTGGTCTATACACCCAGTGTACCCACACACCCTATCAGAAACCTGGTCTATAGCACCCAGTGTACCACACACACCTTCAGAAAACCCTGGTCTTATACACCAGTGTACCCCACACACCCTATCAGAAACCCTGTTCTATAGCACCCAGTGTACCCCACACACCCTGTCAGAAACCCTGGTCTATGGACCAGTGTACCCCACACCCTATCAGAACCCGGTCTATACACCAGTGTACCACACAACCTCTCAGATACCCTGGTCTATAGCCACCAGTGTACCCCACACACCCTATCAGAAACCTGGTCTATAGCACCCAGTGTACCCACACACCCTATCAGATACCCTGGTCTATAGCACCAGTGTACCCCACACACCCTATCAGAACCCCTGGTCTATATGCACCCAGTGTACCCAGCACACCCTGTCAGATACCCTGGTCTATAGCACCCAGTGTACCCACACACCCCTCAAGATACCCGGTCATTAGCACCCAGTGTTACCCCACACACCTATCAGAACCCTGGTCTATAGCACCAGTGTACCCACACAACCTATCAGAAAACCCTGGTCTATAACACCCAGTGTACCCACACACCTTCAGAACCGGTCTATACACCCAGTGTACCCACACACACCTTCAGAAACCCTGGTCTATAGCACCCAGTGTACCCCACACCCTTCAGAAACCCTGGTCATGACAGTGTTACCCCACACACCCTATCAGATACCTGGTTATAGCACCCAGTGTAACAACCACCCTGTCAGAAACCTGGTCTATACACCCAGTGTACCCACACCACCCTATCAATACCCTGGTCTATAGCACCAGTGTACCCCACACACCCTATCAGATACCCGGTCTATAGCACCCAGTGTACACACACCCTATCATATACCCTGGTCTATCAACCCAGTGTACCCCCACACACCCTATGCACCTGGTCATTAGCACAGTGTACCCAGCACACCCTGTCAGAACCCTGGTCTATAGCACCCAGTGTACCCCACACACCCTATCAGATACCTGGTTATAGCACCCAGGTACCCACACACCCTATCAGATACCCTGGTCTATAGCACCAGTGTACCCCACCACACCCTATCAGATACCCGGTCTATAGCACCCAGTGGTACCCAGCACACCCTTTCAGAACCCTGGTCTATAGCACCCAGTTACCCAGCACAACACGTCAGTACCCTGTCTATAGCACCCAGTGGACCCACACACCCTACAGATACCCTGGTCTATAGCACCCAGTGTACCCACACACCCTATCAGATACCCTGGTCATAGCACCCAGTGTACCCCACACACCTATCAGAAAACCCTGGTCTATGCACCCAGTGTACCCAGCACACCTGTCAGAAACCCTGGTCTATAGCACCCAGTGTACCCCCACACCCTGTCAGAACCCGGTCTATGGTACCCAGTGTACCCCACACACCCTATACGATACCCTGGTATAGCACCCAGTGTACCCAGCACACCTTCAGATACCCTGGTCATAGCAACCAGTGTACCCACACACCCTATCAGATACCTGGTCTATAGCACCCAGTGTACCCACACACCCTATCAAGATACCCTGGTCTATAGCACCCCGTGTACCCCACACACCTATCAGATACCCTGGTCTATAGCACCCAGGTGACCCCACACCCTATCAGATACCTGGTCTATAGCACCCAGGTTACCCCACACACCCTATCAGATACCCTGTCTATAGCACCCAGTGTACCCAGCACACCCTGTCAGAACCTGGTCTATAGCACCCGTGTACCCCACACACCCTATCAGATACCCTGTCTATAGCACCCAGTGTACCCACACACCTATCAGAACCTGGTTATAGCACCCAGTGTACCCCACACACCCTATCAGATAACCCTGGTTTATAGCACCCAGTGTACCCAGCACACCCTGTCAGAACCCTGGTCTATAGCACCCAGTACCCCACACCCTATCAGATACCCTGGTCTATAGCACCCAGTGTACCCACACACCCCTATCAGATACCCTGGTCTATAGCACCCCAGTGTACCCCACACACCCTATCAGATACCCTGGTCTATAGCACCCAGTGTACCCAGCAACACCCGTCAGAACCCTGTCTATAGACCCAGTGTACCCCCAACCCTATCAGAAACCCTGGTCTATAGCACACCCAGTGTACCCACACACCCTATCAGATACCCGGTCTATAGCACCCAGTGTACCCCACACACCCTACAGACCCTGGTCTATAGCACCCAGTGTACCCACACACCTTCAGATCCCTGGTCTATAGCACCCAGTGTACCCACCACACCTATCAGAACCCTGGGCTATAGCACAGTGTACACCACACACCCTGTCAGAACCCTGGTCTATAGCACCAGGTACCCCACACACCCTATCAGATACCCTGGTCTATAGCACCCAGTGACCCCACACACCCTATCAGATACCTGGTTCTAGAACACAGTGTCCAGCAACACCTTCAGATACCCTGGTCTATAGCACCCAGTGTACCCTACACACCTATCAGATACCTGGTCTATAGCACCCAGTGTACCCACACACCCTATCAGATACCCTGGTCTATAGCACCCAGTGTACCCCACACACCTATCAGATACCCTGGTCTATAGCAACCAGTGTACCACACACCCTATCAGATACCCTGGTCTATAGCACCCAGTGTACCCCACACACCTATCAGAAAACCCTGGTCTATACACCCAGTGTACCCCACACACTGTCAGAAAACTGGTTATAGCACCCAGTGTACCCCACACACCCTATCAGAAACCCTGGTCTATAGCACCCAGTGTACCCACACACCCTGTCAGAAACCCTGGTCTAGGTAGCAGTGTACCCACACACCCTATCAATACCCTGGTCTATAGCACCAGTGTACCAGCACACCCTGTCAGATACCTGTCAATAGCACCCAGTGTACCCCACACACCCTATCAGAACCCTGGTCTATAGCACCAGTGTACCCCCCACACCCTATCAGATACCTGGTCTATAGCACCCAGTGTACCTCACACACCCTATCAGATACCCTGGTCTTATAGCACCCAGTGTACCCCACACACCCTATCAGATACCCTGGTCTATAGCACCCAGTGTACCCAGCACCACCCTTCAGATACCCTGGTCTATAGCCCCAGTGACCCCACAACACCATCAGATACCAGTCTATAGCACCCAGTGTACCCACACACCCATCAGAACCGGTCTATAGCACCCGTGTACCCACACACCCTATCAGATACCCTGGTCTATAGCACCCAGTGTACCACACACCCAGTCAGATACCCTGGTCTAAGCACCCAGTGTACCCACCACACCCTATCGAACCCTGGTCTATAGCACCAGTGTACCCACACACCCTATCAGAACCCTGGTCTATAGCACCCAGTGTACCCACACACCCTATCAGAACCCTGGTTATAGCACCAGTGTACCCAACACACGTCAGATACCCTGTCTATAGCACCCAGTGTACCCCACCCACCCTATCAGACCCTGGTTCTATAGCACCAGTTTACCCACACACCCTATCAGATACCCTGGTCTATAGCACCCAGTGTACCCCACACACCCTATCAGATACCCTGGTCTATAGCACCAGTTACCCACCACACCCTATCAGATACCTGGTCTATAGCACCCAGTGTACCCCACACACCCTATCAGATAACCCTGGTGTCTCTATAGCACCCAGTTTACACCACTCACACTCTATCAGATACCCCTGGTCTATAGCACCCAGTGTACCCACACACCCTATCAGAACACCCTGGTCTATAGCACCCAGTGTACCCCACACACCCTATCAGATACACCGGTCTATAGCACCCATGTGTGGTGACCCCACACACCCTATCAGAAACCCTGGTCTATAGCACCCAGTGTTACCCCCACCAACCCTTAAGATACCCTGGTCTATAGCACCCAGTGTACCCACACAACCCTATCAGAACCTGGTCATAGCACCCAGGGTACCCACAAACCCTATCAGATACCCTGGTCTTTAGCACCCAGTGTACCCCACACACCCTATCAGATACCTGGTCTATAGCACCCAGTGTACCCACACAACCTGTCAGAATACCCTGGTCTATAACCCAGTGTACCCCACACACCCTATCAGATACCCTGGTCTATAGCACCAGTGTACCCAAACCCTTAGATACCTGGTCTATAGCACCCAGTGTACCCCACACACCCTATCAGTAACTGGTCTATAGACCCAGTGTAAACACACACCCTATCAGATACCCTGGTCTATAGCACCCAGGGACCCAGCACACCCTGTCAGATACCCTGGTCTATAGCACCCAGTGTACCCACACACCCTATCAGATACCCTGGTCTATAGCCCAGTGTACCTCACACACCCTATCAGATACCCCGGTCTATAGACACGGTACCCCACACACCTATCAGATACCCTGGTCTATAGCACCCAGTGTTACCCAGCACACCCTGTCAGAACCTGGTTCTATAGCACCCAGTGTACCCCACACACCCTATCACGAACCCTGGTCTATAGCACCCAGTGTACCCAGCACACCCTGTCAGAACCCTGGTCTATAGCACCCAGTGTACCCCACACACCCTATCAGATACCCTGGTTATAGCACCAGTGTACACACACACCCTACAGCTACCTGGTCTAAGACCCAGTGTACCCACCCACCCTTCAGATACCCTGGTTATAGCACCCAGTGTACCCCACACACCCTATCAGATAACCCTGGTCTATAGCACCCAGTGTACCCCACACACCCTATCAGAAACCTGGTCTATAGCACCCAGTGTACCCAGCACACCCTGTCAGATACCCTGGTCTATAGCACCCAGTGTACCCCACACACCCTATCAGATACCCTGGTCTATAGCACCCAGTGTACCTCACACCCTATCAGATACCCTGGTCTATAGCACCCAGTTGTACCCCACAACACCCTATCAGATACCCTGGTCTATAGAACCCAGTGTACCCAGACACACCCGTCAGATACCCTGGTCTATAGCACCCGTGTACCCCACACACACCTATCAGATACCCTGGTCTATAGCACACCAGTGTACACCACACACCTATCAGATACCCTGGTCTATAGCACCCAGTGTACCAGCACACCCTGTCAGATACCCTGGTCTATAGCACCCAGTGTACCCCCACCACCCTATCAGATACCTGGTCTATAGACCCAGTGTACCCACACACCCTATCAGATACCCTGGTCTATAGCACCAGGTACCCCACAAACACCCTATCAGATCCCTGGTCTATAGCACCCAGTGTACCACCACACCCTATCAGATACCCTGGTCTATAGCAACCAGTGTACCCAGCACACCCTCAGATACACTGGTCTATGCACCCAGTGTACCCCAACAACCCTATCAGATAACCTGGGTCTATAGCACCCAGTGTACCCACCACACAACCCTTTCAGATACCCTGGTCTATAGCACCCAGTGTACCCCACACAACCTATAGATACCTGGTCTATGCACCAGTGTACCCCACACACCCTATCAGATACCCTGGTCTATAGATTTCTATAGATAGATGGAGTTATTAAACTTTAAGGCAGACCCCAAGTGCTCTCTGTTCTAGCAGGAAGCATCACCATTTACACTGCTGTAACTTTGGAAAGACTGCAGCTGCAAATATGATCCTGGATTCATTGTTAAGGTAGGAGTGAGATATTTTTAATAAAGGCCACTTGTATGGAGACCTCATTTTCCCTTTAAATATCCATGGCCGTATTTATAAAGGTGTGGAATCCCTATCGTAACTGTACGATTGCCCATACAATGCCACTGGGGTAGTCTACTATTGCATAGTTCTGTACATTCGTACAAGTCGGATCACACCGTACATTTACGTCCGTGGGCGGACTTTTGTAAAACCCTGGGAAGTTTCCTTTATAAATACCCTTTATCTTGGTTCGTTTTGTTTAAATTGTATTGTTTGATAATTGCCATTTTTCCTACAGGTGATGTCATGGGGAGAGATGTTTGTGATAAAACTTTATTAGACAATGAGAAAACAATTTGGTGCCTCAAGATGAGACCAGAAAACCTTGCAAAGTCAACTTCATAAGCAGGGAGCCTCTGCGCTTTAAAGTGTGACAGTAGCAAGTATCGGACTTTTCATTTCTCTCAGGAACAGATATATATTTGTTTTCCAAACTACTGCATATAGAACTATTTAAAGAATCATAGCCCCCCTACAGACGATCCTTTTACTGCCCCCTTGTAATTAGATCGCACACATTGGCCCCCTTGATAAGATGTTAAGGAATTAGTTGACATTCAAAGAGATCTGAATGGAAGAGAATGTCAACCAATCATCAGGCTCTCGGTACAGGGGGCCCTATTTATAAAATCTAAATGTAGGTTTTTTAAAAAAAAAGAATTCATTTTGGGGTTGAAAAATAAATATGTATTTTTATGTGAAGGGACGAGTAATTCTTAATTCTACAACAATATTCTATTAAGAAATGAATTGAGGAGCAAATTTTCATTTGAAAAATTGTCAAACTTGTTCACGTAACAAAATAAATGATTATCCAAGAGGTTGGGTTGTCTGATGGATTCCTCGATAGTCTCAAGGCTGAGGATCAATGAAACTTACCCTAAAGGTCAATCTACACCTGTTATATATGTTCAACTCAGTCTCATATTCATCATCAAAAAAGTAACATTCACATTGTTAGCAGAAGTTAAGTATATATATTGTACAAGCAAAGAAACTGTGGGGGGCACACATGAAGTGTGAATCACCAAGTCACAACGTTTCAGGGATCACTATATCCTCTTCATCGGGTGTCTACGTGCTATAGCTATAGGTCCTTGGTAGAGGACTCAGTGAGTGAGCATATTGCTAGCCACTGGCTAAAAGCCATGAATGAAAGTGTCTAGACCTAAAAACCAACATTGCTAAGTATATATATTGTATACTGCTCAAATGCATTTTACCTACCCTGAGTAATATGGGTGATAGGAGCAAGTGTTGATAGCTCCCAACCTTGTTTAGATCACTTATCTGGTGAAATGGACTGAGGGTATTTCTCTCTGTATTACTATTAATTAATGCAGGTACAGTACATGTTATTTTAAATGCTTTTCTGCATTATAGGGGTCCTTTAACTTGAAGAAATATATGAAGAGTTATAAAGGATAAAGATATCCCATTGCTATCTTATAGCCAATCTCTTCATACGCTCACTTAACGATATATAAGGCTCAAAACTGGCTTGTTCGGTAAGAAATTCATATCTGTTCTTCCTTTGAATGAAAAATCACGGAAACTTTATATTTTCTAAGTCTTTGTTCCTTATTTTTTTGTGGATAAATTTGATGACAATCAAATCCATTTCTTGTGACTTCTTATGTTCTGGTCTCTGTCATGTAAAAGAATTTCCAAGAGCGGCAAGTGCAGAGATTCCTGTGTAAGATGACAGCCCCTTTTGTACAGCTCGCTGATTACTGGATATTTTACGTACTCACGAAAACCTGTCAATCACAGTCAATGGAATGCCGGAGCGTACTCATGATGGTTCCTAGTTAGGCATCCAGTCAGGAGAAAGGCTTATTATTTATGTAGGTTCAGAGGATTGCTAGGAGGTAGGGAAGTAGATAGATTTAATGAGGCTTGGGAATGTAAAATTAGAATTTAGGGTATCAATGAAAGGAATCACATGTAACCTCTGGAACATCTTTTGATGGCCACCAATTACTTTATTGCATTGACTATCCTGGGCAACTTGGAACCCTTCATCTGTAGAAGACAATTCAATCATGTGCTCCCTGATTCTGGAGACAGGAGATTTATAGACATTATTATACTTTCCTTTCACCAGCAGCTCCATAAAATATGTTGAAATTCCACGGAACCAAATCAATTATTTGACATCATGGAACTTAAAAGGCAATTGTGACCCCAATATGCAGCCCCCCTGAACATTTTCTGTAAGCCTCACCCCTCTAGTATTGTAAATGTGCATTTATTTCAACCCCCAGCGAACCAGATTGGATTTGCCATTGAAGTGTTTGCTGGTGCCGCCATCTTTAATGTGAGCTCTGTCATTGGGGATGGAATTCCCCTTAGCTCCTTCCCTTAGCTCCTTCAACTGATAGACGTATGGCTGTGCTTGGCGCCGGGATGGGGAAGAGAACTCATTAGAATAATGTTAAAAACTCATCCCACCCTTTCAGTTTTCACTCTGTGTGGGCTCTATCTACAGAAACATGGTTAACAGCTCAGGCTTTCCTAATGGATTGCACTTCTGAGAACACCACGGCTCCTCTTTAATATTTGTCACCATTTCAACTGCCAGAAACAACTCACCGCCGCCTCTCACTTCTCCTTCTTTTATCTGAAATCTTTCTCAGCTTTGAATTTAGCTTTGTCTGTCTTGTTATATATTGAAATACAACCTTATGCCCCATAGAATCTTTATTTTTTATGGCAACACAATTACAGTTCTAATGATGTATATAAGTTGTCCATTATCTATATGTAACCTCTATCTGTGTGTATTCAAACTGCCTCTCTCTGATCCATCGAGCGAGATGAGATGTTTACTGTGTAACACACCAGGGGATAGAGGAACAGGAATTCATGACACTCTCAACGTAAATCCTTCAAGCACCAGCAGCTCAATAGCTTGTACCAGATATATTCCTATCATTGCAATAAATAAGCAGATTCTCTTATAATAATTGATGGAGGAAAGATCTAGCAGACAGAATATTGAACCGAACACAATGCCAAGGTGACCTTGGGCCCTGCTGAAGAAGCTTCCTTAGGACCCCATAAGATTTTGATTCTTAAAGAGGTATTTCGAATATTTAAACACTCAGTGGGCTAAACAGATGTAGATGGACCTCAACTTTACCAAAACCCAAGTCTTCAGAATAGACAGATAAACAGTAAACAGAATAGAAATTCCTCAGGCGTTAGAACGTCATAGCCAAGCTTTAAGTTTTACAGCTGAATAAATAAATACCCAAACGCATAATTGCTGATTTGGCGCTCTTGACTTGATTCAGCAAACAGGGGGCTGATTAAATTTTAACGTATTTATAGGAAAACGCGGCTTTATTTGAATTTCATATTTTTGGGAAATTTCGATGACTCTGTGGTTATTTAATCAGAGATCTGACAAAAGATGGGAAAATACAAAACAAATCTTTTTTTTATTGAATTGAAGATTTCCACCATCGCTTCTGTCTATTTTAACAAAACGATAAACGTATAAACCCTATCGCTGAGAATTCTTGTTTTTTATGTAATTACCAGCACAGCTATTGCTGAGTATTTCCATCTGATGAATATACGTGGCTGTAAATTTATATTTTCTTGGTCAATCCGTAAGAGGTTTTATTTGCATTTTAATAGTTTGATGTGTGTTGACTTTATTGTATTGCAGTATGATTTATCCTTTTGCCTTTCCTGTGCTGAAGAGCTTACACTCTAAGTTGTTGACCCAAAGACCATTGAGCTAACATTGTGGTTTACAGTGTTACCACATTATACTGACAGTTCTAAGCGACCAATAAGAAGGCTCCGTGGGCTTCAGAAGTGTTAACGAGAGATGTCCGAACTTCGCAAAATCTGGTCCGCTCGAAGATCCACGAATTTTCGAGACAGTTTGAAACCTCGAAAATACGAGAAATCCTCGTAATTTCGAACATTTTCGAAAATACGTATTCCTGAAAATACGAGGAATCCGTGGTTCTGAAGTTTGGAAGGCGGAAAATCTGGAAAATCCGAAAAAATCTGCCGTTCACGAACGGGATAAATCCGCGGCGAATCTGGGTTCGGATCCGCGAACCGGCCATCCCTGGTGTTAACATACCTTTGGGGAGAACGAGATTTGATTCTTAAAGCTTATTTAAACATTTATCCTGATTTTCATAAGACCAAAAACATTTATTTATTAGAAATGTATCATTAATTAATCCCTGAGGAATATTTTGTTCTTCATGTTAAAAACTCTTTTTCAGTTTCAGGTTTAGTGCAGAGCAAAATATTGCAAGGAGAGCCCTTAAAAAATAAAGAAATAATTTTAAGGGCTTGCAGCGTAACATCCCCACCACCAGGGGCTCTGTTGAAGACTAGAACGCACTTAGACTACAAGGAGGGTTTCTGAACCCCAATCCTAACCCACTGATAGCCATTAATACCCTTAAGGTAGCCACTCCCTAACCCAACGTTCAGTTGATTCATTGTTTGATGTGACAATAACATTCGATCATAATATCGAATGAAGTGGTGGTTTTACCGGATGATGTCCCACTGACATGTCCTGGCAGGATCATGGTTTGTAGTTGACATTACATGGATTAGAACTGGAGTTTGAGACGGATTTTATGAGACTTTTTAGATCTCTCCGATCTATGAATTTTGGGGTTTTCCAAACTTATTTTTAATAATTATCGAAAATTCAAGGATTATCAAATGATCAAATCGATAACCCTCTACTTAAGGGTTCCGTAATAGTAGAATGCGGTGTTCCAGTGCTATTGCCGAATTTAAGGGTTACCAAATGCCACATTCGAGGGTTATGGCCGAATTCGAAAGTTAGTGAACGGCAATTATCAAATGAAGCGTTGGTTTATCTTCGGATTTGACCATAACCCTCAAATTCGTCCATAACAATCGAATGCGGCGTTCAGTAACCCTCGGAAGTGGCAATCAATTTCGGTAACCCTCAAAAATTCAATGCTGAAGACTGACAATTGCCCGTCCAGATTGTTAGGAAAGTATTAGGGTCATTCAACCAATCAGATGTTAGCTTTCAAATGTTAAATAAGATTGGTTGGGGCAAAATTAGCACCATTTTTAACAAAAAGAACTTTTATTAAATAACCCTGTTATTGTTTAGACACGTTTTGGTGATAGTGACGTGTTCCCCAGACCATTTCCCAGGTCCCAGAACCATTTACAGTAAGTTACCATTGATATTTTAACTGTATTTTATCAGAACTTTTATAACAATTTTTTCCCTTTGACTTTAATGTGTCGGGTTTCGAACTATCGAACTATAGAACTTAGAAGTTTTATAGTTCTAAAATGGACCAAACTTTAGGAAGTTCAACATCTCGAGAAATCCTCGTAAATTCAAAATTTCGCGGATTTTTCCCATTTTTGGACAGAGCAAGCAACATTTTCGGGTCCGTATCCTCGTATTTTCGAAGAATCCTCATATTTTTGAATGCGGATTTTGCCGAACTTTGATTTTAATGGGTCCGACCAGATTTTGCGAAGTTCGGACATCTCTACTGGTAATGTACATGGTCAATTCTACACAATCATCATTCAAACAGTAGCAGTGACTATTTTCTATCTGTATATCTGATAAATACGTTGAATACGTTAGTACCAATCACATTATTCTACACCAACCATCCTTAGTAAATATGAATGTGTTTGTGAGTTACATCGCTTGCTTCTAGCGAATGGGACCCCATCAGCCTAGCGCCATTAACATCCCCATATAACAATACCAGCATTTATAAACAACATCAATGTTTAATATTCCCTTTAGCCTATTGGAAACAGACTGTGAAATGATGTTCTCTAAATCCCAGACCCTTCCAGGCGCTCTGTGTTCTATCAGGGTGGAGGGTTCAAGTGTGTTGGAAATTGGTCTTTAAATTTGAGAAAATAACAAAATAACATTTTCATACTGAATATTTTCCAATCACATTTCGCTCCGACGCTGTTATTTATCTCGCAGAGTCAACCGGCATTGGGAATTAGATGACGCGGAAAAAAGGACTGGGGGCTTGACATATTGTACGAAAATCTTTTATACGGAGGTCACCGGTTTCTAACAATGACTTGTTTAAAATGTGAGTTGATATTTTTTACATATAAAAGCATTGCAGATGTCACATTATAGTATCTGACTGAATACGCTGGATCGTATTAAAATGAGTCACATTTGACAGTTGTTACGTAGAAGATACTGAGATGGAAACAGGTCAGTCCTTCAGAGACAAAAAAGACACTTTGCATTGTCAAGGTTGATGCTCTGAAATTGTCACTGATGTTCTGAACTACACAGAAAATACTGTGAGTTCATGACGGGCTCACCAGTGACCACAAAAAAAGCTCGCGGGAGTGAAATGCGAAGTAGTGATGTCATAGACCCGGAAGTTCTGCGCAGAGCCAGGTGGCTACTAGGATTAGAGCCGATCACCACTAAGTCTAAGTAAAAGGGATAATCGGATAATGCAGCCATTCATTATATCCTAGGAGAGCCGCTATTGCTCTGGGTAAATGCACCTTCCGCCATTCAATATCGCGATTGCGAATGTGGGTAAATCCCGGAAAGGGATTTTAACGCCAGCTATTGTGATACTGAATCGCGAGCGTCGGATGCGCGGGTGATTTTTGTGTAACCCGCGCATCCGATGCTAATATGCAGTTAAAGTCATGCTAACCGGCAGAGAACCGGTTAGCGCAACTTTAACTCCATTTATTTGCCCAGCGAGTCTGGGTACATGAGCCGGCTAATGTAGATGTTGAATTTAGAGGCATATTTATAAAGCAGAGAAGGTGAAATTTCAAGTATAGACCAGCCCGAGTATAAACAGAGGGACCTTATTTTACCTGAAAAAAGGAGTAAAAGTGTTTGACCGAGGGTAGAAATGTGCTTGAGAAAGGACTCCTGTCCGAAACATGTAACACGCATGTTTCAGTGTTAAATAAAATTCTTGTTTCACATGGCTACAGTCCTGTGATATTGCTACTACACTTTACTACGTGTTTATGGACTAGAAATTATGACCAATACAGCCTTCTGATTCTGTATTGTTTTGAGGTTTTGTTGCCCTTTAAATGGGAAGAAGAATTCCCATACAGTAATCCCATACAGTAATAGTCAAATCCAGTATGGTTATTACTGCATGGGATTTCTGTATGGGAATTCTGCTGTCCATTTAAAGGGCAACTAAAGCCTCTAAACAACACAGAATCAGAAGGCAGTAGATACCATTCTCCTGATTTTGTATTTTGAGTTAGTTGCCCTTTAAATGTAAATCCCACACAGTAACCCCCAATTCCTTGCCACTCCCAGCATGCTTTAGTTGAGTGGTGTTACTGTACCTGGAATGGTGACAGAGTTTTGACAGTTGGAATGCTGTATGCTGTGTGCAGGCTTGACAGTTGATTTGTGGGGGAAAAGTCAGGTCAGATGGAAGTGGGAGTGGTTAAAAGAGGGAGGGGGAATACTGCTCCTAAACAAAATGTGTGCTGGATTGAAGGCATGCAGCAACACACGCAAATCAGAGTAAGTGCTACTTACATGTCTTCACTTATAGATTAAGATGAGGCAAAGTCATTTTTTCAGTATAGTGTCTCTTGTTTAAAATGGTGCTTCTGGTTCTCATCTAACCTTATTTTATAATGGAACTTTAATGAGTAGCTAGTATGGAAATATGCATAGAATGTAATCTATTTGGATTCTATTTATTTTATAAATGTCCCACATTCCTGTGTAATGTTAATAATAAACTCATTATATTGGGATCTTTATATTTGCTTTGCCTTCCTATCACTTGGAGGCCATTCTATACATAATGGTTCGACCCGTGTCAGAGGAGGCCACCCCCCCCCCCCCCCCCCCCCACACACACACACACACACACCATTGTGAGCTACTTGTTTTGCATGGGGCCTCCTTGGACTGTAGTAATTTTTGGGAGTGAACTTGAGTTTCAAGTTCATATTAGTTTTTATTATATTGTAGGTACGCTCGCTATTACCAATAATAATAAGAACACTAACACCATGATGAAGATAATTAGAGCACTTACCCACTGTTTGCTTATTAGTTTTACATAAGTGATTGTGACGTGCTCGATATTCAGCTTTCCATCGGAGAAGAACTAATCAGCCGTGTTTTTAATCCTAAATTGTTCAGGCCAAATTAAAGCCACGACGCCTAGAACAGGAATCCAGGGGAATCGATGGGGAACGTGGTGAGAAATCTGTTAAACTGATCTGGGAATCAATTTCAAACTGTCTGAAACCTGGATGATTAATAAGGAGTTTGGAACCGTAATGAATAGAATTGACTCATCTCTTCATCTGAAAAGAATCAAATCAGTCAAATGGCAAATCAATGAATAAGCAAGAATAACGTTGAGTTGATTGGAAGTTCCTTATTAGACCAAGTCTACTATTCGCTCCCTCGAATGTTCATAAAATTCCCACTGCTGTCGCAAAGCCAGTATTAAGTATTACATTGGTTAGTGTCAACTATTATTATTATCTTTTTACCTTGATTGTCTATTGCCGGCTGTGCACGTGCCGGACTTAACATTGATTTGAAGTTCGATCCAACCCCAATCTATCAAATAAATATGGACGGTACTGGAAGTGGTTTCTACCATGTGAAGGTCCAGGGAATATATCGCTCTAAGGTTGACATTACGCCTAGTAAGGGGAATTTTTAAACACTGTGAGAACAGTGGAGGTGCGTGAAATGAATATATAGGCCCCTCTAGAAATAAATCAGCAATCTTGTGGTGTAATGTTATCTTCTACTATTCTTTATTGTAAGCAGGGCCTGGTCAGCCATTAAGGAGATCAAGGAGATATTCAATAACCTTCCTCCCTGTGTGCTGGTATATCTTGACACCTTGTATGCATTGATTTAATGGGTTATTGACTTATCGTATGCATTTGTTGTATTGTTTATTATCACTTTATATACATTTATTGTATGGGGAATTGACACATTGTATACATTTATTGTATGGGGAATTGACACATTGTATACATTTATTATATGGGGTATTGACACATTGTATACATTTATTGTATGGGGTATTGACACATTGTATACATTTATTGTATGAGGTATTGACACATTGTATACATTTATTGTATGGGGAATTCACACATTGTATACATTTATTATATGGGGAATTGACACATTGTATACATTTATTGTATGGGGAATTGACACATTGTATACATTTATTGTATGGGGAATTGACACATTGTATACATTTATTATATGGAGTATTGACACATTGTATACATTTATTGTATGGGGTATTGACACATTGTATACATTTATTATATGGTGTATTGACACATTGTATACATTTATTGTATGAGGTATTGACACATTGTATACATTTATTGTATGGGGTATTGACACATTATATACATTTATTGTATGGGACATGGACACACTATATTCATTTATTATATGGGGTATTGACACATTGTATACATTTATTGTATGAGGTATTGACACATTGTATACAGTTATTGTATAGCGTATTCACACATTGTATACGTTTATTGTATGGGGAATTGACACATTGTATACATTTATTGTATGGGGTATTAACACATTATATACATTTATCATATGAGGCGCTGACACATTATATACATTTATCATATGAGGCGCTGACACATTATATACATTTATCATATGAGGCGCTGACACATTATATAAATTTATCATATGAGGCGCTGACACATTATAAACATTTATCATATGAGGCGCTGACACATATACATTTATCATATGAGGCGCTAACATATACATTTATCATATGAGGCGCTGACATATTATATACATTTATCATATGAGGCGCTGACACATTATATACATTTATCATATGAGGCGCTGACACATTATATACATTTATCATATGAGGCGCTGTCACATTATATACATTTATCATATGAGGTGCTGACACATTATATACATTTATCATATAGGTGCTGACACATTATATACATTTATCATATGAGGCGCTGACACATTATCGTCATAAGCCAAGGCTTTAAATTTGACAGCTGAATAAATAAATTACCCCAAACCCGTAATTGCTGATTGTGCGCTCTTGAGCTCATGATTCAGCAAACAGGGGGCTGATAAATTTTAACGTTTATAGGAAAACGCGGCTTTATTTGAATTCATATTTTTTTGGGAAATTTCGATGACTCTGTGGTTATTTAATCAGAGATCTGACAAAGATGGGAAAATACAAAAAAATCTTTTTTTTATTGAATTGAAGATTTCCACCATCGCTTCTGTCTATTTTAACAAAAAACGATAAACGTATAAACCCTATCGCTGAGAATTCTTGTTTTTTATGTAATTACCAGCACAGCTAGCTGAGTATTTCCATCTGATGAATATCGTGGCTGTAATTTATATTTTCTTGGTCAATCCGTAAGAGGTTTTTATTTGCATTTTAATAGTTTTGATGGTGTTGACTTTATTGTATTGCAGTATGATTTATCACTTTTGCCTTTCCTGTTGCTGAAGAGCCTTACACTCTAAGTTTGTTGACCCAAAGACCATTGAGCTAACATGTGGTTTACAGTGTTACCACATTATACGGACAGTTCTAAGCGACCAATAAGAAGGCTCCGTGGGCTTCAGAAGTGTTTAACGAGAGATGTCCGAACTTCGCAAAATCTGGTCCGCTCGAAGATCCACGAAATTTTCGAGAAAGTTTGAGAAACCTCGAAATACGAGAAATCCTCGTAATTTCGAACATTTTCGAAAATACGTATTCCTGAAAATACGAGGAATCCGTGGTTCGGAAGTTTGGAAGGCGGAAAATCTGGAAAATCCGAAAAAATCTGCCACTCACGAACGGGATAAATCCCGGCCGAATTGGGTTCGGATCCGCGAACGCCATCCCTGGTGTTAACATACCTTTGGGGAGAACGAGATTTGATTCTTAAAGCTTATTAAAACTTATTTATCCTGATTTTCATAAGACCAAAACATTTATTTTTAGAAATGTATCATTATTAATCCCTGAGGAAATATTTTGTTCTTCATGTTAAAAATCTTTTTCAGTTTCAGGTTTAGTGCAGAGCAAAATATTGCAAGGAGAGCCCTTAAAAAATAAGAGGAATAATTTTAAGGGCTTGCAGCCGTAACATCCCCACCACCAGGGGCTCTGTTGAAGACTAGAACGCACTTAGACTACAAGGAGGGTTTCTGAACCCCATCCTAACCCACCTTGATAGCCATTAATACCCTTAAGGTAGCCCACTCCCTAACCAACGTTCAGTTGATTCATTTGTTTGATGTGGACAATAACATTCGATCATAATATCGAATGCACGTGGTGGTTTTAACCGGATGATGGTCCCACTGACATGTCCTGGCAGATCATGGTTTGTGTTGACATTACATGGATTAGAACTGGAGTTTGGACGGATTTTATGAGACTTTTTAGATCTCTCCGATCATGAATTTGGGGTTTTCCAAACTTATATTTTAATAATTATCGAAAATTCAGGATTATCAAATGATCAAATCGATACCCTCTACTTAGGGTTCCGTAATAGTAGAATGCGTTGTTCAGTGATCTATTGCCGAATTCAAGGGTTACCAATGCCACATTCGAGGGTTATGGCCGAATTCGAAAGTTAGTGAAGGCAATTATCAAATGGAAGCGGTTGGTTTATCTTCTGGATTTGACCTAAGCCCTCAAATTCGTCCATAACAATCAAATGCGGCGTTCAGTAACCCTGGAGTGGCAATCAATTTCGGTAACCCTCAAAAATTCAATGCTGAAGACTGACAATTGCCGTCCAGATTGTTAGGAAAGTAATTAGGGTCATTCAACCAATCAGCCATGTTAGCTTCAAATGTTAAATAAGATTGGTTGGGGCAAAATTAGCACCATTTTAACAAAAAGAACTTTTATTAATAACCCTGTTATGTTTAGAACACGTTTTGTGATAGTGACGTGTTCCCCAGACCATTTCCCAGGTCCCAGAACCATTTACAGTAAGTTACCATTGATATTTTAACTGTATTTTATCAGACTTTTAGAACAATTTTTTCCCTTTGACTGATAATGTGTCGGGTTTTCGAACTATCGAACTATAGAACTTAGAAGTTTTATAGTTCTAAAATGGACCAAACTTTAGGAAGTTCAAACTCGAGGAATCCTCGTAAATTCAAAATTTCGCGGACTTGGGTTCCCATTTTTTGGACAGAGCAAGCAACATTTTTCGGGTCCGTATCCTCGGTATTTTCGAAGAATCCTCATATTTTTGAATGCGGATTTTGCCGAACTTTGATTTTAATGGGTCCGCCGACCAGATTTTGCGAAGTTCGGACATCTTCTACTGGTAATGTACATTGCAATTCTACACAATCATCATTCAACAGAGCAGTGACTATTTTTCTATCTGTATATCTGATAAATACGTTGAATACGTTAGTCACCAATCACCATTATTCTACACCACCATCCTTATAGTAAATATAATGTGTTTGTGAGTTACATACGCTCAGCGATGGGACATCAGCCTAGCGGCCATTAACATCCCCATATAACAATACCAGCATTATAAACAACATCAAGTTTTAATATTCCCTTTACCTATTGGAAACATACGTGAAATGATTTCTCTAATCCCAGACCCTTCCAGGCGCTCTGTGTTCTATCAGGGTGGAGGGTTCAAGGGTGTTGGAAATTGGTCTTTAAATTTGAGAAAATAACAAAATAACATTTTCATACTGAATATTTTCCAATCACATTTCGCTCCGACGCTGTTATTTATCTCGCAGAGTCAACCGGCATTGGGAATTAGAGACGCGGAAAAAAGGACTGGGGGCTTGAACATATTGTACGAAAATCTTTTATACGAGGTCACCGGTTTCTAACAATGACTTGTTTAAAATGTGAGTTGATATTTTTACATATAAAAGCATTGCAGATGTCACATTATAGTATCTGACTCGGAATACGCTGGATCGTATTAAAATGAGTCACATTTGACAGTTGTGTACGTAGAATAACTGAGATGGAAACAGGTCAGTCCTTCTCAGAGACAAAAAAGACCACTTTGCATTGTCAAGGTTGATGCTCTGAAATTGTCACTGATGTTCTGAACTACACAGAAAAATACTGTGAGTTCATGACGGGCTCACCAGTGACCCAAAAAAAAGCTGCGGGGAGTGAAATGCGAAGTAGTGATGTCATAGACCCGGAAGTTCTGTCGCAGAGCCAGGTGGCTACTAGGATTGAGCCGATCACCACTAAGTCTAAGTAAAGGGATAATCGGATAATGCAGCCATTCATATAATCCTAGGAGAGCCGCTATTGCTCTGGGTAAATGCACCTTCGCATTCAATATCCGATTGCGAATGTGGTAAATCCCGGAAAGGGATTTTAACGCCAGCTATTGTGATACTGAATCGCGAGCGTGCGGATGCGCGGGTGATTTTTCGTGTAACCCGCGCATCGATGCGTGTAATATGAGTTTTAAAGTCATGCTAACCGGCAGAGAACCGGTTGGGCACTTTAACGGCCATTTATTTGCCCAGCGATCTGGGTTTACATGCGCTGCTAATGTTAGATGTTTGAATTTAGGCATATTTTAAAGCAGAGAAGGTGAAATTTCAAGTATAGACCAGCCGAGTTATAAAAGAGGGACCTTATTTTTACCTGAAAAAAGGATAAAAGTGTTTGTACCGAGGGTAGAAATGTGCTTGAGAAGGACTCCTGTCCGAACATAAAACGCATGTTTCAGTGTTAAATAAAAATTCTTGTTTCACATGGCTACAGTCCTGTGATATTGCACTACACTTTACTACGTGTTTATGGACTAGAAATTATGACAAATACAGCCGTCTGATTCTGTATTGTTTTGAGGTTTAGTTGCCCTTTAAATGGGAAGAAGAATTCCCATACAGTAATCCCATACAGTAATAGTCAATCCAGTATGGTATATTACTGCATGGGATTTACTGTATGGGATCTGCTGTCCATTTAAAGGCAACTAAAGCCTCTAAAACAAACGAATCCAGAAGGCAATAGATACCATTCTCCCTGATTTTGTATTTTGAGTTAGTTTGCCCTTTAAATGTAATCCCCACACAGTTAACCCCCAATTCCTTGCCACTCCCAGCATGCTTTAGTTGAGTGGTGTTACTGTACTGGAATGTGACAGGTTTTGACAGTTGGAATGCTGTATGCTGTGTGCAGGCTTGACAGTTGATTTTGTGGGGAAAAAGTCAGGTCAGGGGAAGTGGGAGTGGTTAAAAGAGGGAGGGGAATACTGCCCTCCTAAACAAATGTGTGCTGGATTGAAGGCATGCAGCAACACACGCAAATCAGAGTAAGTGCTACTTACATGTCTTCACTTATAGATTAAGATGAGGAAAGTAATTTTTTTCAGTATAGTGTCCTTGTTTAAAATGGTGCTTCTGGTTCTCATCTAACCTTTTTTATAATGGAACTTAATGAGTAGCTAGTATGGAAATATGCATAGAAGTAATCTATTTGGATTCTATTTATTTTATAAATGTCCCATTCCGTGTAATGTTAATAATAAAACTCATATATTGGGATTCTTATATTTCCTTTGCCTTCTATCACTTGGAGGCCCTTCTATACATAATGGTTCGACCCGTGTCAGAGGAGGCCATTCTATACATAATGGTTGACCGTGTCAGAGGAGGCCACTTCTATACATAATGGTTCGACCGGTCAGAGAGGCATTCAACTAATGGTCGACCCTGTCAGAGGAGGCCATTCTATACATAAATGGTTCGACCCGTGTCGAGGAGGCCATTCTATACATAATGTTCGCCCAGTGTCAGAGGAGGCCTTATGTTCTAATAACAATGTGTCGGACTTTTTCATATGTGAAGGTTTTCAGTTTCTATTGAACTCCCATAAACCTTCATATCCAAACAAAGGGAAAGTCACTCATGATTCGGAGCTGTAAAACTACGATCTCATAGATGGAAACACCAAGTGAGATATTTGGTGAGTAATAATCAAAATTATTTTTATTACTGCAACATAATGAATATCTGGTGTGAATTTTGTACAGCACTTTAAAAATTGTCAGAGTAATGGCTCTCCTCCCTGTGAAGTCAATCAAGGCTGTGACAACGGGCATACAGCCAATGATTGCTGCTGTTTCCCCTGCTTTGCACATGCTCAAGCTCATAAAAGCTCATTGAGTAAGGCAGATACCTTGCCAGAAAGGAATGACTTAGTATGAAATAGCTGGTTACAAACGCATGCAATCAACTGGTAAAAATAGCAGATATTGATTAATAGGCAGATAATTGACATGTTCACCCTTTTTGTTTTAAGGGTGGATACGCCTTGTAACAAGTCTTGGTTGGTTGGGCAGGTGGGGTACGAGGGGCTGCTGGGTAGTGGGGTGTGTGTACCAATAGTGGAAGTCGCCACTGGACCTTAAAAGGACCTTTCACATCTTCTTTCACTCCAATGTCGATGTTGCCACCACACCGCCAAACCGATAACACAAATAATCAATCAGATTTTCAGAATTTTTGTGTAATATATGAATTGGTCAATATCGTGACCATATGATTGAAATCTTAAGCGTCAAAAATTGGATTAGGTCCTTCTAGCAATCCTATATAAAGAGGGTGCCAACCTGCGCGGAACTCGTGAGTCATCTGAGTGATGATGAAGATGGCGTCAGGCCAAATGTGGATGCGGCGAAGAAAGATATATGTCGGAGATCTAAGAAGATCCTTTTAGCCTTATCCTAAAGGCTCTTATGGGGGCTATGGGGGTCCTGGTTTCGAGTTACAGGACCGCCAACAAAGGTCAGTGCCACAAGGGCACTTATAAGTCAGTAGCTATGAACAGGGTCTCATGGAGTTAAGTCCTTGGGGGGCGTGAAAGCTGCAAGACTTAAGGTGACCAACAATAGGTTATTACATCTTAAACACCACCGATACTTTGATGACAGATGTACAATGTTAATTGTATGTAGATGTGACCATACATATTGTTTCATCATTCAATTTGTTTCACATGATAATGTCGGATGTCGTCCATGTGTGAGGTTACATTATATTAACATTTAATCAGGAACTTCAGAAACACTACAATCATTTTACCAATCGACTTAAACAACCGACTTTCCCAATCGAAATTACGATCGATTTTACGATCTAATTTGCATAATAAGATCGGACAAAATTAACAATTGTTCTGCCAATCAAAGGAAATGTCGGATTTGTAAATCAGCCTATTTTTGAGTTGGCGACTCTCCCTTGGAGGTTCCATCAAGCCTCAGTATAATGAGAACTTCACATAATGAAGGTTAGGAAACTGGAAACGCATTCGCACACTCAGAATCCGAAAACGCCAATTAATTTACCATGGAACCTTCACTTGTGGGAAAATGTCTGGTTTCTATGTTCTGTGTTACAATAACAAATACTGGCATATAAGTCACGGGGGAACGGCAACCCCACCCCCCCCCCCCACACCACACACACACACACACACACCATTGTAGTAGCTACTTGTTTTGCAGTGGGGCCCTCCTTGGGACTGTAGTAATTTTGGGAGTGAACTTGAGTTTCAAGTTCATATTAGTTTTTATTATATTGTAGGTACGCTCGTATTACCAATAATAAAAGAATACTAACACCATGATGAAGATAATTAGAGCACTTACCCCACTGTTGCTATTAGTTTTACATAAGTGTGTGTGACGTGCTCGAATTCAGCTTTCCATCGGAGAAGAACTAATCAGCCGTGTTTTTAATCCTAAATTGTTCAGGCCAACTTAAAGCCACGACGACTAAACAGAACAGGACACCCGGGAATCGATGGGAACGTGGTGAGAAATCTTGTTAAAGATCTGGGAATCAATTTCAACTGTCTGAAACCTGGATGACATAATAAGGAGTTTGGAACACGTAATGAATGAATTGACTCATCTCTTCATCTGAAAGAATCAAATCAGTCAAATGGCAAATCAATGAATTAAGCAAGAATAACGTTGAGTTGATTGGAAGTTTTTTTAGACCAAGTCCTACTATTCGCTCCTCGAATGTTCATTTAAAATTCCCACTGCTGTCGCAAAGCCAGTATTAAGTATTACATGGTTAGTGTCAACTATTATTATTATCTTTCCTTGATGCTACTTGCCTTGCCGGGTCTGTGCACGTCCGGATTAACATTGATTTGAAGTTCGATCCAACCCCAATCTATCAAATAAATATGGACGGTACTGAAGTGGTTTCTACCAATGTGAAGGTCCAGGGAATATATCGTCTAAGGTTGACATTACGCCTAGTAAGGGGAATTTTTAAACACTGTGAGAACATGGAGGTGCGTGAATGAATATATAGGCCCCTCTAGAAATAAATCAACGCAATCTTGTGGGTGTAATGTTATTTCTTACTATTCTTTTATTGTAAGCAGGGCCTGGGTCAGCCATTAAGGAATCAAGGAGATATTCAATACCTTCCTCCTGTGTGCTGGTATATCTTGACACCTTGTTGCATTGATTTAATGGGTTTATTGACTTATCGATGCATTTGTTGTATATGTTTATTATCACTTTATATATTTATTGTATGGGGAATTGACACTTGTATACATTTATTGTATGGGAATGACACATTGTATACATTTATTATATGGGTATTGACACATTGTATACTTTATGTAGGGATTGCACTTGTAAACTATGATTGTGTATTGACATTATTAGGTATGAGGATTGACACATTGTATACATTTATTGTTGGGGAATTCACACATTGTATACATTTATTGATATGGGGAATTGACACATTGTATACATTATTATTGTATGGGGTAATTGACACATTGTATACATGTTATTGTATGGGGATGACACATTGTATACATTTATTATATGGTGTATTGACACATGTATACATTTATTGTAATGAGGTATTGACACATTGTAACATTTATGTAGGGGTTATTGACACATTATATACATTATTATAGGGGGTATTGACACATTGATACATTTATTGTATGGGGTATTGACACATTGTATACATTTATTGTATGGGGTATTGACACATTATATACATTTATTGTATGGGACATGACCACTATATCATTTATTATATGGGGTAGAGTTGACACATTGGTATACATTTATTGTATGAGGTATTGACACATGTATACAGTTATTGTATAGCGTATTCACCAACATTGTTATACGTTTATTGTATGGGATTTGACACATTGTATACATTTATTGTATGGGGTATTAACCACATTATATACATTATCATATGAGGCGCTGACACATTATATACATTATCTATAGAGGCGCTGACACATTATATTAATTTATCATATGAGGCGCTGACACATGTAAAAATTACATATGAGGCGTGACTATAACATTTATCATGAGTGCTGACACATATACATTTATCATATGAGGCGCTACATATACATTTATCATATGGAGGCGCTGACATCATTATATACATTTATCATATGAGCGCCTGACACATTATATACATTTATCATATGAGGCTGTCACATTATATACATTTATCATATGAGGTGCTGACCAACATTATATAACATTATCATATAGGTGCTGACAATTATTACATTAGTCATATGAGGCCTGACACATTATATACATTTATCATATGAGGCGCTGACATCTTATATACATTATTATATGAGGCGCTGACACATTATATACATTTATTCAATGAGGGCGCTGACACATATATTAATTGATCATATGAGTTGCTGGAACATTATCTCCATTCATACCTCATGAAGGCGCTGACACATTATATACATTTTATCATATGAGGCGATGACACGATTATATACATTTATCATATGAGGCGCTGACACGTTTATATACATTTATCTATGAGGCGCTGACACATTATTTACCATTATCATATGAGGCGCTGACACATTATCATACATTTATCATATGAGGTGCTGACACATTATATACATTTATCATATGAGCGCTGACACATTATAGACATTTATCATATAGATGCCTGACACTTAATACATTTACATATGAGGCGCTGACACATCATATTACATTTATCATATGAGGCGCTGACACGTATATACATTTATCATAAGTGCTGACACATTATATACATTTATCATATGAGGCGCTGACACATTATGACATCATATATGAGGTGCTGACCACATTATAATACATTACATATGAGGCGCTGACACAATATACATTATCATATGAGGCGCTGACACATATCATATACATATAATATCATAGAGGCGCTGACACATTATTACATTTATCATATGAGTGCGCTGACACATTATATACATTTATATATGAGGCGCTGACACATTATATACTTTATCATATGAGGCCCGTGACACTTATATACATTTATCATATGAGGCGCTGACTACATTATATACATTTATCATATGAGGGCTGACAATCATTATATACATTTATCATATGAGGCGCTGACACATTATATACATTTATCATATGAGGAGCTGACACGTTATATACATTTATCATATGAGGCGCTGACACATTATATACATTTATCATATGAGGCGGACACTTATGATACATTATCATATGAGGCGCTGACACCAGTATATACATTTATTCATATGAGGGCCTGACACATGTATATACATTTATCATATGAGGCGCTGACACATTATATAACATTATACATATGAGGCGCTGAAACATTAATATACATTTATACATATGAGGTGCTGACATTATATACATTATACATATGAGGCGCTGACACATTTAATACATTTATCAGATGAGGCGCTGACACGTTATATACATTTATCATATGAGGCGCTGACACATTATGTATCATTGATCATATGAGGCGCTGACACATTATAACTTTATCATATTAGGCGCTGACACATTATATACATTTATCATATGAGCGCTGACACATTATATACAGTATCATATGAGGCGCTGACACATTATATACATTTATCATATGAGGCGCTGACACCATTTATACATCTCATATGAGGCGCTGACACATATATACATTTATCATATGAGGCTGACCACATTTATAACTTCTCATATGAGGCGCTGACACATTATATACATTTACATCATGAGGCGCTGACACATATATTACCATTTATCATAATGAGGCGCTGACACATTATTGTACATTACAATGATGCTGACACATTATATACATTTATCATATGAGGCGCTGAACATTATATACATTTATCATATGAAGGCGCTGCACATTAGATACATTCATCATATGGCTGACACATTATATACATTATCATATGAGGTCTGACAATTATACATTATCATATGAGGGCTGACACATTGATATTAAATTTATCATATGAGGCGCTGAACATTTTATACTTTATCTATAGAGGAGCATACACAGTTATATACATTTTCATATGAGGTTGAACATTGTATACATTTATCATATGAGGCGACTGACAAGTTTGTATACATTATCATTGAGGCGCTGACACTTATATACATTTATCATATGAGAGGCGCTGACACTATATTATACATTATCATATGCAGGAGCTGACCACATTATTACATTTTATCATATGAGGCCTGGCCCGTTAATATACATTTATCATATGAGGGCGACACTTTAAAGATTATACATTATCATATGAGGCGCTGACACATTATATACATTCATCAGATGAGGCGCTGACACATTATTACATTTATCATATGAGGCGCTGACACATTATATACATTTATCATATGAGGCGCTGACACATTAATAACATTCTATCATATGAGGCGCTGACACATTATATACATTTATCATATGAGGCGCGGACCTCATTATATACATTTATCATATGAGGAGACGCTGACACATATATATTTATCTATGAGGCGATGACACATTATATAACATTTATCATATGAGGAGCGACACCTTTATAACATTTTATCATATGAGGCGCTTGACATTATTATACATTTATATCATTGAGGCGCTGACACATTATATACATTATCATATGAGGCGCTGACACATTATAACATTTTTATCATATGAGGCGTCGACACATTATATAATTTATCATATGAGGGCTGACACATTATACCATTATCATATGAGTCGCGACCATTATATACATATCATAGAGGCGCATGACACTTATATAACATTATCATATGAGGCGCTGACACATTATATACATTGAATATCATATGAGGCGCTGACACGTTATATACATTCATCATATGAGGCGCTGACACCATATATATACATTTATCATATGAGGCGCTGACACACGTTATAATACATTTATCATATGAGGCGCTGACACATTTATCTACCATTTAACATATGAGGCGCTGACACATTTATATTACCATTTATCATATGAGGCGCTGACACATTATATACAGTTAATCATATGAGGCGCTGCACATATAAGTCACATTATCATATGAGGACTGCACACATTAATACATTTTATCATATGAGGGCTGACACATTATATACCTTCATCATATGAGGAGCTGAACATTAATATACTCATTCATATGAGGCTGCACTTAATACATTTACATATGAGGGCTGACACATTATATACATTTATCATATGAGGCGCTGACACATTTTAACATTTATCATATGAGGAGCTGACACATTAGTAATCATTAATCATATGAGGCGCTGACAATCTATATACTTTATCATATGAGGTTGCGACTACATTATATACATTTATCATATGAGGCGCTGACACGTATATACATTTATCATATGAGCGCTGACACGTTATATACATTACATTAGGCGCTGACACATATTACATTTATCATGAGGCGCTGACAATTATATACATTTATCATATGAGGCGCTTGACACTATATTACATTTATCATATGAGGCGCTGACACTTATATACATTTACCATAGAGGCACGCTGACACATATATACATTTATCATATGAGGAGCTGACACATTATAACATTTATCATATGAGGCGCTGACCACATATATACATTTTCATATGAGGTGCTTGACACATGTATATACATTTATCATATGAGGACGCTGACAATTATATACATTTATCATATGAGGCGTGAACAGTTATATACATTTATATATGCAGGGAGCTGACACATTATATACATTTATCATATGAGGCTGACACTTATATACATTTATCATATGAGGAGCTGACACATTATATACATTTATCAATGAGGCGCTGACACAATTATACATTTACATATGAGGCGCTGACATTAGTAATACATTTATCATTGAGGCGCTGACACATTATATACATTTCATCATATGAGGCGCTGACACATTATATCTACATATATCATTCATCATGAGGAGCTGACACATTATATACATTTATCATATGAGGAGCTGACACATTATAACATTCATCATATGAGGCTGACATACATTATATACATTCATCATATGAGGGCTGACACACTATATACATTTATCATGACGGGCGACACATTTATATAACATTTATCATGAGGATGTACACTTAGTTTATATCTAAGTATACATTTACCATATGAGGCACTGACACATTTTTATATAAACCTTATCATATGAGGAGCTGACACATTATATACAGTTATCATATAGGCGGGACACATTATATACCTTTATCAATGAGGGGGGGGGCGCTGACACATATTATAACCATTTATCATATGAGGACGCTGACAATTATATCCATACAATTTATCATATGAGGCGCGGACACATATAGTTAACATTTATCATAGAGGCAAACTGAAGTTATATTTTATACATTTACCATATGATGGCCACTGACACATTATATACATTTATCATTGAGGCACGACACGTTATATACATTTACCATATGAGGGCACTGAACATTATATACATTATCATATTGCAGGCGTGAACATATACATTTATCATATGAGGCAGACACACGATATTACATTTATCATATGAGCCGCTGACCACAAGATACATCTATCATATGAGGCTGCTGACACAATACATTTATCATATGAGCGCCTGGACACATTATATACATTTTATCATATGAGGCGTGACACATTATATACATTTATCATATGAGGTGCTGACACATTATATACATTATATATGAGGCGCGACCATATATATACATGTATCATATGAGAGCTGACACATTACCTATACATTCAACATATGAGGCGCTGACAACATGTGTCTCAATTCATCATATGAGCGCGCGCTGACAAGTTATATACTTTACATATGAGACATAAATTCATATGAGGCGTGACCGTTTATAACTTCAGTCCTGACACATTCGATATACATTTATCATATGAGGCGCTGACACAGTATATACATTTCATCAATGAGGGCCGGATTACATGATAACCCTACAAATATATACATTTATCATATGAGGCAGCTGACACATTATATACTTCTCATCATATGAGGCGTGACACGTGTTATCATTCTCATATGAGGCGCTGACATACGTTATATACATTTTGATATAGAGGGCTGACACATTATTTTACATTATGCATATGAGGCGCTGACACATCGTTTCCATCATTCATAGCGGACACTATGAAGATCATATGAGGCGCTGACACATTAATATACAGTTTCATTGAGGCGCTGACACTTATATACATTTATCATAGTGAGGCGCGACACGTTATATATACATTTATCATATGAGGCGCTGACACATTATAGGTACATTTATCATATGAGAGCGCCGTGACAGTTTATAACATTTATCATATGAAGGCGCTGACAATTACATTATATATGGCGATGAACTAGACTATATGAGCGTGACCAATGCAAGGGCGCTGACAACATTAATACATTTACATATGAGGAGCGGAACACATTATATACAGATTGATTCATGATGAGGCGCTGAACACATTATATACATTATATATGAGGCACTAGGCACGTTTTACATTTATCATTATGAGGCGTGACACATATACATTTATCATATGAGGCGTGCGAAATATACATTTTATCATATGAGGCGCTGACACATTATATACATTATCATTATGAGGCGCGACATATTATAGACATTTATCATATGAGGAGCTGACACTAGTGACACATATGATACTTCAACATATGAGCGCTGAACATTGTATACATTCATCACGATGAGGCGCTGACCTTATCATACATGTTATCATATGAGGCGCTGACACATTTATTACATTTATGCAGATGAGGCGCTGACACGTATATATACATTTCAATATGAGGCGCTGAACACATTATATTACATGATCATATGAGGCGCTGACACGTTATATACATTTATCATATGAGGCGCTGACACGTTATATACATTTATCATATGAGGCGCTGACATATATATACATTTTATCATATGAGGAGCTGACACATTATATACCATTCATCATTGAGGGCTGTGAAATTGTGAATCAGTCATCATATGGAGGCGCTGACACGTATATACATTTATCATATGAGGCGCTGAAACATTATATACATTTTTTCCTATGAGGCGCTGACACGTTTATACATTTTACTAATATGAGGCGCTGACACATTATATTACATTTATCATATGAGGCGAGAACATTATATACCTTTATCATATGAGGCGCTGACACGTTAGATACATGTTATCATATGAGGCGCTGACACATTATATAACATTTTCATATGAGGCGCTGACACGTTAATTACATTTAGTATATGAGGGCGGACACATTATATCACATTATCATATGAGGCGCTGAGACACATTATTATACATTAGCTATATGAGGAGCTGACACATTATATTACATTTACCTATGAGGCGTGACACATTATATACTATTAATATATGAGGCATGGCACGTATACTACATTATATAGAGGCGCTGGACACATATCATTATAATATGAGGCGCTGACACATTATATACATTATATCTATGAGGGCGTGACACATATCGATAATTGATCAGAGGCGCTGACACATATACATTTATCATATTGAGGCGCTGAACATTATGATCTCATTATCAATGAGGCGCTGACCAATTATTAAAATTGATAATATGAGGACGCGACACATTATATACATTATCATATGAGGTGCTGACACATTATATACATTACATCACTACTGAGGCGCTGACACATTATAACATATCATATGAGGCGCGATTGACACATTTATATACATCATCATGTGAGGTGCTGAACAAACACATTATATACATGTTATCATATGAGGTGCTACACATATTATACATTCATCCATATGAGGCGCCTGGACACATTATATACATTTATATATGAGGCGCTACACATATACATTTATCATATGAGGCGCTGACACATTATATACATGTATCATGAGGCGTGCACATTTATACATGTTTCATATGAGGCGCTGGACACATGTAATATACAGTTATCTATATGAAGGGTGCTGACACATCTATTAATTCATTCATATGAGGCGCTGACACCATTTTACATTTATCATGAGGCGCGACACATTATGATCATTATATATGAGGCGCTGACAAATTATATAACCATTACATATGATGGGCATGGCACGTCTATATACATGTATTCATATGAGGCGCTGCAACATATACATGTATCATAATGATGGGCGCGACACATTATATACATATCATATGAAGGCGCTAGACACATTATATACATTTATTCATATGAGAGCTGACACATTTATATAATTTATCATAGAGCGGCGGACAAATTTATATACATTTATCATATGGGCACTGGCACGTTATTATTACATTCTATTCAATGAGGCGCTGACACAAACATTATCATATGAGGCGCTGACACCATTAATATACATTTATCTATGAGGCGCTGACACATTATATACATTTATTCATATGTAGGCGTGACACATATACATTTTATTCCTATGAGGCGCTGACAATGTATATACATTTATCATATGAGGCGCTGACCACATTATATACATTTATCATATGACGGCGCTGACACGTTTATACATTTATCATATGAGGTGCATGACACTTAGCTATACATTTTATCTATGAGGCGCTGACACATTTTAATCACTTATCATATGAGGCGCTGACACATATAGACATCTCATTTATGTGAGGGCTGCTGACACATTATATACTTACATTCATCATATGAGGCGCTTGACAACATTAATATACATGTTCATATGATGGACAGCATGACACATTATATACAGTCATCATATGAGGCGCTGACACATTATATACATTAGTCATATGCGGATGCTGACACATTATATAAGTTTATCTAGGAGGCGGCTGACCAACCTTATATACATTTATCATAGCAGCGCTGACACATTTAATACATTTATCTATGAGGCGCGTGACACATTATATTAACATTCATAATGATGGACGCATGACACACATTATATAACTTCTCATGTGAGGCGCTGACAATTATATACATTATCATATGAGGCGATGACAATTATATACATTCCATCATATGAGGCGCTGACACATGTACTAATTCATCATATGAGAGCGCTGACACATTGATATGACATTCATCATGTGAGGAGGCGATGACACTTATATACATTGATCATATAGTAGGGCGCTGACCACATTTATACATTCATCATATGAAATTTGGCGCGGGACACATACTTACATTCATCATATGGAGGCGCTAGACACATTAGTATACATTCATCATGTGAGGTCGCTGGACACATTATTATCATTTATCAATGAGGCGTATGACACATATACATTTATCATATGAGGCGCTGACACATTATATACATTTATATATGAGCGCTGAGACATTGGTATCATTATCATATGAGGCGCTGATCACATATACATTATTCATATGAGGCGTGACCATGTATATAATTGTATCATATGAGGCGCGGTGAACATTGTTACATTTTATATATGAGGCGCTGTGACACATCTACATTTATCATAGTGAGGCGTGACACAGGTTATATACAATTCTCATATGAGGCGCTGGACACATATCTACATTTATCATTTGAGGCGATGAACCTTATATACATTCACTATGAGGTCTGAAACTGAATCATTCCGACTGATGCTACCATACACATTATCATATGAGGGCTGACCAACATTACTTATACATTTATCATATGAGGTCGCTGAACACATTATATTACATTATCATATGAGCGAAAAGCATATAGAGGCTGACACATTATATACATTTATCATATGAGGCGCGACATATATACATGCTTGAGGTGCATCCTGACACATTTATCATATGATGGCGCTGACACATTATTACATTTATCATATGAGGCGCGACACAGTTATATACATTTATCCATATGAGGACGCGACTATACATTATCATTGAATGACAATAGTATCACTCATGAGGCGCTAGCTGAACATTAATACAGTTATCAGATGAGGGTGCGCTGACCCCACATAATTACATTTATCCATATGAGGAGCTGACACATATATACATTATCATATGAGGCGTGACACATTATTACAGTTATCATTATTTGAGGGCGTGACACATTGTATACATTCATCAATATGAGGGCGCTGACACATATATGACATTTATCATATGAGGAGCTGACAAGTATATACATTTATTATGAGAGAGGCGCATGAACAGATATATACATTTAATCATATGAGGAGTTGCACAATTATAAATGTACTACTGATAAATTGTATTTTACATTATTGATATTGTGATGGTATTTTCAGAGGTTTTGATCAACTCCAAAGCTGTCTGGAGGCAGCTAAACTTACTGGTCGCTTACCATTAGAACATACCGTATTGTATTTCCAGATTTATTTTATACAAAGAAGATTGAATTAATGGCTGAACTACCCAAGTTGAACTATTCCTTTAAATTATTGATTGAAGAAAGCTGTGGCCTTACACTCCCATTCTTCAATCAAGTGGCAAGTGGGCCATGGAAAGGAAGGCAGAACAAAACTTACCTGATGCCACTGACATGTCCCAACGCTTGGGTTTCTGTAACTGCTATAAACAACATGCCAACAATAATGATTATGCTATAGAACTCTAGACTGCGGTCAGGAAGTTCAGTGGTGAGCGGATGACGCTCTTAACTTCGCCCCTTCCTGTCTCACTTGCATTGAAGCAACGGAGAGTAAGGGCACGATCCTTATACTCCCAGTCTTCAATCAAGCCATTAAACGGACTAGTTCCACTTGTTTGGGAGTGACTATTCCTTAAAACAAAAACTTGTGACTTGTCAGTCATCGCAGCAAACCCAAACTGTTTTTTTTTTTTACCAGTTTATTACATGTATTTGAACAAGATTTAATAAATCATAATGTCTCCTATTCTGGCAGAGTAAGAAGCTGGTCCTCTGGTTTACAAATACTATTATAAACATGGTATAAATAGCACTTGGTGTTTGTGCAAATAACTGACAAGTCACAGGTTTCGTTTCGTGAAGGTTGAACACGCCATTTACAGTAATGTGGGTTCTAAGTTTTAAAGAGAATTTGAACATCTTTTGCGGAACCTCTGTCTAGTTTATCAGACTCTGATCCCAGTAGATGTAGGATCATATTGTAGCCCTACATGAATAATACTTAGAATATGATAAATATATTTTTCAATTCATCCACCCGTGAGACCTTAATCGCGGATAGAAAACAAATCACAGTTTTAATGAGCAATTTAATCTTTCTGCTTTGAAGCTCAAAGTTTAGAGTAAACTGTGTCTGTGTCATTCTCAGATATTTTTGTCCTTTGTTGTTTGGTGACATTAAACTGGTCCAATTAGCAAATAAGCAAATATAGGGACCTTGGCAGATAGTTATGAAAGATGAACTAAAAACCTACATGTACCAACTCTTAACCATCCCTACAATGGTTTAAAAATATCCCCCCAATTCCGTCCTGACTTTAAATGACAATTGAAAGGTTCCCTGGTCAACCGAACTACAGTATATGTATTATACCAGTAATTCTCAATATTATATAGTATCCCTGTACCAACCAGAACTACAGGAGTATGTATTAATACCAGTAATTCTCATATATATAGCATCCCTGTACAACCAGAACTACCAGTTATATGTATTAATACCAGTTATTCTCAAATTATTAGTACCCTGTACCAACCAGAACTACAGTATGTATTAATACCAGTAATTCTTCAATATATATAGTTATCCCCGTACCAAGAAGAACTAACTTATAAATTAATACCAGTAATTCTCAATATATTATATAGTATCCCTGTACCAACCAGAACTACAGTAGTATTAATACCAGTAATTCTCAATATTATATAGTATCCCGTACCAACCAGAACTACTATATACATAATACAGTAATTCTCATATTATATAGTATCCCTGTACCAACCAGAACACAGTATATGTATTTATATAGTAATTCTCAATATTATATTAGTATCCCCGTACCAACAGAACTACAGTTACATGTACTAATACCAGTAATTCTCAATATTTATAGTATCCCCCTACCAACCAGAACTACAGTATAGAGTATAAACCAGTAATTCTCAATACTTATATAGTTCACTGTTACTATCCAGAACTACGTATATGATATTAATACCAGTAATTCTCAATATTATATAGATACCCCGTACCAACCAGAAATACAAGACATGTACTAATACCAGTAATTCTCAATATTATATAGTAATCACCCGTACCAACCAGAACTACAGTATTATGTAATTCCAGTAATTCTCAATATTATATAGTCCCGTACTATCCAGAACTACAGTATATATTAATACCAGTAATTCTACCAATATTATATAGTATCCCGAGTACCAACCAGAACACAGTATATGTATTAATGCCAGTAATTCTCAATATTATATAGTATCCTGTACCAACCAGAACTACAGTATAGTTTAATACCAGTAATTCTCAATATTAATAGCATCCTGTACCGACCAGAAAATGATGGAAAACCAAGCCTAAATAGGGTTCAACGCCAATTATGGCCATGTACAATGCTGTCTTTGACATCTTACTCTGGCAGTTTCAAACACCTCTAGACACAATTGCAATCACACCTTGCATTCAGAAAGTCCCTAATACCTGGATGTCATATGCTATTTGGGACTTTCCAGGGTATTAATTGCCAACATATTCTTGTACAAGTCATTCTGAATTGAGAGATCCATTCAAATGACTAGTGAAACGTCTTCAAGAACTAAACTTTAGTCCAGTTTGATATAACTGAATCCAACAGATATATAAATGACCTGGATGGATGAATATTACAGAAACCGTGACCTGGATGGATGAAATATTACAGATTATACGTGACCTGGATGGATGGATATTACAGATATACCGTGACCTGGATGGATGAATATTACAGAAGATTACCATGACCTGGATGGATGAAATATTACAGATATTACCGTGCACTGGATAGATGAATATTAAGATTATACCATACCCGGATGATATGAATATTACAGATATACCAGGACCGGATGGATGAATATACAGATAACCGTTGACCGGATGATGAATAATTACCAAGTACCGTTTTTTTGAACCGGACGGATGGAGTGAATATTACAGATATACCGTTGGCCAGGATGGAATGAATATACAGATATACATGACTGGATGAATGATATTACAGATATACCGTGACTGGATGGATGAATTATTACAGATATTACCTTGACCTGGATGAAATGAATATTACAGATAACCGTGACGGATGAATATTAAAGATATACCGTGACTGGAAGAATGAATATTACAGATATACCGTGATCTGGAGAATGAATATTACAGATATACCGTTACCTGGATGAATGAAATATTACAGATAAACCGTGCACCTGGAGGATGAATATTACAGATTACCGTGACCTGGAAGAATGAATATTACAGATATACCGTGACCTGGATGAATGAATATACAGATATACCGTCACCTGGAGGATGAATATTACAGATATACCGTCCACCTGGATGGATGAATATTACAGATAACCGTGACCTGGATGGAGGATATTACAGATTATACCGTGACCTGGATGAATGATATTACAGATATACGTGACCTGGATGAATGAATATTACAGATATACCATGACATGGAGGATGAAATTACAGATATACATGACCTGGATGGATGGATATTACAGATATACGTGACCGATGGATGATATTACAGATATACCGTGACCTGGATGAATAATATTACAGATATTACCGTGACTGGATGGATTGAATATTACAGATTATCCGTGACCTGGATGGTAATATTACAGATTATACCGTGACCTGCGATGATGATATTACAGATATACCGTGACCTGGATGAATGAATATTACAGATATACCGTGACCTGGATGAATGAATATTACAGAAATACGTGACCTGGATGGATAAATGAATATTACAGATATTACCGAGGAATATAACAGTTTTACATGACCTGGATGGATGATATTACAGATATACCGTGACCTGGATGGATGGATATTAAGATATACCGTGACCTGGATGGATGAATATTACAGATATACCGTGACTGGATGGATGAATATTACAGATATACCGTGACCTGGAGGATGAATATTACAGATATACCGGCCCGAGAATGAATATTACAGATATACCATGACACCGGATGGATGAATATTACAGATATACTGGTGACCCGGATGAAGAATTTACAGATATACCGTGACCCGGATGGATGAATATTACAGTATATACCGTGACCTGGATGGATGAATATTACAGATATACCGTGACCTGGATGGATGAATATTACAGAATACCGTGACCTGATGAATGAATATTACAGATATACGTGACCTGGATGGATGAATATTACAGATATACATGACCGGATGGATGATATACAATATACCGTGACCTGGATGAGATGAATATTACAGATATACCGTGACCTGGATGGATGAATATTACAGGATATACCGTGACCTGGATGATATGAATATTACAGATTACCATGACCGTATGAATGAAGATATTACAGATATACCGTGACTGATGATGAATATTACAGATATTACCATGACGATGAATGAATATTACAGATATACCATGTCCTGGATGAATGAATATTAACAGATATACCATGACCGAGAATGAAATATTACACATATACCGTGAATGGATGAATGAATATTACAGATATACCATGACCTGGATGGATGAATTATTACAGATTAACATGGACCTGGATGAATATTACAGATATACCTGACATGGATGAGAATATTACAGAATACGTGACCTGGAGCTGAATATTACAGATATACCGTGACCTTGGATAAATGAATATTGACAGATATACGTGACTGGAGGATGAATATTACAGATATACCGTGACCGGATGGAATGAATATTACAGTATTACCGTGACCGGATGGATGAATATATAGATATACCGTACCGGATGGATGAATATACAGATATACTGTGACCTGGATGGATGAATATTAAAGATATACCATGACCGGATGAATGAATATTACAGATATGACCATGACTTGGTGAATGTATAATACAGATATATCCGTGATCTGGAAGAATGAATATTACAGATATATCAGTGACCTGGGTGAATGAATTATTACAGATATACCGGGTCTGGAGCTGAATGAATATTACAGATATACCATGACCTGGGTGAGATATTTACAGATATACCGTGATCTGATGATGGAATATACAGATATACAATGACCGGGGAGAATGATCTATTACAGATATATACCAGACCTGGATGGATGAATATTACAGATATACCATGACTTGGATGGAATGAATATTACAGATTATACATGACCTGATGGATGAATATTACAGATACACCATGACCTGGATGGATGAAGATACAGATATTACCATGACCGGATGATGAATTTTACAGATATACCGTGATCTGGATGAATGAATATTACAGTAATACGGTGACTGGATGGAGAATATTACAGATATACCATGACCGGAGGATGAATTTACAGATCACCATGACCTGGATGGATGAATATTACGATATACCAGACCTGGATGAATGAATTTACAGATATACCGTGATTGGATGAAGAATATTACAGATATACTGTGACCTGGATGGGATGAATATTACAGATAACCGTGACCTGGATGGGATGAATATTACAGATTATACCGGAACCATGGATGGATGAATATTACAGAGATATTACCGATGACCTGGATGAATGAATATTACAGATATACCGTGACTGGATGGATGAATAGTACAGATACCGTGACCTGGATGGATGAATATTACAGATATACCGTGATCTGGATGAGATGAATATAAAGATCTACATGATCTGGATGAATGAATATTATAGATATACCGTGATCTGGATGAATGAATATTACAGATATCACCGTGACTGAATGATGAATATTACAGATATACCATGACCTGGATGGATGAATAGTACAGATATACCGTGACCTGGATGGATGAATATTACAGATATTACCGTGACTGCATGAATGAATATTACAGATATACCGTGACCTGGATGAATGAAATTACAGATATACCTGGACCTGATGGATGATATTACAGAAATTGTGACCGATGATGAATGAATATTACAGATATACGACCGTGACCTGGATGAATGAATATTACAGATATACCGTGCATGGATGAATGAATTACAGATATACCGGACCTGGATGGATGAAATATTACAGACATATTGTGACCTGGATGAATGAATATTACAGATATACCGTACCTGGATGGATGAATATTACAGATATACCGTGACCTGGGATGAATGTATTACGATATACCGTGAACCTGGATGAATGAATATTACAGATACCGTGACCTGGATGGATGAATATTTACAGAACATATTGTGACCTGGAGAATGAATATTACAGATATACCGTGACCTGGATGAAATGAAAATTACAGATATACCGGGACCATCGGATTGAATGAATATTACAGATATACCATGACATGGATGGTAGATATTACAGATATACCTGAACTGATTACTGATATACAGATATACCGTGACCTGGATGGATGAGAAACTTCACAAAACTTGAAGAATTCTTTTCTTCAAGTCTTAAAGGGAATGTCCACCTCTTATAAAATATATATATATATTATTTAGGACCCCCCTAAACCTAGTTTCGATTTTGTTAAAAAGTAATAATTTGGCTCCCAGCCAGAGAAGTTATACTTACAAGATCACGATCCATCGCTGCTTCCGGTCTCTTCACTCCCTTTTCACTGCGGCTGCTCTTTTTGTGTTCCTGAGCAGCCGCAGTGGAAGTTCATCTGGGAATGGCCGTCAGTGATTGGCCACGATGTCACTATCACAGCCGAGCCTGACTGCCTTACCCAGAAGTGCCAGAGAGCTGCGGCGGTAGATTGAGGAGCTTGTCATTATCATTCCTCTGGTGGGGAGCAGAATATTACTTTTAACAAAAAAAAACTAGTTTGGGGGTGCGTGCATGAAAATTCAATTCTTATAAGGATGTCCACGGTGTCTCTGACATGTTCCCAGTGTCCTCTGACTGTTCTATTGTGAACAGTGCCCAGATAGTTTATGTATGGGCCCTTAATGTATTATACACGTAATCATATCCCCCGCAAGCGCCTTTTCTCCAGCGAACATAATGTAACTTCCAGTTCTCTTATATTCAAGCTCCCCCAATCCCCTTATTAATTTAGTTGCCTTCTGAACACTTTCCATTTCAAAGAGTCCTTTTTGTACAAAGGATTCCAAATTGCCACTGCATATTCCAAATCCTTACAATGCTTGTAAAGAGGAGAATTACATTTTCCTCCTTGACCATACCTCCTTATACAAGACAATACCATGCTGGCTCTGGCTGTTGGTGTGCCGCCTGGCTGCTTGCTACCTTTAAGTTTGTTATCCACCAAACCTCCAAGATGAGTGTCACCTAGCCCCAATGCCACATGAAGCAAGATTGAGTCAGCAGCAATGCAGTTTAAATGCAATCAGTTTGTAATCCGTGCAGTGATTTGTAGAACTCAGCACTCTATGCAATATAGTGATATTATATAATAGGGGGTGCAATATTTAGTATATATTTTTTACTTTTTCTACACTCTTCAATACTTTCCCCAACTGTTTTATATGCCAGAGAGAATATAATCATTAATATCTTTATCTATCATAAATAACTTAATAAAAATAAATCCATTATCCAGCCTGAGATAATTAATTAATATTTTGCACGGTGGCTCAGTGGTTAGCACTGATTCTTGCAGCGCTGAGGTCTGAGTTCGATTCCACCCTTGGACACATCTGCAAGGAGTTTGTTATGTCTCCCTTGCGTGTGTTTCCTCCGGGCACTCGGTTTCCCACCACATCATAAAGACACACTGATAGGTTGTATGTGTCCATAAAGTAATTAGATTGTAAGTCTTGGGGCAGGGCCTGATGTGAATGTATACATGTAATTGTAAAGCGCTACGGAAGATGTGGCGCTATATAAATCCATCATAATAAAATAAGTTTCATTGGGTACAGATCTAGTATTGAGGGGGACAGTCAGGGACAGCCAAGTGCCATATGTGACCCCTGGTGTGTATCTACTATTGTGTTGACACAGTCCCTCTCCCATCACTCAGTGTTAATGGTTGGGGCTATATCTGCTGTCTACAGGCTTCTTCATTCGAATGCAAATGCCGACTAATTAACTCCCAACGGTTAATCCGGGCTTTGAATATTTGACGTGTGAACATCTTTCCATAGCACATTACATCAGCATTAGTGGAACGAGCTATTTTTGTCTCATATTTGATGATCAATGAAGCTTTCTCACGCGTGTGAGGATCCTTTGGCAAATTAGCCTTTTAAACAGTCAAACAAATCGCCATAGATGGAATATCTACACGAGGAAGAAGGAAGCTCGTTAAGGCAAATGCAATGTCCGCGGCGGGCCAATCTAGAGAAGGGGTACAGTAAATCGGTCTGTTCCCCTGATATCGAGGAAATGAACCTTAAACTCAATAACCATTTGATTGGTGGTTTAGTGGGGTATAAGCTGGGGTGCAATTACCAGGGGCTCCCTGGGTGCCAAGGAGGCCCATCTTTTTTATTTTTTCTTATGGCAAGTTAGCCTCCTACCAGAAAACCACTGTAGATTTAACAGGAATAGGGGCCCCATCCTAGTTTTACTGAGGGGCCCATTATCGCAGTTACGCCACTGGGTACCATGTGATACGCTAAGGGTTCATTCCACACTATGGCCCTGTATGGTATTGATTGTTACCCTACACAAAACAAAAGCTATTTGTGGTTATCACTTAAACCGCCAAGAGACTTGCAGCACCCACAGATAACATTGTTTTATCTTATGTAGCTGTAAGGGGAAAACAGCACATGGCAAGCTCTAATAATCAACGTAATGCCAGGAACTAATGTTGTCAGAAATGCGCAAGCTCCGACCATGTGACAAATGTAGAGACCAAGGGATAGGCTCAATGTAGAACAGAACACTGATGACCCCCTAATCCTATATAATATTCAATAAAACTTTACCACTAAACTAAATGGACACAAGCCTAAAGGTTCGTACCAACGCTCAATTTGCGCTGGAGTCAAGACCCCCAACTCCGCCGGCTACACCGACAGGCAGATCAACAAACGACCCCCGACCGAACGCATACACACGGCCATTCGTCATGTGTATCCGTCGGTGTCGGGGGTTGTGGCTCGGGATGCACATTGTGCGTGTGTACGAGCCTTAAATTTATATAATGTGTCAATACCCCATATAATAAATGTATACAATGTGTCAATACTTCATACAATAACTGTATACAATGTGTCAATACTTCATACAATAACTGTATACAATGTGTCAATACATCATACAATAACTGTATACAATGTGTCAATACTCATATAACGTATACAATGTGTGATACCTACAAACTGTAACAATGCATAACCAAACATAACTGTATACAATGTCACTACTCATAATAATGTATACAAGGTGCAATACTTCATACAATAACTGTATACAATGTGTCAATACCTATACAATAATGTATAAATGTGTCATACCATACAATAATGTAGTATACAATGTGTCAATACTTACCCAATTACTGTACAATGTGTCAATACCCACAATAACTGTATACAATGTGTCAATACCTCATATAATTAACTGTTACAATGTGTCATACTCATACCAATAACTGTATACAATGTGTCAATACCCTAAAAACTGATACAATGTGTCAATACCCTCATATATAACTGATACAATGTGTCAATACCCCATAAATAAATGTATACAATGTGTCAAATACCCCATATCAATAACTGATACAATGTGTCAATACCATACAAAATTACAATCATACCCCATACAATAACTGTATACAATGTGTCAATTACCCATACAATAACGTATACAATGTGTCAAATACCCTCATAAATAAAACCTGTATAACAATGTGTCAATACCCATACAATAACTGTATACAAGGTCCATAATAATACAATAATGTATACAATAACCATACAATTAATACATAATGTATACAAGTGGCAATACACCTATAATAAATGTATACAATGTGTCAATACCTTCATACAATAAACTGTATACAATATGTGTCAATACCCATACAATAAATGTATACAAGTGCAATACTTTCATACATAACTGTATACAATGTGTCAATACCCCATTACAATAAATGTATACAATGTGTCAATACCAAGTAACTGTACCAGTGTCAATACCATATATAACTGTATACAATGTGTCAATAACTCATACAATAACTGTATACAATGTGTCAAACTCATACAATAATGTATCAAGTGTCAATACCCCATATAATAACTGTATACAATGTGTCAATACCCATACAATAAACTGTATACAATGTGTCAATAATCATCAATAACTGTATACAATGTGTCAATACTTCATAAATAACTGTATACAATGTGTCAATACCCATACAATAACTGTATACAATGTGTCAATACCCCATACAATAACGTCTACAAGGTGTCAATACTCATCAATAACTGTATACAATGGTCAAGACTCTCATACAATAACTGTATACAATGTGTCAATACCCATATAATAACTGTAGTATACAATGTGTCAATACCCCATACAATAACTGTATACCAATGTGTCAATACTCACATACCAATAAACTGTATTACAATGTGTCAATACCCCATACAATATGTATACAATGGTCAAACCATATAAATAACTGATACAATGTTGTCAATACCCCATACAAATAAACTGTTAACAATGTGTCAATTACCCCATACTAATAACTGTATACAATGTGTCAATACCTCATACAATAACTGTATACAATGTGTCAATACTTCATACAAAAACTTAACTGTGACATAATACAAAACTGTATACATGGTCAATACCCATATAATAAATGTAACAATGTGTCAATACCTCATACAATAACTGTATACAAGTGTCAATACCCATATAAAAACTGTATAAATGTGTCAAACTTCATACACTTAATGTATACATGTGTCAAACCCCATACAATAAATGTATACAATGGGTCAATACCCATATAAACTGTATACAACTGTTCAATACCCCCATATAATACACTGTATACAATGTGTCAATACCCCATACAATAACTGTAAATGTGGCAATTCATACAATAACTGTACCAATGTGTCAATACCCATATAATAATGTATACAATGTGTCAATTACCCAACAAAACTGTATACAATGTGTCAATACTCATAATAAATGTATACAATGTGCATACTCATACAATAAATGATACAGTGTCAATACCCATACAATAAACTGTATACAATGTGTCAATTACCCCATAATAAATGTATACAATGGTCAATACTTCATACAATAACTGTATACAATGTGTCAATTACATCATACATAACTGTATAAAATGTGTCAATACTCATACAATAACTGATAAATGTGTCAATACCCCAACAATACTGTATACAGTGTCAATACCCATACAATAAACTGTATAAATGTGTCATATTCTAAACAATAACTGGATACAATGTGTCAATACTCATAAATAAATGTATACAATGTGTCAATACCCCAATTAAAGTATAATGTGTCAATACCCCACAATAAAACTGTATACAATGTTCAATGACCCCATATAATAAAGTATACAATGTGTCAATACCCAGATAATAAATGTATACAAATGGTTCAATACCCCATTAAATAATGTATAAAATGTGTCAATACCCATACATAACTGTATACAATGTGTCAAAACCCCATATAATAAATGATAACAAGTGTCAATACCCCATTATAATAAATGTATAAAATGTGTCAATTACCATAAAAAACTGATATACAATGTGTCAATACCCATAACAATAACTGTATACAATGTGTCAATACCCCATATAATAAATGATACAATGTGTCAATACCCCCATATAATAAATGTATACAATGTGCAATACCCATATACAATAAATGTATACAATGTGTTCAATACCCCATTACAATTAACTGTAGACAATGTGTCAATACCCATATAATAAATGCTAAATGTGTCATACCCATATAATAAATGTATACAATGTGTCAATACCCCATATAATAACTGTATACAATGTGTCAATACCCCATATAATAAAGTATACAATGTGTCAATACCCCATACAATAAAGTATACAATGTGATCAACTACCCCATATAATAAATGTATAAAAATGTGTCAATACCCCATACAATACACTGTATACAAGTTGTGTCAAATACCCCATATATAAATGTATAAAATGTGTCAATAACCCATACAATAACTGCTATACAATGTGTCAATTACCCACATATAAATAAATGTATACAATGTGGTCAATACCCCATACAATAATATTACAATGTGTCATACACCATATAATAAATGTATAAATGTGTCAATACCCCATACAATAACTGTATACAATGTGTCAATTTACCCATATAATGAACTGTATAAATGTGTCACTACCCCATACAATAACTGTATACAATGTGTCATACTCTACCAATGAATGATACAAGTGGTCAATTACCATAAATAACTGTAAACAATGTGTCAATACCAATCAATAAATGTATACAATTGTGTCAATTACTTCATACAATAACTTTACAATGTGTCAATACCCCATATAATAAATGTATTAAAAATGTGTCAATACCCCAGACAATAACGTATACAATGTGTCAATACCCATATAATAAAAATGATATTAAAAGGTGTCAATACACCATACAATAACTGATTACAATGTGTCAATACCCACATATAATTAAATGATACAATGTGTCAATACCCATACAATAACTGTATACAATGTGTCAATACCCCATAAATAACTGTATACAAGTGTCAATACCAATAATTAAATGATACAATGTGTCATACCCATAAAATAAATGATACATGTGTCAATACCCCATAATAAATGTATAAAAATGTGTCAATTCACATAAAATAAATGATACAATGTGTCAATACTTCCCATATTAATAAAGTATACAATGTGGTCAATACCATACAATATACTGTTATACATGGTCAAACCCCATACAATAACTGTATACAATGTGTCAATACCACCATATAAATAAAATGTATACAATGTGTCAATACACCATACAATAACTGTATACAATGTGTCAATACCCCATATAATAAATGTATACAATGCGTCAATACACCATACAATAACTGTATACAATGCGTCAATACACATACAATAACTGTATACAATGTGTCAATACCCCATACAATAACTGTATACAATGTGTCAATACCCCATACAATAACTGTATACATGTGTCAATGTAACTCATATAATAAATGTATTACAATGGGTCAATACCCATACAATAACTGTATACAATGTGTCAATTCACCATACAATAACTGTATACAATGTGTCAATACCCTACAATAACTGTATAACAATGTGTCAATTTACCCATACAATAACTGTATACAATGTGTTCAAATACCATACAATAACTGTATACATGTGTCAATACCTCCATACAATAACTGTATACAATTGTCAATTTACCCCATATAATAAATGTATACAACGTGGCAATACCCACATTACAATAACTGATACATGTGTCAATACCCCCAATACAATAACTGATGCAATGTGTCAATACCCCATATAATAACTGTATAAAATGTGTCAATACACCCCAATAATTATGTTAATGTGTCAATACCAGTATAATAAATGTATATAAAAATGTGTCAATACCCATACAAAAATGGATACAATGTGTCAATACCCCTATACAAAACTGTATAAAATGTGTCAATACCCAATAACATAACGGTATACAATGGTCAATACCCCATAAATAAATGTATACAATGTGTCAATACCCATACAATAAATGTATACAATGTGTCAATACCCCATATAATCATGTTAACAAGTGTCAATACACCATACAATAACTGTATACAATGTGTCAATACACCATACAAAAATGTTATACAATGTGTCAATACCCCATACAAAACGTATACAATGTGTTCAATACACCATACAATAACTGTATACAATGTGTACAAACCCATATAATAAAGGTATACAATGCGGTCAATTACACACCCCTACAATAAATGTATACAGATGCGTCAACAATACAAAAACGTATACATGTGTCAATACCCCATACAATAACTGTATCAAATTGTGTCAATACCCCATACAAATAAACTGTATACAATGTGTCAATATACCATACAATAACTGTATACAATGTGTCAATACCCATAAATAACGGTATACAAGTGTCAAACCCCATATAATAATGTATACAAACGTGTGCAATACCCCATACAATAACTTGTATACAATGTGTCAATACCCCATATAATAACTGTATAGAAGTGTATACACCATATAATAAATGTATACAAGTGGAAACCCCATCAATAACTGATGCAATGTGTCAATACCCATATAATAACTGTATAAACTGTGTCCAATACCACCATACAATAAACTGTATACAATGTGTCAATAACCCCATATATAAATGTAAATGTGTCAATACCCATACAATAAATGATAACAGTGTCAATACCCCATGACAATAACTGTATACATGTGTCAATACCCCAGCAATAACTGTATACAATGTGTTCAAATACCATATAATAAACTGTATACAATGTGTCAATACCCCATACAATAGACTGTATACAATGTGTCAATACCCCACTAATAGTGTATACAATGTCTGTCAATACCCCATACAATAACTGTATACAAGTGTCAATACCCCCAATAATAGATGTATACAATGTGTCAATACACCTACATCATACCCTGTAACAACGTGCCACACTCTTTATCATTGACAGTGAATTACCGGATACATCTTGTGCTGGTTTTGAGGATTTTTACTGTCTTTCTTAATCTGGACAATAGTGCAATTGAGGTGAAGGTGAATAAGGATTAATGTGCCCGCTATTGTAATTATATAGTATATATAATCGGACGATTGTGGAAGTTGTATGGTATAATTATTTATTTATGATTGGCATCATGAAACAATAATTTCAACTTTAAAGAACATGTCATCGTTTTAAACCGATTTAAACATACGGGAATTTGAAGCTGTGGCAGTATTCGCCCCATGTGTGGATCATAGGTAGTGCAATGAGATCACAATCTGACTGCTCTTTTGTAATTGACAGTGTGTGCTGTAGGGAACCCCAATTTATTCTTTCAAGAAAAACCAAAGTAAATCCCAATGTGTAATGTGACACCATTTTATCACAATTACAAAAGGGGCCGATAATCGATATAATATACATCTTCCTATATACATTACCGCCAGTACCTGGGACAGATCTGAAGAGGGTTTTTGCTTTTGTTTTGGTTATTACCACATTCTACATAGGCAACTATACAGTGAATGAGTTGCGGACATTACAATAGTAAGGCGAAGACCGCGAGCAGCCATGTTAAATCGATACAAAAACATGGCTTGTTCACAAGTTAAAATATATCAAGAATTGCATCCAACCTTTATACTATATATATATATAATTAATATATATATATATATATATATATATATATATATATATATTATATTTATACAATTATGGATCTCAGGGTTATTCAATTAAAAGTTCTTATCGTTTAAAATGGTCTAATTTTGCCCCAACCAATCAGAGTTAGCTTTCAAAGTTTAGATGTGGTAAGAAAAATGGTTCCTAGCATCTCTGTCGCCCCCAGTGTCATCCCTTGTCACTCATACCCTGAGCGCCCTCCATATCTTACCGCCAACCTGTTACATGTCCTCCCTATCCACCTACAACAGTGCCTGGGGTACTGCCTCTAGGCTCCACAATCCTGTCACATGTCCCCCTTAGCCTCCCAATCCTAGTGAGTCCCCCTCCCCTTAGTTTACTTCATCCTTGCCGTCCCCCATGTGCCCTTCCCCTTGTCCGTAACTCCCAATCCTGGCCAACCCCATTGTCCCTCCCCTTGTCCCACCTCCCAATCCTGATGCCTGGTCCCACGTGTCCCTACCCTTAGTCCACCGCCCAATCATGTTCACCATTGTCCCTACCCACTTAGTCCACCTCCCAATCCGGTGGCACGTCCCCCAGTGTCCCCTCATCTTATCCAACCTGTCCCCACATCCCTTTCTACCCCATCCTGTGCCCGTCCCCCATGTTCTCTCCCTTTAGTCTACCTACCCAATCTGTGCCCATTCCCCCGATGTCCCTCCCGTAGTCCTACCCTCCCCCAATCTGTGCCTGTCCCCCGTGTCCCTCCCCTTAGTCCTACCGCCCAATCCTGTTCACCCATGTCCCTCCCCTTAGTCCCACCTCCCAATCCTGTGCACGTCCCCCCAGTGTCCCTCTCCTTAGTCTTATCTCCCAATCCTGTGCCCGTCCCCCCATTGTTCCTACCTGTAGTCTAGATTACTCCCAATCCTTTGTGTCTGAGTCCGTCCTCACCCCCCAGTGTTCTCCCCTTGGTGACTCCCAAGCTTGTTTTGGCCAGTCCCCCAGTATCTCTCCCCTTAGGCCTACCTCCCACTTCCTTTGCCGTCCCCCCAGTGTCCCTCCCCTTAGTCCTACCTCCCAATCCTGTGCCCGTCCCCCCAGTGTTTCTCCCCTTTGTCTACCTCCCAACTGGGCCCGTCCCCCCAGTGTTCCCTCACCTTAGTCCTACCTCCAATCCGGTGCACAGCCATTTTCACTACTCCCAAGTATATCTCCCCTTAGTCACCACTACCTCCCCACTCCTGGGCCCGGCCACACAACAGTGTTCATCCCCACCTACAGAGAGGGTTCCCTACCTCCCAATCCTGTGCCCGTCCCCCCAGTGTCCCTCCCCTTAGTCCTACCTCCCAATCATGTGCCCGCTCCCCCCAGTGTCGATCTCCTTAGTCCTACCTTTCAATCCTGTGCCAGTCCCCCCAGGGTTCCTCCCCTTTGTCCTACCTCCCAATCCTGTGCCCGTGTCCCTCCCCCTCTCCCTCCCTCAGGTCCCTATATAAGGAGCGGTGTGTCTGTTCTGCTGTCTGTGGTCTGTTCCGTTCTCTCTCATGGTCTCTCGGTCTGGGGATGCATCTGATCCGGGGACCTGGGTACCTTGTGCGGGGGGATGTGAGCGGCTCTGCCCGGGGGGATAGGACGCTGCTGAGGATCCTGGGGGAGGGGGGGGGACCCTTCGGGACCGAAATGGAATGGGATCTGACGACTCTTCTGCTGCAACCTGCTCCCTTGCACCGACAGCAGCGGATCTGGAAGTGGGGCCACGCGGTGATGAGGCGCAACCACTGGGGGTTGGGAGGAGCCCACACTGGGGGTGGAGAATGGGGCAACATGGGGGTTGGAATGGGGGCTCACATGGGGGCTGGGGAATGGGGGGCCCAACCCAACTGGGGGTTGGGATGGGGCCACACGGGGGGTATGGGGAGCCTTGTGGTTTCCCATTGGCATGTTAAAAGTGTTAACAATCTGCTGAGGCCTCCCATTGACCAAGGGCCCCCTAACACGCTGAACACTGCACTCTTCTCCCCAATCTGCAGCTCCTGGAGATTTGTATCCCAAAACACTGGACAGGGAAGGGGTGAAATGGTAGCCTCTGGTAACATGCCCCCATTAAACCAGAACCCTCATTAAGCATACCCCCATTAACAATGACCCTCCCACCCCAGACCCGAACCCCCGCATTAAACCATACCCCCCCCATACCTACCCCTTCATTAACCATACCCCCCATACCTAGACCCCCCATTCACCCATACCCCCATACCTAACCCATCAGGAACCAGGACCCCCCAGACGAACCCCGGCGAGGAACAAGACCCCCCAGACCGAACCCCAAGCAAGTGAACCAGACCCCCAGACCGAACCCCGGGCAGGGAACCGACCCCCCAGACCGAACCCCAGCAGGAACCATACCGCCCCAGACCGATACCCCATCCACCCGCTGAGGAACCAGACCCCCAGACCGAACCCCCGCCTGCACCCCCGCAGAGAGGAAACCAGACCCCCGAGACCCAACCCCCAGCAGGAACCAGACCCCCAGGACCGGAACCCCGCTAGGAAGCCAGACCACCAGGACGGAACCCCGGCCAGGACCCAGAATCCCCCAGACAGAACCCCCGCCCGCGGCAGGAACCAGACACCCCCAGTGACCGGACCCCCAGACCGAACCCCCCAGGAAGCAGGACCCCCCAGAACCAGACCCCCAAGACTCGAACCCCCCAGGAACCAGTTACCCCCCATAACCGAACCCACTCATTAATCATCCCCCATTAACCGTACCCCCATTACCTAACCCACCCATAATCATACCCCCGATATAACTACCCCATACTAACCCCCCATTAATCAACCCCCATTAACCATACCCCACCCCATACTGCCCATTGAATCCTCTAGAGGCAGGGTAATAAACCGTAGGTAGATTGTATACAGTTATTGTATGGGGTATTGACACATTGTATACAGTTATTATATGGGGTATTGACACATTGTATACAGTTATTGTATGGGGTATTGACACATTGTATACATTTATTATATGGGGTATTGACACCTTGTAATACATTTATTGTATGAAGTATTGACACATTGTATACAGTTATTGTATGAAACTTATTGACCATGTGTAATACATTTATTGTATGATGGGTATTGACCATTGTATACTTATTGTATGGTGTATTGACATTGTATACGTTATTGTATGGGGTATTGACACATTGTATACAGTTATATGATGGTGATTGCCACTTGTATACAGTTATTGTATGGGATTGACACATTGTATACAGTGATTGTATTGTATTGACACATTGTTATACATTATTGTATGGGTAGTGACACTTGATACAGTTATTAGGGTATGACCATTGTATACAGTATTATATGGGGTATTGACCATTGTTACAGTTATTGTATGCGTAATTGACACACATTGTATACTTTAAGTAATGGGGTAAATTTGACACATTGTATACAGTTATTGTATGGGGTAATTGACACATGTGATACAGTTATTATTGGGGTATTGACACATTGTATACAGTTATTGTATGAGCACACATTGTATACAGTTATTATTGGGTATTGACACATTGTATACAGTTATTGTATGAAGTATTGACACCTTGTTACAGTTATTATATGGGGTATTTGACACAATTGTATACAGTTATTGTATGAAGTATTGACACATTGTATACAGTTATTATAATGGGGTATTGACCCATTGTATACACTTTATTGTTAATAAGTTGACCATTGTATACATTATTATATGGGGTATTGACCATTGTATACAGTTATTGTAGGGGATTACACATTGTATACAGTTTAATTGTATGGGGTATTGACACATTGTATACATTTATTTAGTAGATGAAGTATTGAACACATTGTAATAGTTATTATATGTTGTTGACCATTGTATACTTATTATATGGGGTATTGAACACAATTGTAACAGGTTATTGGATTGACACAGTAATTGTAGCACATTGTATACAGTTATTATATGATGGGTTTGACACATTGTATACAGTTATTATATGGGGTATTGACACATTTGATCCAGTTATTGTATGAAGTATTGACACATGTATACAGTTATTATATGGGGTATTGACACATTGTTAACAGTTTATTGTATGAGTATTGACACATTGTATACCAGTTTATTATATGGGTATTGACACATTGTATACAGTATTGTATGAGTATTGACACATTGATACAGTTTTTATGGGGTATTGACACATTGTATACAGTTATGTATGAAGTATTGACACATTGTATACAGTTATTATATGGGGTATTGACACATTGTTACAGTTATTTGTATGTGTATTGCACATTGTATAACAGTTATTGTATGGGGTTATTGACACATTGTATACAGTTATTTAGGGGTATGACAACATGTATACAGTTATTAGGGTATTGACCATTGTATACAGTTATGTATGGGTATTGACACCATTGTATACAGTTATTGGAGTTTGACACATTGTATACGTTATTGTATGGGGTATTGACACATTGTATACAGTTATTATATGGGGTTATTGACACTTGTATACAGTTATTGTATGGGGTATTGACACATTGTTATACAGTTTTTATGGGGTATTGACCATTGTATCAGTTATTATATGAGTATTGACACATTGTATACAGTTTTGTAATGGGGTATTGACACATTGTATACAGTTATTTAGTGGGTATTGACACTTGTATCGTTTTGTATGGGTATGACACATTGATACAGTTTATATGAGTATTGACACATTGTATACAGTTATTGTATGGGGTATGACACATTGTATACAGTTTTATATGTCTTGACAATTGTATTACATTTATTATATTGGGTATTGACACATTGTATACATGTTATTTATGGGGTAGACACATTGTAATACAGTTATTTATGGGGTATTGACACATTATATACATTTATTATATGAAGTATTGACACATTGTATACAGTTATTGTATGATTGAACACATGTGATACAGTTATTAGATGGTATTGACATTGTATCAGTTATTATATTGTATGACCATTGTAACGTTATTGTTGGTATGACACTTGTATACAGTTTTATTATTGGGGTATTGACACATGTATACAGTTATTGTATGGGTTTGACAATTTATACATAGTATATGGGGTATTGACACATTGTATAATCAAGTTATTATATGGGGTATTGACCACTTGTATACAGTTATTGTATTGGGTTATTGACACATTGTATACGGTTATTGTATGGGGTATGGACACATTGTTACAGTTTATTATATGGGGTATTGACACATTGTATACATTTATTGTATGGGGTATTGACACATGTATACAGTTTTATATGGGGTATTGACACATTGTATACAGTTATTGTATGGAGGTATTGACACATTGTATATCAGTTTTTATATGGTGTATTGACAATTGTTACTACAGTTATTGTATGGGGTATTGAACACATTGTATCACGTTATTATATGGGTATTGACACATGTATACAGTTATATATGGGGTATTGACACATTGTATACAGTTTATATATATGGGGTATTGGACACATGTATACATTGTATTATGGGGTATTGACCATTGTATACAGTTATTATATGGGGTATTGACACATTGTATACTTAATTTATGGGGTTTGACACATGTATACATTTATTGTATGGGGTTTGACACATTGTATACAGTTAATTGTATGGGGAATTGACACATTGTATACAGTTATTATTGGGTATTGACACATTGTATACATTATTTATATGGGGTATTGACACATTTATACATTTATTTATGGGTATTGACACATTGTATACAGTTATTGTATGAGTATTGACACCTTTTTATCAGTTATTATATGGGGTATTGACAACATTGTATCATTTTATTTATGGGGTATTGACACATTGTACTACAGTTTTATATGGGGTTTGACACTGGTATACTTTCTATTGTAGGGTATTGACACATTGTATACATTTATTATATGGTGTATTGACACATTGTATAAATTTAAGGCTCGTACACACGCACAATGTGCATCCCTAGCCACAACCCCCGACACCAACGGATACACATGACGAATGGCCGTTTTGGGCGAGAATCGTCTGTGTGTATGCGTTCGGTCGGGGGTCGTTTGTTGATCTGCCTGTCGGTGTAGCCGGCGGAGTTGGGGGTCTTGACTGCAGCGCAAATTGAGCGTTGGTACGAACCTTTAGGCTTGTGTCCATTTAGTTTAGTGGTAAAGTTTTATTGAATATTAATTAGGATTAGGGGGTATCAGTGTCTGTTCTACATTGAGCCTATCCCATTGGTCTCTACATTTGTCACATGGTCAGGAGCTTGCGCATTTCTGACAACATTAGTTCCTGGCATTACGTTGATTATTAGAGCTGCCATGCTGTTTTCCCCTTACAGCTACATAAGATAAAACAATGTTAGTCTGTGGGTGCTGCAAGTCTCTTGGCGGTTAAGTGATAACCACAAATAGCTTTTGTTTTGTGTAGAGGTAACAATCAATACCATACAGGGCCATAGTGTGAAATGACCCTTTAGCGTTATCACATGGTACCCAGTGGCGTAACTGCGAATCAATGGGCCCCTCAGTAAAACTATGATGGGGCCCCTATTCCTGTTAAATCTACAGTGGTTTTCTGGTAGGAGGCTAACTTTGCCATAAGAAAAATAAAAAAGATGGGGCCTCCTTGGCACCCAGGGGCCCCTGGTAATTGCACCCCAGCTGATACCCCACTAAACCACCAATCAAATGGCTTATTGAGTTTAAGGTTCATTCCTCGATATCAGGGGAAACAGACCGATTTACTGTACCCCTTCTCTAGATTGGCCTCGGTCCATCCTCACCATATACTGTATCTTCATAAACTGATTATATTTTATATATAAAACCCTGGTCCCCCCTTTACAATCACTGCAATCCAGTTCATAGAGAGAATCCCCCCCTACTGCCATCTCTACAACTCCCTAGACAATGAGGCTGCCAACGATAACGACACCGCCGAGGACAATTGCATTTGCCTTAACGAGCTTCCTTCTTCCTCGTGTAGATATTCCATCTATGGACATTTGTTTGACTGTTTTAAAAGGCTAATTTGCCATAAGGATCCTCACACGCGTGAGAAAGCTTCATTGATCATCAAATATGAGACAAAAATAGCTCGTTCCACTAATGCGATGTTAATGTGCTATGGAAAGATGTTCACACGTCAAATATTCAAAGCCCGGAATTACCTTGGAGTATTAAGTAGTCGGCATTGCATTCGAATGGAAAGAAGCCTGTAGACAAGCAGATATAGCCCAAACCATTAACACTGAGTGATGGGAGAGGGACTGTGTCAACACAATAGTAGATACACACCAGGGGTCACATATGGCACTTGGCTGTCCCTGACTGTCCCCTCAATACTAGATCTGTACCCAATGAAACATTATTATTATTATGATGGATTTATATAGCGCCAACATCTTCCGTAGCGCTTTACAATTACATGTATACATTCACATCAGGCCCTGCCCCGAAGAGCTTACAATCTAATTACTTTATGGACACATACAACCTATCAGTGTGTCTTTATGATTGTGGGGGAAACCGGAGTGCCCGGAGGAAACACACGCAAGGGAGAACATACAAACTCCTTGCAGATGTGTCCAAGGGTGGAATCGAACTCAGGACCTCAGCGCTGCAAGGGATCAGTCTAACCACTGAGCCACCGTGCAAATAATATTAATTAATTATCTCAGGCTGGATAATTGATTTATTTTTATTAAGTTTATTTGATAGATAAAGATATTGATGATTATATTCTCTCTGGCATATAAAACAGTTGGGGAAAGTATTGA